>VZRR01009261.1:46990-137918 GCA_013398015.1 Oreocharis arfaki
AAGTGAAAATAACCCTATTCCCTCCCTCCCCGCCCCCCCCCCCGGCAAAAATGTAATGAGCAATAGGCAACACAGGGAAGATATTCGTAAACTTCATAGCACAGCCTAGAGATGACTGACTTCAGGTGTGTACAGAACAGAGTGAGGCTTCTGAGGGGGAAAAAATACCGCATCCATTTTATTTTATTCCTGCATTTATGCACAAAAGGTGAGATACCCAAAAGAGAAGTTTAAACTGGGAGCATAACTCGTTGTTCAGATCCTCTTCCTCCAGAAAAAAGTGCCCTTTCTGCTTTGTAGAGACAATTCAGTGTGGAAGGGATCAATCTAAACCAGCTTCTGCAGGGATCTGGTGGTGAAGTTTTGGCTGATGAAGCTGTGAGAGGATCAGTGTCATGTACATGAGCAACCTGGGATAGTGGAAGGTGTCCCTGTCCATGGCAGGGGGTTGGAACTGGGGGGTCTTTAAGGTCCCTTCCAACCCAAACCACTCTGTGATTCCATGATTTTGTATTAGGGATTGGAAAGGAAACCTCAGTGATGAGTTCTGCTCGTTACAGAGAGAGTCCATCATTTCTATGTACCATGAGTGGAGTTTTGCACTGCCCTGGTCAAACAGCTGATGGTTGCATGCAACTGGGGACAAGGACTGGACTTTTTTCCGGGCTTCTCTGACAGGCAAGAGCTCAGTGGGTATCCAGAAATATGATTAATCCATTAATTTTCCCACCAGCAAGTTACACAGAGCAGCTTTCAGGCTTAAAATCAAGCATGTGCTTAAAACAAATTGCTGTGTCTGGCTGATGTCTCTGAGAACTTGAAAAAGCCAGACCCAGGTGCCTCCACGGAAGATGTGCAGGAATGCAGGTGACACCAGCTTGAGGTCACACCAGTGGATGGATAATGTACTTGGATGGGGACCACAGGAGACCTAGGAGTGATTTTTTTGCCTTTTCCACTAGTCCCCTGAGAAACTTGTCCATCTGTCCTTCTGCTACACAGGCACTGTAGAGTTACTGACCCCTTTCTGTGAGCCTGGAGCTCTGCTGGTTAAAATCCACAGCCCGAGCTGGTTATTAAGGGGCTTTGCAATGTTTGCTAATGGTGTTTATACAAATCAGAGCAGGGAGGGTGAGTATGGGCTTAGGGAACCAAGAGGAGAAATGAGGAATCTAAAAAAGAAGCTGCTTGCTTTCTAAAACCCTCACAGTAATACTTTCCTTCCTCTTACTGGGTGCTTTCTGAGCAGTTTGATTTTTTTTGTTTTAAATATATATAAACTTTTACCTCGCTCTTCCCCACCACTTATTTATTCTCACCTTGTCTCATTCTCTAGGAAAACCTCTTTTTTGTGATGGAATACCTCAATGGAGGAGACCTCATGTTCCATATCCAGAGCTGCCATAAGTTCGACCTTCCCAGAGCAACGTAAGATGTTCGTCATTGCCTTTGGGCCTGCAGGGTGCACATGAGAGAGAAGCAAACTGGGAACTCGATTTTGTTCCCAGCTCTGCTAATGTAGAGGAAACCTTGGGCAGATTATTTGATCTCCCTTCACCTTGCCCAGCTGCAAAGTGGGGATGGTGTTTGTGCTGGGAGTAAAGACACTGTTTATCCCAGCTGTCTCCAAACTCAACAAAGACATGCAGGTCATCCCCCTGCCTCAGTGGAGGACTTGGAGGGAGTCACTTCCCATCCTCTTTTCCCTCCCACAGAAGATTTTTAGACTCCATCCACACAGATGATTTCACTCAGACATGACCTTGCTTCTTTACAACACTCTGTGGCCAAGCTGCAGGACCTGCTCAAGCTGAGGTTCCCAGCCCAGTGGTCAGAGGTGAAGCTGGTGTTTGTTAGAAGTAATGGGATTTTCCCTTTTTACCCTTTAAAGTTCAAGGGGGTGGGGGGGAAACCTATCAAAAGCACAAAAGGTAAATTTAAACAAAAAATTAATATACCAAAGGAGAATTAAAAATGTATTTAGCTTTGATTAAAGTAAATAGAAGAATTAGAATAAATGAAAGGCGCTTTTAATCCTTCTGCAAGCTAAAGGTGTTTTGAAAGTCAATATTGAAACTATTCTAGGAATTACTTTTTATTTAATAATTTAACTAAAAAATCCCCACACCGTCATTTAAATCAGTGATGATTTTTTTCAAGAGCATTTGAATGGCCAGAATTAAGGGCCAGTGCATTGAAGACTGAGGGAGCAGAACTCTGCCACACTGGAGGGGGATATGAACCTCTCCTTTCATTCCCTTCTGGGACAGCACTTTCATTCTTCACACTGATGCTGCCTCTTTGCAGCAGGATCTGGTGGTGTCCTTTGGGTGAAAATGTGCCAAGAACAAAGACTTCAAGCTCAAAAAATACTCCAGAGAAAGGCCACCGAGCTGCTGGATAGCCCATAATATGGATAAGCTTTCAGAATTAAAAAAAAATTTCTTCTCTGAAAGTGTGGTCAGGCACTTTAACAGGCTGTCCAGGGAAGTGGTGGAATCACTGCCCCTGTAAGCGTTCCAAGAAATGTGGGTGTGGCACTTGGGGACATGGTTTAGTGGGGGGTTTGGCAGTGCTGGGTTAATGGCTGGACTCAATGATCACAGAGGTGTTTTCCACCCTAAATAATTCCAGAGTTCTGGGATTCTATGAAAAGCAGGTCATAAATCTGAGCAGGGAAGAGGGCAGTTTGACAAGCCAGGGACTCTGTGCTCCCCGTCCCAGACTCCCACCTGCTTTTGGGAACCTCACATCACCCATCAGTAAAACACAGTCACCTCAAACCTTCTGGAGATGCTCCAGACCTTCTGGGAACATAACAAAATCCTGGCTCTAGTGGAGACAAAATTTCCATCTTTTTGGGTCCAGTTGAAAACACCTTTGGGAAGCTCCTGTTCTAACTTGTGCCTTCCGTCATTCAGGTTTTATGCTGCTGAAATCATTTGCGGGCTCCAGTTCCTCCATTCCAAGGGCATAATATACAGGTAATTTTACTCTTTAGTGTAACTAATATGCTAATTGCTAAACCTTTTCTGCTTTTCCCTGCAAGCACTAATGGCAACAGAGAGGCTGTTTCTTGGCTGTGCTTACTGGCATTGAATTTCATGCAGTGAAATTCATGAATGGCATTGAATTTCTCTGCAGATTTCTCTTTTACAGAGTTTGGGTGTTTTAATTTGAAAAGATAGTATAGAAAAGGCAGTTTTGATCCCTCTTCCAGAACTCAGTCCTATTTCAGTTAACATTAAAACAAACCCTTGGATGCATTTACACAGTGTCATTCACACAGCACCCAATATGGGCATCCTGTTTGTCATATCAAGGTGTATAAGGTCAAGATAGACATGAGAAATTTGGTACATCTGCTGTGCTGGTTACGCCAGGCTAGTGATGACAAGCTCAAGTCACATAATAACAGCAGGGAGACCGTGATATATCTTAATTTTGGATTATTAATAGGTCTGCTGTGCACAGTTCAATGGGGAGGTGGGATTCATCTCACCATCGTGAATCTGAGTTGTCTGTCAAGTTCTTCTTGTAGTAAGCAGAGAGCAGAGGGCATTTTTAGGTTCGTCAAAAACATATATAAAAAGTGCCCTCTTTCTTGAAGAAATTAGGCCACAGTCTGATTTCCCATGGCCAAAAGGAAGAACTGAACTTCTGGGGAGCTCTGGTCAAGCTCAACTTCATGGCAAGATTCAGTTACTGCATTGTAACCTTCTTTAAAAGCAGAAAACAAATAACTTGTCACAAGCAAATGAGAAAGCTCCCTACAGCAAACGATGTTTGCCGAACCCAAAATGAGCTTATTTCAGTGTTTGTCGTGTAGTGTGAACATTAGAGCAAATGCTGAAAGTGGATGGCTTGCTCACAATCCATTCTCCCTTTAAAACACGAGCTTTGATTTTTATTAGTACTCATGTGGGAGCCATTTATAGTCTTTATTGACTGATGATGGTGATTGCATAAACATGAGATCAATATCGGTGGCATTAAGCTAAGATGATCTCTGGGGCCTCAGCAGCTTTTCTGGCTGTAATTATTATTCTCGATGAGTGAAGGGAAAAATTTCCTGAAGTGCCCAAATCACTTGGCTGTGTCTGATATTTTTAGTTAGTCTACTCAGAAAATCTGATTAAAAACATCTGCAGGACATAGTAAGTTTATGGCAGGACTGATAATGCTGACTTTTTATTTATAATTCACTTTTTTACTTGGAATCACTGCGCCAGTGCTGTGTTGGGGTTTGGGACCCATTTCCTCCTGAAAGCAGTGGGGTGTTTAGAGTCTGGAGCCTTGGGAATTGAGGGAAAATCAGGACATCTTGGCACTGGGTGGCATGTGGATAGGAAAAAGGATCTCATTCCCAGGAGCTGGTGATATTGCTCTGGGTATCAAGCATTGAGCGAAAAGATTTAACCAGACCTACTCTCTTTTCCCTTTTTCACTGAAGACAATGACAACAAGGTCAGCTGAGAACACAGAGTCATCAGTATCTCTGTCAGAGCAAACTAAGCACTTAGGAAAGTGAAAAGAAATAATTTTTGAAACTACATCTCTTGCAATGTCATAAGAATAACGAATCCAGCTGTTCTGTCTCATGCACCCACGTTTGGAAACATTGGCTTAAATTTTAATGAATGAGCTGAGGCATTTTTTGGCAGAAACTCCAGTCCTTGGAGCCAATGAGTTTGAGACTCATCAAAACAATGGAAGAGAACTGTAGGTGATGGGGTTTTTTGTTTTGCTTCGATCTACTGGATGAATAAAAGCAGTGCTGGCAGCCCAAGATTGATCTCAGCATTGTAACTAAAATAAGTCATTCCAGCTGGAAATTGTGACAACATGAGTGTCTGCCACTTGGAAGGCAAATGTCTCAGTTTTCTCTGTATTTCTCTTTGATTGATGACTCCCATTTTGTCTTGGGCCATGTTCTTGCAGCAGCGAACAATTGCCCCATGACAACAATTTAGTGTGTAAACACTACAATGTCCCCCACGCTGCTGAGGACCTGGCCCAAGCAAGACAAGGAGCTTTGCACAGAGGGAGGCTGAAGAATCATCTTTCCTGCAATAGCAGACCATCATCCCAGGAGCATCAAGCATTAGAAGTTACCTTCTTTGAGGAACATTTCTGAAATAAACCCCAGATTGTAAAGCGTTTGTCAGCGGGAGGGTGGCTGTGCAGCAGCCTCGTGGTTAGGCCTCTTGCCTGAGATGTGGAAAATCACAGAATCACAGATTCACAGAATTGTTTGGGTTGGAAGGAACCTTAAAGATCCCCTAGTTCCAGCCCCCTCACCATGGGCAGGGATGCCACCCACTGCATCAGGCCCCATCCAACTTGGCCTTTTGGCCAAAATGTGTGTAGGCCGTGAATTGGCAGAGGTTGAAAAAGAACAGCTACACCCTCAGCTGTGGGTACAAGCAAATGTGTCTGGGTGCTTCGGGAGCCCTGAGAAGGAGCAGTGATTGATATACCAGCCAGGCAGTGCAGGAATGTGTGTGTTCACAGACCAGGTGTCCCAAACTCTACCCACATCCTAGGTTAAGTGCAGCATCACTGATCCAAACGTCTGCTTGAGTCATTATCTCAATGAAAAACAAAACTTTTAGGTTAAGATTTAAGAAAATTAACATGGAAACCATGCCAGCTTTCCTTTCTTTCTGCCTTTTTTTTTCTTCTTCACAAGCTTTTCTCTCCTTTCAGAGTTAGTTTCCACTTGAGGACCTCTTTGTTCTCCACCAATGGTCATGATTCATCAGCTCGTTTGCTTTTATTTCCTTCTCTGTGTATTTCTGTTTTCTTCCTCTCGCTGGGCTCTTTGCTTCCCAGAGTAGCTCAGAGCCTGAAACCTCAGACAGCAGCCTGGCAGCTGAGCATGAAAGGCTTTGTAAATCCTGGGGTTCAGATGGTGCAGCCCAGCAGTGGTGGGGGTTCTGCTGATGTCTGGGATTATTCTGACCCTCTGCAGGGCCTGTGGGTCCTTACCTCTTGCAACATTTGTAGAGCCTGCAGTAGGAGGGAGATCTGGCAGCAGCTTCAGAGAGAATATTGAGATTTCCTGGGGAGGTGAGAGTGAGAATTACCTGATCACTGCTTGCTCTCATTCTCCACGCTGTGTTAGGGCAGAAGCACCAGCTGGCTCAAAGCCCTTCTTAGCCTCACTATTCTGCATCCTTGAAGGGAACAGCTTTTAAAAGACGTCTTGGGTGATGTGATCCCTGGAAGTGTCCAAGGCCAGGCTGGACAGGGCTTGGAGCAGCCTGGCCTAGTGGGAGGTGTCCCTGCCCATGGTAGGGGATTGGAGCTGGGTGATCTTTAAGGTCCCTTCCAAGCCAAACCATTCTGTCATTCCATGATTCTGTGTCTTCTCCAGCAGATAAATCAGTGCTGGGACAAGAGAAATGAAGAAGAGGGATACTGAAGCCCAAAAGAGCAGCTCCTCATTCATCACTCAGCCTTCCTCTGTAATTCCAGCATGTAGGCCCTGCACAGAGGCAGAGAACAAGTTAATAAGTGTAATCTGCTGAAATAACTTGTGAGCTTCTGGAACACTTTAAAGAAGGGGGTTTCCTTCTCTTCCTCCACAGAGACTTGAAGCTGGACAACGTCCTCCTGGACAATGAGGGGCACATCAAAATTGCTGACTTTGGGATGTGCAAGGAGAACATGTTTGGAGATGCAAAGACAAGCACTTTTTGTGGCACTCCTGACTATATTGCCCCTGAGGTAAGTGTGGGGCACAGGGGGGTCAGCAAGTGCTGGGGGACAGGAAATATGTCTTAAGACATGACTGTTGTGCAGTGGTAGAGGCTGCAAAGGGTAATAACCTGGCTTGGAGCAGTACCAGGCCAGGAACTGGATTTCAGCTCAACTCGAAGTCTGTGTTGCTGTCTGGCGTTGCTTATTTTTGTGGCTAATTCATTTTTTGGTGCAAGTGGAGCTTGGCTTAAACCAAGAAACAGAAATGGAGATTCTGTTTGGGCCATGGCAGAAGAAACTCCAAGAGGTCCTGCAGTTCAGGGACAGACACAGCATGAGGAATGCTGACTGTGCCCTTTCCCTTATTTTTTTCCATTTTTAACCGGAGAGAAACTTGTTCTTTTTTTTTTCCCTAGGAAAACACCTGTGGGTGTTTTAAACTAGATCCCTTCAGAAAAGAGAAAGTTTCCTAAACCTGATGACTTCACACAATGATAGATCTTACTGTGGAGAGGCTTTGACTAATTATGTGGCCAAAGAAAATGGTTTTTAGCTTAGAGAAAACCTACAAGTTATCCATACATCATGTCTGACATCGGTCTGAAATCCAGTTATTTACCTTTCAAGATCCCATTTTGTTATTTTAGTGTTTTCATGATGGATATTGGTACTTTCCGAAGTGCTGTCAAAGCCATTAGGGTTTTTTTCCCCTCTGGTGTAATTCATTGGTCCTTCACTGTGCACTAAGGGCTCGATTCTGGCTGAGGTTACACCACTGCTGGCTCAAGGGCCTCTTCAAATCAATTAGATTTCTATTGCCTAAGAATGGGTGTAAGTGTGCTCTGCAATCAAGCTGCAGTTGTCTTTTATTCCACTTCAATATGCCTTTATTTAAGGAAAAAAACCGCTATTTTTCGCTCCTAAAAAAAAAAGAGATAGCCAAGTGTTGATCCTTTATCTGTGATGTTATTTTATAGAAAAGAGGAAAACTAAAATAGCTCAGAGTTTTATTTCTGCACTGTATTTATTTTAGGGATTCAATGAGTGCATGTAAAACATTTTACAACTGAATTGAAAGCACTTCTGGAGTTTATGGATCATCTCTGCTGCCACAGGCAGGAGCACTGGACTCTGTCAGTATTTCACTGCAGCTGCTACCATTGTAATTTGTTACAGACCCATCACCTTGGCCACAGCAGTGCAGATAAGGAGGTTTTGGGTCAGTAGACAAGCAATTTTTTTTCATTTCAAAAAATACTTACAAAAAAAAGACAGCCTGAAATTAAATTGCTGAGGTGGTTTTTTTTTCCCCAGAGAATTTCAAACAAAATAAACCTTTTTCTTTCTGACTGCCATAAAACACTTTAATTTCAATTTAGAGTTTAAAATATAAAGCCTTATAAAAATAGTTTCTCTTCTCAGAAGGGAAGGTTGGGATAATTTTTGTTTGTAAGTGACCCAGAAAAAATGTATCGAGGGGGCTTGCCAGGTTTGTTTTGGTTTTTTTTTGCTCTGAGTGGAACCCGTTGTATATATTACATCATATATTGAAATCTCTTTTTTGTCCTTTTTGCATCTCCTCTTTTGGAGACAGATGTAGTGTAAAGCATCCCGTTGCAACCAAGATGTGGGCTCAAGATCGTGCCTTAATATGTAATTTTCACCTCTACAGCTCTAAAATTCTGATAAGAATCCTACACAACACAGTCTTCATGTGAACCTTTAGATATCTGCAATATAAAAATCTATATATGAGCAAGTTTTCAAGGCTCTTTGAAAACCAAAGGACACAAACAGGGATTGTTGTTTACAGCAGGTGGATGTTTATCTGGATGTTTGAAATCGGGCTAATTCCCTTCCTTGGCTATAAAAGGAGCTAGTGGTAACTGGTTCAGCTCTAGGAATCTCTACAACAGAGGTCTAAAGGCAGGTGAGATTAATTTTGCTTCTCCAGAGAGGAAGTTTGAGAACTTGGTGATGGTCCTTTAGACCCTGGGGAGGTTGCCACTCCAGCTGGATGTCATTTATAGGTGACACTGAAAGGGACAAACCAAGGGACCGACTGAGGGCAAGTTCCCTCTACCTAAAACTCAGTTGGTCCCAAGAGGACAGGTCAGCCACCCCTTTCATGTTTTTCCAGGGGAAGATTTTTCTGGGGTAGAGCCACACCATTTTAACTGAGTGATGGTCCTAAAGTACCCTAATGTTGCCACATTGGTAGTTCTAAAACTCAGCTTGTGTCACTCAAATCAATCTCGAAATGCTAATGCCTAACCTTTTGTCTTCTTGGGCTTCGCAGGCCTGAAGTGAACCCTTGGAGGGCAGGCTAAAGACAACTTTTCTCACCTTTTGTATTTGAGATCTCCCTGGTAACCAAGGATTTGTTCAAGTAGCTTAAGAGTTCCATGCAGCCTGTTGTCTGTGGTGCCAGGGACTGTTTTGGCACCCAGGTGTCCCTGTGCCTCGTCGCTCCAGGAGCCACAGGCTGTGCACCACTGGCAGATTTCCGGCTCCTGCTGCAGGCAGAGGGAAGCACCTCTGCTATCCTGTTCTGCAGAGCAGCTGTTGCAAGGCCATGGTCTGGCCACCCTTCTGAAGCTGAAAAACTCATGTCAGACATTTGACTTCTGCCTTTGTCACTCCTCTTTCTGGGCAGATACTGCTGGGGCAGAAGTACAACACCTCTGTTGACTGGTGGTCCTTTGGTGTCCTCCTGTATGAGATGCTCATTGGCCAGTCCCCTTTCCATGGGCAAGATGAAGAGGAGCTTTTCCAGTCCATCCGTATGGATAACCCCTTCTACCCTCGCTGGCTGGACAAGGATGCAAAGGACATTTTGGTGAAGGTAAGAATCACCACCCATCAAATGAAAGTCGTTTTGCCAGACTTACCGTCATCTTCGATTTGTTTTTCTTCAGCTTTTGTAGAGAGAAACAAATTTAGCCTGATAGGACCAGGGAGAGTCACTGTCTTTTCTGTGGGCATCAAACCACACTTGACCTAGGTCATAAGGAGATTTGTGTGTCTTCCTTCTCCTGAGTTCTGATGTTGGCTCCTCACGGGGTACCAGACACCAGCAGAGATGAGTTTATTTGCAGAGCAGTCCCTAAGGGGCCAGGCATGTTACCTCCTGGAAAAGATACTTCAAACTTAGGGTTAGAGGAGTCTGAGATGTTGAACATCTCTTTTTGGGGCACAAGCTGCCATCTTTCTGCTCAAACAGCTTGTATTTCTGTCAGGATTAGAGAGAGTAATCATCTTTATACCAATCAACAAAATTCCGTGTTTAGGAAAAAAAACCCAACATTTTCTCCATTATGGGCTCTTCTCATGGCACTGACTCTGGATAATTACCTGAGTTACATTCTGACCTGCTTAATGCCTGTATTATCAGCAGCGAATTTAACCTATGGAATCAACATTCCAGCTTTTTGTAAGAGAGCCTGAGAGGAGACTGGGAGCAAGGGGGAACATCCGCCAGCACGCCTTTTTCCGGGAAATCAACTGGGAAGCTTTAGAAGAGAGAAGGATGGAGCCTCCTTTCAAACCAAGAGTGGTAAGGATGGATCTTCTTTCAATTCCACACATCTCAGGTCTTCTAAACTCTGCATTTCTACTGGTTGCCTAACCTGATCCTCACAACTACTCCTTTGTGGTGGCTGCAAGCCCAGGTCTGGCACGTCCACACCTCAGAAACCATAAACTTCTCATCTCCTTCTCAGTTACTGCAGCAGGGTAACACCTTCCCTTCACCATGTAACTGCAGCCTGTGCTGAAGGGATTATCATTCATTGCACTGCAGAAGGTAGAACAGTCCAGGAACCAGGTATTTGGCTCAATCAGAATAATTCTGACTAATAATAACAGTCCAATTAAATTGTTAAGTTCCTATTAATAAGAATAATAGAATTTAATTTGACAAGCACATCATACTTTCATTTTGCAGTCTTTCACAAGTGTTATCCAATTGATGGGTTCAGTCTGCCATGTTACAAAGCTGTAACATCCCTGCCTGGCAGAATTCCTGGATCACAGGCTCAGTGCCTCCTTTATAATATTTATATGTACTGGCTCCCAGCTAAAGGTTGGGCCGAGCCCATAGTAAGCAGCCTAATAGGGCCAGTACCATTGTAATGAAGATCTGACTATTAGTGGTTTGACATCATTTTTTTTTTCCTTTTCTTGAAGAAATCTCCAAGTGACTGTAGCAACTTCGACAAGGAATTCCTAAATGAAAAACCCAGACTGTCCTGTGCCGACAGAGCACTGATTAACAGCATGGACCAAAATATGTTCAGCAACTTCTCTTTTGTGAACCCTAAAATGGAGAAAATATTTTCCTGAGATCTGCCTTACTGAAGGAGTTCTCTGTAATGGTTTGAGTAGCACTTTGTCAACTGAAGACTGTGCATGGTTATTTTTATCAAGAACCCTCCAGAAAAAAAGCACCTCAGTGAAAGTTTGTACCATGTCTGGAGACTTCTGACTTATTCCAGTCCATAGCAGATGCCACCCACTCTTCATTGATGATAAAGTTTCTTTGTGGTATCTTTTGGTCTCTCTTCCCTCTCTTCCCGATGTTCTTGAAGTTGAGAGCATCTGAAAATGAGGAGGTGCCAAAACCTGTTCCCCACTACTTGTACACAGAGTCAACAAGTTTCTCTGAAAAGAAAAATAAGTATATTTGAGCTGATTTCAGTGCCCATTTCTGCAGCTCTGACCCAGTCCCACCTTCTTCTGAAGGTAAAGTGGTTTGCTCAAGGCCTGAGGGTATCAGGGAAGACTCAGGTTGGATGCTTTGGTGACCTCTTCTCGTCCATGTGCAGGATTGCCCATGTGTGCACAGTTTTGAAGCAGAAATTTGCTCCCTACACCCTTTAAAAATGCTGTTCACAGGTGTTAGTGCTCAATTTTCCTCCATGGGACAAAGAGACTTTTCAGGTGCCCATTCCACCATCCGTACATCTCAGTGGATCGTCACCAAAGGAAGTGCCAAGATCGGTACAGAAAACCAGTGGTTTACACTTAGTGCCTGAGCAGGAAGGATGGGAAGTTGCAGAACACTTCAAGAACCCTGTTCTAAAGCTTTAAGTGGCCTCTCACACACCAGACTCAGGGCAAGATCTGAATGGGGCTTTCTGACATTCTCACCTAAAACCACATGAGAAAAGTGCAACACGTTTCCTCAAACTGTAGTTTAAGCATTGTGAAAGTGGCCTTCTAGTCACAGAATTGGGGTATTGCACTTGAAAGGTACTAACTGGTCCTGCAAAGGCTGATTTACTTTCTGTTTCTCTGAATGATGTCCCAGCTCTTTGGCACAGGTCAACGAGCTGCACACGATGGTCACAGGGCAGGAGGCACATCACATGAGGGTGGCCCTCACCTTCACCTCGTGACATTTTCCTGTGTGTTCTATCCCTTTGCAGTCTAGGGGAATGTAGGTGGGTTTTAAAAAAGTCTTTTCTGTGATCCTTTCATCACGGGATCCTTTTAAATAAAGGTGCACTGTCTTCTGAGGTTGGAGGTTTGTGAAACCACCCAGTTACTGCTTGTCACTGAGATACCTGTTAAAAGGAGGGTCAAATTCAAATCAGAACCTAAAAAGAAGATTTTGTAACAGCTTAGGCTTAGGCAGTCACTCAAGTTGGTGTTGGGGTCTAGTTGAAGAACATACATTTGGAAATTTCTTGTATCAGCCTCATGTCCATGGAGAAGAAAAGCTCTAGAAGGTTAGTTATCCCAAAATCAGGTTCCTTTCAGAGGTGCCTTCCTGGTTCTGCTGGTCTGGGCTGTCAATTTGGACCTCCCAACAGGACAAATGCAGCCTTGCAGGCAGTGCTGGCATATCACTGGCAGTGACTGCAGGCACAGAATCCAGCAGGAGCAAGGGCTGAAGTGCCTGAAGTGGACGAGAAGAGAAGAACACCCTGAGAAAGGTTTCAGTGCAGTGACACTGATGAAATCCTTGTTTGTGCTGTATGAAGTGCAGGAGGGGGCGTCTGTGCTCGCAGTTTGTGGAGCTGGTCATCGTGTTTAATTAGAACGGTTAACATGAATTTTTTAAATGCCGGTGCTGTTTGTACAGTTTAATAAAATGTTGTGTATAATTGGGAAATGGGCACTGGAGTGATTAAATAGAGACAAAAACCAGAGGTGCTTAGAAAAGCCATTTAAATGGCTCAGTGCTGTCTGGGGAACATTCCCCAGCAGAATTTCAGTCCATAAATACACAGCAGCAGCAAGCACATGAACAACTGTAACTACTGCACAGGGCAATATCTTAACCAAGGATTTGGTGCTGTGCAAAGGTATCCAAGAAGAGAGTGAAATGTTCCTTTTCATTACCAGAAGGTGACATGGCTCTGCATGGGGCCTGGTATCTTGGAGGGGTTGCAGAGGAGATGCGCAGAGGTCGTTACTAAAAGAGGGTGACTTAGGACATCTTCCTTTGACACCCGAATGAGGCTGGGTCAGCCAAGTCCTGCGAGGGCCTGAGTGTGTCCATGACTCTGATGGAGTCTGGCCAGCCTGATCCAGACTAGAGATTGCATTCCTGAGCATTTGGAGACTGGCAGAATCCCTAAATAAATCCCTGTTAGGGATGTTGTTTTTGCAGCAGCACAGCAGTTTGGGCTTGACACCAATGGAGGGACAACCCAAGAGCGTAGACTAAGGAAGGAGGGTGCTGGTTCCCCTCTTGTGGTTAAGTCACTGGAGAGGAACAGGCTTTAGCACCTCTCTGATCAGAGGGAGGCCTCTCTGCACTCCAACTGTGGTCCCATACAGCCACACGTAAGAGTGACTTGTGAAAGAACCCGTTGAGTAACTGCTAGAGCAGGCACAGCGTTAGGATTAGTGTGGAGCTTTTGATGCAAACCACAAGAAAAAGCACCTGCTTCTCTCTGCAAGGCATCTTCAGCTTAAAAACCCAGTAAACCCATTGAGGATGGGGGCAGGGAGAAGGGGAGAGGTGGGTATGAGCCACCACGAACGTGCTCGCTGTGTGTCCCACTGGTGCTGCAGCCTCCCAGCTGTGCCTGTGGGGTGTGAAGAGTGACGTGGGAAGCAGCAAACGCTTTCCTGTGGTGACAGTGATTGAGAGATAACAGCCAGGGAGGGCTGAAAGCCAAACACCTACGCAGAAATGAGCAGGAGCCCAGGTACTCTCCGAGACGCTCCTTTGCCTCTAGCTGAACCTGGCACCTCCATTCCCATCTTCTTTCTCTTTTTATTCTCTCCCCTTCTCCATAAAATGTTCGTTTTATGGCACAGTAAATGGGGGCTTGCCAGGTTTGGTGATTGATTTGCTGAAGGCTCAATCCTGTTCTGGAGCCCCGTGGGATCTCAGCACTACTGCAGGACCATGGCACCAGCAAACATCGGGGTCTGACCTCCAGCACCACCTGCTTCAACTCAAGTTTTGGGAGTCCCCACCACCCAAAGTGCTCCTTCCTCAATCTTGCTGCCTCACTTGATGGATGTATGGATTCCTACTTGTTGGCATCCACCAAATCGGGATGAGTGGGAGCCACTTGTAAATGACAGCCCTGATTTCAGCACTCCTGTAAAGACTTCCAAGAGGAGGTGAGTTGGTCTCACAGCTCCTCAGCATTCAGAAGACAAAAGCAAGTTCTCTCCTGCACCCCACCATGCTCTTTGCAGCCTGTGCTGAAAGGAAAGGAAACTTTGCCCAGTGGTTACAAGACATTCTTGCAGTGCAGAGATGTCACCAAAGTCCCTGTCCGACAGTACAACTCCAAAGAGTGGGTCCTGGGAGTCGAAATGCTCTTCCCTTTGTAATTATATTTGTACCTTAGACATCTAAAACCCAAGAGAGAGATCCCAGCTGGGACCTAAGCTACTTTCTCACTCCAGGGATGCTGCATCACCTGCAGCCACCAGATCATCATCAGTGCGTGGCCCAAAGTGTGTCTTTGAGACAAAGTGCGGAGGTCTCAGTGCAGCCCTCAGGAAGCTTTTCTACCTTCCTTGCTTACACAGAAGTTTTATCTCTGGTACATCACAGCAGCCAAGAGAGCACATGCAGAGCTGGTGAAATACAGGAAATAAGTGTATTTTTGGCTCTTCTGTAACTGGCACTGGGTGCAGCCCAGTGACTGTAGCCACTGTAGTGGGGTCTATTCCACTGTTGGTAACAGGCACCTTGGAGTCCTTTACATTCCCTCAGTGTTTACGTACACAGAGATAGAATTGAAAAACAGATGAGTGAAACAAAGAAAAAACCAGCATCGAGTTGTGGAAGGTGAAGCAAGCGCAGAAAAGGCAAGTAAGGAAGAAAAAGAGGGGTACAGGTTGGTGTAGTGTTATGTAGCACTTCCCTTCCTCCATTGGTTTCAGTTAGAGCTCTGCTGTTTTCCTTCAAAGCCACCGGTACCATCCTAGAGTTGCTTTTGTAGCCAAAGCACAGAACTTTTGGAGATTTCGGAGACTAGGACAGCCTGAGACCAGAATGGCTCTGATCTGGCCTCCCAGGAAGCACAGAGCTTCCACTCCTGCTCTGACACGTCCCCTAGAAATACAAATATTTCTGCTTTGAATCTGGATTCAGGTCCGGATTAAAATATTTTAATTAGGCTGTCTGTAGCAGAGGAATGCAGTTTAACTGCTCACTTTTAGTCAGGTAGCATCTCTGAGATGCCTTGGGTTATCCTGAAGGACTTCTGCTAAATATGGGTCTCTCCTACCACCTGTGACTTATCCCACCCCCAACAGCCATGGACACCTCTCTGTAAGAAGCAGAATCAGGCCTGGAGTTCAGCCTCCAGCAGGCACCTTCATTCAACCAGTCAAGTCTTGCAAGAAGAAACATCCAAAATTAGTTATCAACATGATTTCTGCAGTTGCTAAAGAAACTTCATGAAGGAAATCCTCTATCCTCCTGGTACATCCTCATTGAGGGGAACCAGAGGATACTGCATTCCTGTTTTCACTGGCAAACATACTCCCTTCTCCCATGCTAAAGCATAGATAACAAGAGGCACACCAAGCTCAGTATTTATGGTGTTTTGAGAACTGTCTTTGCTCGTGAGGGGAAACACTTTTGGGCTAAAAGAAGGTAGCTTTAGATCAGATGTTAAGAAGATTTTTTTTTTTTACTCAGTGGTGAGGCCCTGGCACAGATTGCCCAGAGAAGCTGTGGCTGCCCCATCCCTGGAAGTGTTTAAGGTCAGGTTGGACGGGGCTTGGAGCAGCCTGGGATAGTGGAAGGTGTCCCTGCCCATGGCAGGGGGGTGGATTGAGATGGGCTTTAAGGTCCTTTCCAACCCAAACCATTCTGTGATTCAATCACAGGAGATACACCATAGGAGGTGCTCAGTTAAGATGAAGCTTAAGGGCATCAGCTCTTTCTCATTCTGCATTTTCACAAGTTGAATTTTAAAAAACCACCCCTTAATCTCTGTTCCAAGAGTCGTCTGGATTCTTCCTGTCTGGGACCCAGCGATCGCTCAACTCATGCTGCTCCTCTGCCTAAACAAAAACCTGCCAGTGCACAGCAGCTGGGGAGGTGAATCATTATTTTAATAATCACCTAGAGGAAAACAAGCTGCTTGAGTAGAGAGAAAATAAAAATTAAGTATCACATTTAATTTATGATGTGGCCTTTTATTTTAAAGGAACATAAACCGAAAATATTCAGACATCAAAGGAAGAATCTCAGCTTTCACTTCTAAATTCTATTTTATTATTGTTGTTAGCCTCCCAGTAGCAAAGGAAATGAGTTCTCCAGTAATCATTTCCATTTAATTTTCAGCTCACTTCTGTTGATAGCATCGTGTGTAACCTTTTTTCTAACAGTTACTTTAAATTGTGTATTTTGATATTCCATTCAGCTGGTGGAGAAAGGAAAATCAGTTCTAAAAAAGCCATTTTATCTCTGCTGTACATGAGCTCAGCAGGATAATGTGATATCTCAGTGAGCGTATTTATTTTAAGTTATTGGTATTTTCCACCAGGGTGAAATTGTTCAAGATACAACCTCTCATTTCCTCCCCTCTTCCTGCCCAAAAAATGTCATGAGGCCAAAGCAGTGGAGAAAAGGGGGCAAAATAGCAACACTCATTCAAAAGGAACAATAATCCACCCAGAAAATCAACTCAGTTCTGATCATTCTGGGCAGAATGAAAAGAGTGAAAAATCCTGACAAAATGGGGGAAATGGAGCACGCAATTTTCATAGGGATAATAAACTCCTGGGCACAGTGGCATTTTTGAGATAGTGAGGTAGAAGCCAGCAGTGGCACCAAGTGACCTCTCTTGTAAAGGTGTTAAAGCTTAATGATGTGGTTTGGTTCTTTGGGAGAGCCAGTGACACTGGAATTCAGATGGGAAGAGTTGTTTCTTTGTGCTGGGCTGTCTCTACACCAAATCACAGACTTGCTTCTCCTTCTTTGGGTGTACTGAAAATAAATTAATAAATAGAAAGCCTCCACAAAAGACCACAGGCTGTAAAAACACAGCCAAAAGCGGGGCTTGAACCTTCTGAAATGAGGACTAAGTGCCTTAATATTTCAATTAAGTGCCTTGTTGAGAATCAGCAGCACTTTGACAGACTTATGTGGACTAACCACTGAAGGGAGACAGCTGTATCAGCTCAAGCCACTGCTTTTAGCAGCAGCAGCCACCTTGCAGCCCTTCCCATGTTCCAAGTGGAGAGTCTCCAATGGAGCTCTGGGGAAATGTGATGGGGTTTTTTATTAGCACAGGAGCATATGGGAGATTAATATCTCATGCCTCCAAAGTATTCCAAAATTTTATGTCTAGATACAGCTGAGAAGGTGACTAGGAAGATTCAAGGCTGGGGCTGCAGGGGGCCACTGCAGGAGAAAATGTGACTTTTTTCTTGGTATAAGGAAATAAAAAAGCCTGGTTGCTGTGGAGTCACTGTCTGAAATGCACATTTCCTCCTTGCCACCAGTGCTCAGCCAAACACTGACACTGAAGAGTGGTGAAACTATGACCAAGCTCTTCATTTTCAGAAGAAATACCTCAGCACTCAGTGGAGACAGTTTTCCACCATGCCTTGCCACAGTGTCCCTGGCACGATGCCTGATTTACACCAGGGAATCAGTCCCAAACATCTGCCTGTTCATTTGATTAGAGATTTTAGATTAATCTTGTGCTGCTTCTGTGCTACAGAGGAGAGGCCTGGAAGGTGTTTTTTTATTGGAGTGTGGGTCTGCAAACAATATAAACCTTGCTTAATGTGGTGAGGGTCCTTTTGTTCATGGTCTGTAGACCTGAGTTTGATTTTAAGTTTGGAATCTATTTGCTATGATAGGGCGCAACGTATTTCTTTCATCTGACTTTAGCTGTAGGGATCATGGAATCATAGGATTGTTTAGGCTGAAAAAGACCTCTAATGCCATGGATTTCAGCCATTAATCCAGCACTGCCAGGTACTCCAAGGGTCCAGCTCAACAAGACAGGGAGGTTCCTCACACAATCAGCAGAGGCACGAGGAGAGAGAGGTTGATCCCATCCCAAACAAGGGATCAACAAATAAGACTCATGAAACACTCTCGAGATGCCTGTAAGACCAACACCAGGACCCAATATTGTGTCTGTGGCACATTTGCAGCCCAGGAAACATTAAAGTGCTGTAGAAATCAGGTCTGTGATTTATACCTGTACTATAGTGTAGGTGTTTGTACCTGAATAAGCACAACCTCAGCTCCCTCTACAGTCACTAAGGACTAATTATCACTGTCAGAGAAACTTATAACCCTCTTACAGCCTGCCCCTGGAGTGCTAAGTATTTATTACCTTGATAGCAAGTACCAAAAATGCTGTGAAGTAATCCCAGTTGTGATCTCTGTGATATCCTGGCTGAGTTCCTGGTGATAACACCAACAGGATGAAGGTAATACCCCAGTCCCTCACTTCCTAGTCCTGCCATCTCAGAATAAGGAGAAATCAGCCCAGCCTAAAGTGAGCTCATCTAAAAAATTCAGTGTTATTATTCCAGATTTACACCACTGTGAAACATTCCAGGTATCTCCTGAGTCTTTGACAACGGCAGGACAGCAACGGGCTGAGACCTCTTCCCTTTGGATCACCCCTCTGCTCTTCTGCATCTGCAGATGTTCATCCTCCTCTCACGTTTCAGCATACAGAGGGGGGATTTCATCTCTCCAGAATTATTTCAGAAGTTATTTTGTGCCAGTCGTGCACTTGGAAATGCCCAAGTGAAGCCTCTGTGTCTGCTCCAGGGCAAAGTAAAGAAAAATCCCGAAGCCTCAATAAATTAACTTGAAATAAAATCCATTCAAGAAGCTTTAATGAATATCAAAATATTCTTCCTGTGAGGGAAACAAATCACTTTTATCCACTCAGAATCCTAGCACCTTCCTACCATGCTCTCAGCAATGTCCTTAGCAAGTCGAGGACTTGGATCTACAATTCCTGCATGTCTGACCATCTTTGGACATGGAGATTTAGTTCATCCCAGGCTCTTTTGGGCTCTTTTTCTCTCATTCACCCACTGTGTTTAAATTATTCCTTCCTTTTTACTCACTCAGCAGTGAATTGAAATTTGCTGATGTCAGGATCTCGGAACAGATGGGAGAGCAGTATTGATTAGGCAGTTGAGAGTAGGACATAAATAGCTTGTTAAAAGTAAATAATAATAGTTTAAATGCTGTGTACAAACCTTTATAAAACCTAGTGAAGCAAATCGAATAATCCTTCCAGAAATCCATCCGAGTTTTTTAGCAAGGTGATGAAATTCAAGAGCCTTTTTCACTTACTTATGTTAGTGCTGATGTAGGAGCTGATTGAATCAACAGTCTGGAACTGCCAGAGATGAGCCTGCCTTCAGCATCCCAGCCAAATGAGATGTTTGCAGCTGATGTGTGAAAGGGAAAAGAGAATTGATGAGGGAGAGAGAGCAGGAGGACAGGAGCTGCAGAGTGCGAGCCAGTTTTGTTCTGAGTGGGGAGGGAAATTTATTTTTCATCATAAATTCGGAGTCTGGGCCCAAACTCAGTGCTGTGTGTGACATCCAAATTGGGGTCTAAGGCAGGGCACGGTATAAAGCCGTGGATGAGATGTATCCTTATTGATTTTGGTTCAGGTTTGATATGTACAAAGTCCTTCGGAATTGAGAGCTTTGTGAAGTCCGTGCTTAAAATCCATCTGTTCCTCCATCCACAAACCACACAGCACCCAGCTGGTTGTGGCTCCCAATTATCATGGTAGATACAAAAAACAGATTAAAATTCTAAGGTTATGTATCAAAGAGGAGATCTGGAGAATGAAAATTCATTTTGGGCTCGGGCTGCTCTTATCCCTCACATAAATGCCATGTTTTCCTGATCCATGTCTCTGCTGATCAATCAGAATCAGGACTAAGTCTGCAGCAGAGACTGAGGCACTTCAGGAGAAGTGTTCAAAATTATAATAATAGGTCAAGATGAGGAATAGGATGTTTTTACAATAAAAAAAGGAGGGGGGGGGTAGAAAAAAAAAAGTCTTGCAAGTTATTTGTTAGGGAGAAAAGAGGATTTTCCTGTGGACCCATTCCCTGTTGTTGTCACATTGACCTGCTTCACCCAAGAAGGTGCACAAGGACACGGTGCACCCACGCTGCTGGCAGGGCTGGCCCTGTGCCCTGGAACGCTGGAGATGCCTCCTCTGGAAGGACATTGCTTCCCTCAAGTGTTCATCAGTGCTGCTGCAGGAGGAAGTGCTGGAATCTCGCTGCCTTCATCTCCTGAGCCCTGAATTTCACCCGTGACGTGGGGTTGGGCGCTATGAAGTGGCTCCCTGCTTTCTTCCCACCCTGGTGCAATGAGCCAGGAGGAAACTCTCTCCTTTGCACCTATGGCTTGTTCAAGGTTTTCAGTGACTGATTTCAGAAACATTGAAATGCCCTGAACAGATTCTGTTGCGATGTTTTCAGGAGAAATTTCTTACAGATTCGAGGCGGTTTTTTTAAAGAAAAAATGAGAGATCCCAAAGACTTTTAAAGCAGATTCAACCTCCCAATGCAGAGATAAATTAAATATCTGGCCCCAGGACTTTCAGCAGAAGCAACTGCCTAGGAAGCTGAGATATGGGCACGCTGGAACACACAGCACTGCAGGGAGGCAAAAATTCTTACACAGCCTCATAACCAAAAAGACAAATCAATTAAGGATTTTGAAACAAACTGCCTGCAATGAATAATTAACTTGTGGAAATCGCTGCTGAAGGATAATGTGGAGTTTAACAGCTCACCAAATGTTTTAGTCATTTTTAGCAAAAACATTTGTGGAATGGTAAATATATATGTTGAGACAACCCATAGCTGGGTCAGATATGTGGAACTCAAGGTGCACAATCATCTCCCCGGCCATGGTGAGAAGTCCTTGTGCAGGGAAAATCTAAGAAAAGAGGGACCCTCCCAATTTTCCCTGCCTTTCAGCTCCAAACTTCATGTAGAGAAGGAGTAGAATTTCAACAGAAAACATAATTTTGTAGCAATGGCAGTACGGAAGAGATTTGGGTATAATCCTATTTTCCAGATTTGCCTTTAGAAAAGAGCAAATTTTACCTCTGCACACTTCTTTTCCTATGAAAAAGAGATTACCAATCTTCCTTAAAAAGCAGTGTGGTAAGTAGAGAGCCAGAGCACTTTGGAGATTATCTGCTGATATGATTATGAAAAGCACAGACATTAGATAAAAAGACCAATAAAGGAAAAGTTAAGTTGTGTTACTCCTGATTCACATCAAAAAAAGAAGAAAATTCCCACAGTGAAGAATTTTCCTCATGAGCAGAAGGTTGCTGTGTAACAACACTAAGGCATCACAGCAACATTAAAGAGAATTGCTGCTATAAACAAGTTATTTGATATATTGAGAATATTTTGTTTGTTTGCCTTAATTACTCACAAACAGGTGGTATTTTTACTAATTTGTTCTCTGTTCAAAATAGTTCGTTTAAACATATTTTTATCTCTCTGATAGCGCATCAGTAGTGTTCTCATTATTCCTTCCTGGCTATTTGTGTCACTGTTGGATATTAAATCACACGTCAGAAATTATGATTTTGCCACTACAGCATCAGCTGCCTCTCAAAAATAAAAAAAAAAAGAAAGGAAAAAATGTCCTTTCCTTTTTTGTTGTTGTTGGCAAATTATCTGCTAAAAAGCTCATCATTGTTTGAATAATAAAAAAGCTTTTACAGATGGCCACAGAAGTGTTTGAAACGAGAGAATTCTCATGAATATTTATTCTCACCAGTTCTCCTGACAACTTAACTTTCTGCAGACATTCTTACACGTAAACATCCCAACAGTCTCCAAAAAGCAAATAAAAAGGTTGTGCACATAAACACAAGAAAACTCCCAGATTCTTTATTTTGCAGCGGTATCCTGAAATCTCACCCAGAAGAAAAGCCCTCTTGTGTTCGGTTCTGTAGATGCACAGATGAGAAATTACCTCCTTAGCGGAGAGTTTGGTGCCTAAGTGCACCAAAAAAAAAGAGACCCAATTCTGTCCTCATTTTCCAGACAGGGAGCTGATGCCGACTACAGAGGAGATTTGCTCTAAATTAGAGAGCAAATAGAAGAGTCACAAAATTAGCCTCTGGTCTCCCTGAAAACCCATCCTTGCACATAGATCTCGGTGCTTTTTGCCAGGCAGTGATTGAGGGATTTTTTAGTTTATCGATTTTTGGCCTTTCACTTTTTGATAACTCCAAACAATGTGCTACTCCATAAAAGAGTTCCCTATGTAAAATCTTAGGGTCGTGTTGGAAAGGACCTTAAAGACCATTTTGTTCCACCTTCTGACATGGGCAGGGACACCTTCCACCGGTCCAGGTTGCTCCAAGCCCCATCCAACTTCGCCTGGAACACTTCCAGGGATGGGGCAGCCACAGCTTCTCTGGGCAATCTGTGCCAGGGCCTCACCACCCTTACAAGGTAGAATTTCTTTCTAATATCTAATGTAAACCTGCTCTCTTTCAGTTTAAAGCCATTCTCTCCTGTCCTGTCCCTCCATCCCTTGTCCCCAGTCCCTCTCCAGCTCTCCTGGAGCCTCTTTAGGCCCTGGCAGAGGCTCTGGGGTCTCCTTGGAGCCTTCTCCTCTCCAGATGAGCACCCCCAGCTCTCCCAGCCTCTCTCCATAGCAGAGGGGCTCCAGCCCTTGGAGCATCTTCATGACCTTCTCTGGACTCACTCCAGCAGCTCCACGTCCTTCCAGTGCTGGGGGCTCCAGAGCTGGAAGCAGCACTGAGGGTGGGGTGTCACCAGGGCACAGCAGAGGGGCAGAACCTCCTCTCCTGACCTGCTGGTCACACTTGAGATGCAGCCCAGGATGTGGCTGGGCTCTCAGGCTGTGAGTGCACATTGCCCAGGCATTCTGAGCCTCTCATCCACCAACAGCCCAAGCCCTTCTCCTCAGGGCTGCTCCCAGTCCATTCTCCCCCCCAGCCTGTGTTTATGCTTGGGTTTGCCTCCACCCAGGTGCAGGACCTTGCACTTGGCCATTTTGAACTCCACAAGGTTTGCACAGCCCCGCCTCTCCAGCCTGGCCAGGTGCCCCTGGATCACATCCCCTGCACAAGGACTTTGTAGTCAGTGTAGCACACTCCACATCCTAGCGGAGGCAAGAACTGGAATTACCCACTTCAATGAGCACAGACTCTTTCGCCTCAGCCAAATTCCGCGTCCATTGCACGATTTTTGAAAGAAAGGCAGAATCTTTTCATGGATTGCCATGGCGAGTAGCATTTGAATGGCACAGCAGCACGTCGGGTGCAAGGCACAGAGGCTGGAGGTGTGGAGGGTGACGTATTCAGCTGGGATACTTTTCCCCACATGGTTCTTTTACAGGAGTTGAATCGTTGCACATTATGCCTGGCTGAAAGGAAACAGTATATTCTGTGGTGTTTAAAGATGTCACACTCATCGCAGAGCTTTTGCAAACCAGTGAGTCAGCAGGAGGAACACAATGCTGGTTCCAGCTATTAGGCAGTTATTTAAAACAAAACAAACAGAAACAACAACAACAAAAAAGCCACTTGTGAATTCAACAGATGCAGTGAATTCCCTGCTTTGCAAAGGCTAAAATGTTTGCACAGAGGAAAGGGGCACTTTTATTAACATAAAGGTCACTGCAGTTCAATTCTTCGTTCAAATGAATTATTCAGTATTTCCTTTTAATCTCGTTAAGTGTGGATGTCTGTAAACAAATTCTGAAGATGCAGAGAAAATCAGACTAGCAAAAATCATGTGCAGTGGTGGAAAAGAAACAGAACTGACAACTTTTGGGTGCACAAGGAGCACAGTCAGATTTTAGCTCATGGAAGGATTCACACATGAGAGCTCAAAATGCCATCTGACTTCTTCAGCCCTTCTCATACGTGTCTTGCCTTCCCCATGCATGGCTGGCTTGTTGTAGTCACGTTTCCAGCAGTGCTTAGAGAATGGAAGCACAAAACCCATCATTGAACCCTCTAGATATCCAGGCCACCATGTAGAATAGGATCAAATTCCCTCAGGACAGGGTTAGGCTGCCCAAGTCCTCCTCAGCCCAGGTGTTCTGTGGTTGCCAGTGGTGTTTCAAAGCCTTCAGAGATGCTGTCTGCCTAGAAATACTGGTTTCATGTAATTGGGTATCATTTCAATATCAACTGTAACTCACTGCTTTATATTGATGCAATATTTTCAGAATATTGAGATGCTTAACTTCCTTTAAGAAACTGGAAACCTGAACTCACCACAGATGACATGGCAGAATATAATTACACCAAGCTTTCTGGCACAGATCTACTCTCTCCCTGTCTGTACCTCTTTAAAAACTCAGGAGATACTTGGATGGACTCTCTAGACATAACTGGGACTTAAGAAATAACGTTTTTCACTTTTCCATACATAGTAATTAATATATACAAAGAGAGAAGCTCCAGAGCTGTACATCCAGCATCTGGATGCTGGAGCTCTGAAGCCAGCTAGAAAGTCAAAATAGTGGGAAGAAAAAAAAAAAAAAGAAAAAAGATCACAGCATCTTCTGATTAGGAATTGTCTGTGCACAGACTTTTAATTTTCACCAAGTCATTCGTCAGTCACAGCTATTTGAGGAGTGCTTTGAGCAGCCATCCCATCACCGATCTTTGTAGCTTATTCTTTTGCAACATCTGTCTTTATTTGCATTTAATTAGCCTGGTTGGGTGATGGTCTCACTATAAATCTCCCCTTTGTTTGCTGGTTATGAGTCTATAACACTCTTCACTTTTAGGCTGCCCTATTTAGCCAAAACCTGGAACTATCATCTCTTCTGGTTAAAGGGAACACTCTATTTCCAGGAATAACTACATGCTTTGTTTTCATCTAATGAATTCCTGGTGTTCAGTTACCAAAACCCTTCAGTTGTATTTGCGGCCCTGCCTGAGCACACAGATAAATCTAAACCCAAGGCTCACGTCCACTGCAAGCTTCTCCTGGTGGATGGTGATTTAGGCTTGGTACTTTGATCTGTGGATTTTGTCTCTCCTGAATTGGTTCTCCTCAGACTGAGAACAGGGTGAAATAAATTTTTAAGAAGTATAAAACAAGCTAAAATTGCAGAGATTAGCTCATTGCCAGTCTGAGCTTGTTAGCAAAGGAAGGTCTTGCAGAAAAGTTCTTAGGTCCTTTGTGCCAGAGAAATGTCCTCTTTTCTCAGAATCCCTCTTCCTTGTACTACAACAACTTATTCCCATGGCAATGGCACCACCCTTTTCTTTTTTTCAAAGTTCACAGAATTTTTTTTTTCTCTGAAACAGAAAACCACATTGCAAGTTGATCACCCTTGTGTATACTTGAGCCAGATTCAAAAATAAAGAACAGACACGTTCAAACACAAACAATGGCATGAAAGAAGGCTCTCCAAGATGGAGCTGGCTCATAATCAGCCGATTTCCAGTAAAATTTCAGAGAAAGGCTTCAAGGGGACTACTGTCAACCATATTTGGCGCTACTGTACTGGCTCTAAATTGTTCTCTCCTCAAACCCTTTGCATAGAAAAGGACAGATCCAGCAATACCCATCTGTAGTCACCTTTTTCTCCTCAAAATACTGTTGTGTCAGTGCTTTCCTGACACAAGAAAGGAAGGAATAACAGAGAGCCGGGAGAGGGGTGGAACTCTGACCCAGTTCAGGACAGCAGCTTGATCCTGAGCCTGACATCAATCACCTGGATAATTACCTTTCTCCTAAAGATAAACACTGACTCAATCAACATGGCTATTTAATACCTCCTGTAGGTGATTATGGCCACCTAAAACACGAGTCCAACAGATTCTGCCATCCTGTACAGTCAAGAGGAAAAAGCAATTAAAGTTCAGGCACCTGAGCTGAATTTAGGACATAACACAAACTTAAGAACTCAGCAGACTCAACATAATTCAAGGCACCCATAGAAGTACCACCCAGACACTGCATTGAAACCAACTGGAGTAAAGGTAGAATTTCAGTCTTCGTTTTCTTCCTCCTCCTTTTCTAGTTAAACAAGACTTAACAATCCTGTTCTCTGATTTCTTCTCTGCTTATCTTTTTCATTGTGCTCTGTCCAACTTCTGGATCTACTGAAAACAAAATTAATAAACATAAAAAGGAGGGTGCCTACAAGGAAAGTCACCATGGTCAGGGCTCTTCCTTTGGCCGTGAGGTCCCAGACAACAACCTGTGCATCTCCATCAAGTGCAACTCTTTCACCTCCAAGAAAGGTCCCATCAAAGCTGGCTTTTGAATTGCCCTTTGACCCATGCTAATTTTTGGATGGTGGAATTTGTCTGGAGGAACCTCAGCCAGCAAGAGTTTAGTTTGTTTTCTGGGTTTTTTAAATCATTCTGGTAGTTGAACCATTGCAATCCAGGTCTTGTGCAATTTCTTGCTATGGACTCAACCGGACAGATGTGATTAAAGTGTGCCCGTTCATGGCAAGTCAAGAACCATGTTTGTGCTGCCAGATTACTCCATACCTCTGCTTTTGACCCATCAGAGTGTCAAAGGCTCACAGAATCCTGAAGGGAGAGGAGAAGAGCTTCTCTGAAAGAAGCTGATCCTTCCCAAACTGCTCTAAAGTGGAGGACAGCACGAGCTGCACAGGGAACACGTGGCCAGTAATCTCAAATAGCTTCTTTCCCTCTTTTCCCTTGTTCTTGGAATCAGCAGATGGGGATTTTTCTTCAGACTTGAATCCTAGCTGATGGTCAGTTATTGCCCAATTCCCTTGAATTATTTGTAATTCTTCCACAAGCAACACTTCTCTGTCATGAACTCAGTCTGACTCTAAGTGTGGACCACATTAATTGGGATCGGATGCCCTTGAGTTGAAAATAGCTCTAAGATCGTGACCTTCTGCCAGAGCTTTTTAGCAAAGCTTTTTCCTGAGAAAACAAGGAATTAAAGAAAATATTTTGCAGCTCTGGGTGACCAAGCCTGCTGATTTGTGCCCATCCTTGGGAGACGGCGAGCCCCATCAGGGTCACTCACAGCATTTTTATTGCACCCACTTGGGTGAGCGTTGCACTTAGAGCACATTGCCTGTTTCGTTCTTGCAGATTTGAAATCTGCTCTCCAAACGAGTTGCTTTAATTAGCTGTTTGAGTGGAGTTTTCTGCCAGCAAACTCGTTTGCTAAAATATGCATAGAGGTAAATGCAGAAGAATATCTATCGGTTGTGAGCGTGCCTGGAAATTAGAGTGAATATCCACTGCACTGATTTGACAGCAATTTCTGTGATGTATTAAATCTGGGGCATTTTTGTGCCTGGAACCACAATTCCTGAGTGCTGAAGTTGTCTGAGTGTGTTCTATACATCCACTTCACTTGTACAGCTGCTGAATCCAGTCGAGGCCGGGTATGAAAGGAAGTCATTTTTATCTGACAGCCATTTGTTGGTAACAATAAAATCAGCTGGCAATCACAGCTCATTTCCTGCTGCTGAGAGGCCTCACCAATAATTCCCAACCCTCTCATGACTGCCTGCAGAGAAGCCTGAGGCTGGATGAGCGAGGTTGGTCTCATCTCGGATCCATAGGGTGGGAATCGTGTACCATCCCAGGCCCCCTCTGAGCTCAGAGGGAGCAAAAGCTGCCACCCCTGCTCAGGGCAGCAGAACAGGGCATTCACACCCCTCTGAAGTGTTTTCTGATTAAATGGTTGGACTCAGTGAGGTCTTCTTCAGCCTAAATGATTCTACAATTCTGTGATGATGCACTCAGGGAGGACCACAATTGACTTTTTTCTCTCTGAACCTCCTGTGTGCTGCCTGGGCAAGAGCTGCATGGCTGGGAAATACGACAACTTATATCACATCTTACATCTTTCCAAACTCCTTTATCCCTCTCCTTGAGGTCTCCATGCCATTAAACACAGTGCCCAAAGCCTGTGGCTGGAAAGGAGAGGGGAGGCTTTTCCAAAAGTTTTCCAGATGTATTATCTTTTCCCACACTGGTATGGCCTGGTGGGCAACAGGGCAGGAAATGCCAGTGCAAAATCTTCTTCCCACTCATGGTATTTGTTTGCATTTTCCCTGTCCCTGTATCAGCCTCTCCTCTCCTGTTTTCCATCTGGATTATAAAACTTCCCATCTTCCCAGTGCACTGGGGTTAAAACCACTCACACTAATGAGTGAAAGAAGTGTGCCAGGGGATGCTCCCATGTACTGAGATGACCTTGAAGGTCATGGATTGACTCTGTGGGTCTGACCCAGCAGCCAGAGCAAGGCTGTGAACAAACTGCCAGCTGGGAATGGTCCCTGGACTGGACTAATTGCCAAATGTGGGAATGGTTTGGAGGTAACTTATCAAAAATAAGCCAATTCGTGCCAGAGGATGTTTTTATATTTCACAAACATTGGCAGTGGCCAATAATGTTTCCAGCACCCTCTACCAGTTTTATCTGCATAGTTATACGCGGGGTGTATGCCTGTAGTGCTGTACTTTTGTCCAGAGAGAGCTGGTCCACCGTGGGAATTCCTAATTATCCCTCAAGGCAGATCACATAAATGAGTAAATGGTGGTTAATCTCACCCCTGCTTCCAAACCACAGTCTCTGGTCTCACAGTTTTCACAAACAGCAGTTATGACACACGTGTATTTCGCAGCCAGCAGTGCATCTGTCACTGCTCCAAAACTGGCCAAATCTGCCTGGTTTCTCTTGAAAATGTCCAGTGCAGGTCTAGGCCAGAAACTGGGCACTGAGGTGACAGCGTGATAGGAATTACACAGAATGACAAATACGAGTGGTGCTGCGAGCACCTTTTCTGTACGTGTAGGTTGACTGGGCAAGATTTAATCTGGCAGTGCCCCACTTTTTGAAAACAGGCTGAAACTGTCTTTAATAGTTTCAAGAGCTCTGTCTGGGAGGGAATTGTGGGTTGGATTTAATAACATGATAATCAAGTCCAGATATAGCCCATCAGACCAGAAAACGCAAAGTTTCTATGCACTGAAACTTTACAGGGTGGGAAAAATAATCAGATGTCTGGTTTTAAAAGGGTGGTTGTAGTGACTTGCCAGACCATTTATGATAGGAATGAGCACAAACCTGAAGCACCTCCTGGGATATGAGTGGCACAAAGCTTTAATCAACTGTGATGAGCAAAAAAAAATAGAAGTACTACCTGGAGACCCTGGGTGGGATGGAGATGGAGCCTGGCCTAGACTTTTTGCCTCTGTCTTGTGTTGATCCAGGTTTGCCAATAGTTATTATTTTTCTCAGGAAAGCTGCCAAAGAGATTGAGAATCTGTTTGATGAAGAAAAAAGCCTCTGTCCCTTCTCCAGAAGTGAACACAAGATGGTGCTGCCCCCCACCAAATAGAATCATCAGTAGAAATTAGGGCTTCTCCCCAGAAGGTATGGTGGGATCAAAAACCCAACTGAAGTTCATCTAAACCCAGCAGGTGCCTCAAATTGCACCAGAAGAGGTTAAGACCGGATATTAGAAAAAATTCCTTCACTGAAAGGCCTGCCAAGAGTTGCTCAGGGCAGTGGTGGGGTCACCATCCCTGAAGGGATTTAAAAGATGTGTAGATGTAGCACTTGGGGACATGGATTAGTGTCAGACTTGGCAGTGCTGGGTTTATGGTTGGATTCAATGACATTAGAGATCTTTTCCAAACTAAATGTTGCTCTGATTCTGTGAAAATCCTCATTAGTCCAGGCAGAAAGTGCCAGATGGCAAATGCAACACAAGCTGAGCAAAAACTAGCAACAAAAAATGCACTATCCGGGATTATACTGTAACCAAATTCAGAGCTGCTGTGTCTGCAATGCTCCCACCCCAGTCAGCATTTGGGAAAGACTTCTCAGCCTGCAGATACATTGAAAATTCCCAGCTCTTTGCCCCTCTCTAGGGAAAAGCTCTGACTGATGTAAGCGAGACTTGAGCCACTGGACAACACCGAGACAACATCAAAAAGAACTCAGGGAAAAGAGGCATCATCTCCCAGGGAGATGGAGCAGATGGCCACTCACTGCTCCCAGAATCGTGTGATTAAGTGAGGCTCAATCCGAAAGAGATGTGCCAGACTAACAAATTTTAATGAAAATGAGGAAACCAATTCCTCATAAAGTCAAAATCCTTCCTCGCTTGGCTTCTGTGGCTAAACTCTGTAGGCACATGACTGAGGCACTTCTGAACCACTGGTTTATGCTCATTGCTCTTGCACGGGGTTTTTTGTGCCCCAGGGACTTTGTCTCCCCTTCGTTAGAGGCTCCCATAGAGATTCTTCTCTCCAGCCAGCCCCTTGCTTGCAAAATCCATGGGCATGTCAGTTCCTGGGAGACATCTCCCTCGCTGCTGACCGTGACTGGAACCAGCCAAGTGGTTCAATGGTTCTTGGTGGGACCCACAGCACTGGGTAAGTCTCTTTCCAAAGGAAACGAGGCTAAAGGGAGATTTCTTTCCTCGTTGGAGACACTTTCCCACACATTAAAAAACATAATGTAGATGTTCTTCTCACGAGGAGGGAGAGCTGCTCTGTGGTTTTGGAGTCCGAGTGACTTGTACTGCGTTAGCCCTGTCCCACCCCTCATTTCTTGGCCTCCCAGTCCAGAGCAGATCATGTAGATCTGCATCTTTCCCATTTTCACGGTGCTGTGGCAGGACCAGGGGCTGTGGTTTGTACAGCTGTGGCTTTAACATCTTCACAGGTTTTTTTCTTTTTCCCCCCATCGAAACCCGAATTGTTTCCCCCTCACAGAGCCATGCCACTGGATCTTGGAATACTCTGAATATCCTGAGTTGGAAGGGACCCACAAGGACCACCAAAGTCCAGCTCCAGTGGAGGTGTCTCAAGTTGCCATCCTGGGAGCATCCAAACTGCAGCCCACGAAGGTGTCAGGGACACAGGGAAAACCCACAAGCTGTTGTTGATATTTCTAGCCCTGAACCAAACCAACCTTCTCCTCTCAGACCCCCACATTGGTTTGAAGCCATTCCTAGAAGTCTCCACTCCAGGTTTCCTCCTACAAGGCACTGACACATATTACCAAAAGCCAATCCTCCCCTGGAAGCAGCTGTAAATTTTCAGCCTGTAATTTTTCAGTCTGGGCTCTGAGATTCACCTGCAATTTGACAGCATGGATGGCTGTGTGGTTAGAGGTGAATAAACTAAGCAGTATAAAATTGCAGGATGGCTCAGATGTTCACCAATTCAGTGGGTGGGCCTTGAATCCTGTGGTCAAATCCTCATCCTTCTTCAGGTCCCCACTTAGCCATCTCTCCCCTGCAATTACCTTGATCTTTGTAGCAACCAGTCTGTTTCTTTGTGCTGATTTATCTCCAGGATCATTTGTTTGGAGAGCCCTGCTCCTCCTGAAAAGGCCTTTCTGCTGTCACACGAGCATCCTTCCTTCTGTCTCTATTTCTGTGACATCCTATACTTCTAAAATAAATAGAGTATGAATGGAGATGTGGTGGGGAAAGTCACTCACAGGCAGACTCACACACGGCTAGTCCAAAACTCTGGTTTATTTTTAAGACCCATAGATGATACCAGCAAGGGTAAATACTGGATGGGATGGAAACCAGTGCAAAGTAAGTGGGAAAAGTACTCATGAGAACTTTCAGTTGCCAAAAAGCAATTCCAGGCAAACAGCCTGGATTCCTCTCAATACCGCAACTGTACATCACGTCCTACCCCTGTGTCCAACCCTTCCCAGTGAGGAGGATGTGCAGACTACAAGCCCAAAGGAATTATCCGATGATCCTACGAAATAGAGCTAAATCAGGGAAGTTAACAATATATCTGAGCAGGGAAAAGTGAGTATCAACTCAAAGAGCATCATCTCGGGATCCAGGACACACCTAGGCCTGCAAGGATGTACACACAGCTCAGGTTCTACCTGTTGGAGTGGAGACAGACAGCAATAAGGATTGCCCAGGACAAGACAACAAGAATTGTCAGGAATTCAGGTCTTTACAGCTGCTCATTTAATCTGTTTATCACCAGAGGCTAAGCAGGAACATGTAGTCCGCACCACATCAGTGGCCAGATAAATGAGTGGAGGCATCTTTCTCCAAAGGCCAAGCACTTCTGTGCTCCCTGTCAGCAGGTACCACACACCTGGGAACACTGCCAGCAGCAAAATGATTCACCTCACAAGTCCCCTTGATTCCTAAAGGAAGGCCCAGAATGCTGGCCTTGCACTGATATGGACATTTTCTGTTCAGGACCACGCCAAGAACTGTCAAACTCATTCATCAGCTGCCTCTGCACAAATGGCAGCAGCATTCACTGGCCAGAAGCTTGGCAGGGCTTCAGAGCACTGACCTAGAAGTTAAAGGCTCTTTGTTCATTACTAATCCCTGGAGCTATGCAGTCCCAAAGCCATTCCCTTTCTGTGCAACACAAGACCAGCTTTCACAGCCCAAGCCTGAGCCCAGTGAAGTCAATAGAAAGGCTCTCATTGTCTCTGGTGACCAATGCACTGTCCCTGGATTCTGCAAAACGAGACTGGCTCCTGCTTTTGTTGAAATCAATACAAGTATTACCAGTGGCCGCTGCAGATTCCGAACTGGGCTGTGGTGCGTGTCCCTCAGGAGTCTGAAATCCATGGTCCCCTTTTTCTGAATATTTCACAGAATGCAGGATAAAGGCTTAGATTTTCATCAGGTTTTAAATATTTTTAGGTGCCTTTTATTCCCAGCAGGACTTCTTACAACCACACTTGGATCGTGTACTCCTTTGTCCTACTCCCACGTAACCCTTTTTGAAAGCCTTACATCTCCTGAAAGCTCTTCTGGTGTGATGTGAAACCACTATCCAGGTATAGCAACACCTTTTCTAGTGAAAAAATGAGCTGGGGAATGGGGGACCAGGCAAATAAACATCAGCTAATTGTTTGAAACCATCCAAGAATCTGTTTTCGTGCTAGAAGCAAAATCCCTGGGTTATACCCTTGAGCAAGGCTTCTCCTGGACTGCTGGGATCTCCTCTGCTCTCACTGTCTTTGTGACATTAATAACAACACCGGTGTTAATTGGTGATAAAGACTAGAATGATTCTCAGATCTGGGAAAAAAAAATTTAAAAATAAAGCCATGAAATCCTGAGCCAGGCATCCAAGAGGAGAAGCAGTTGCCCTCTGGAATTGTCATCTCCTCCACACTGACCACAAGGAGAGCCAAACCAGTGTTTTGCACTAAGTCCTTGCCCTTTCACTGACAGAATCCAGAGGAAAACTGACCCACTGAAAGAAAACCCATCCCACTGACCACGGCCAACACAGGGTTAAGCCTCAATGTTTCAGGCCCAATTTTTCAGAGCCTTCTTTACTTTTGGATAATTGTTGCAGGTAAAATGGCTTTTGTAGGTCTAGGCACCAAAAAAAGTCTGCATGTTGTTATTTTCTACATTAAAATAATTATTTTCATTGGAATTTTGAATGTTGAGAAATGACAATTTGCTTCTAATAGATTAGGTCATTTTTATTCGAAAAAAGGCTGGGTGGGACATTTCTAGGCTGAGTTCACTTTGTTTAATGCAGCAGCAGAGGGGCCCAAGACTGATGCTGGTGGAGGACTGACATTTCCCTTCATGACAGTAGATGGAGCTACATCCTCAGTAATGTTCTTTTCCAGACAGGAGCGCCCAGAAAAGTTGTGCTGATCACTTCTCTCAAAGCCTCATCCAGAATAGGACTGGGTGGACAAAGGAGATGAATAAGCAGGGGTGGAAGGAATGAAGAAATTTCCAGGACTGGGATCATTACCCACTTCTCCAAGGGCTGCATTTACCAGACATTTACAGTGGGAGCTGTAAACCCCCTTCACTCCACTCACTGTGATGTGTTTTAGCTTTAGAAGCAAAATTCCCTGTGTTACATCCTTGAGCAAGACTTCCCCTGGACTGCTGGAAATTCCTCTGCTCTCAGTGTCTGTGTGTCATCAATAACATCACCGATATGTATTAGTCCTTGATAAAAATCGGAATGATTCTCAGATCAGGGGGAGGGGGGGAAATAATAATAATAATAATAATAATAATAATAATAATAATAATAATAATAATAATAGTAATAGTAATAATAATAATAACACAACCAAACAAAGAAACAAAAGCCAAGGCCAAAGAACTTGTTTGTTGCACATCCAAGTGTTTGAATTTCTCCACAGCCTGGCTGCAGTCAACCTTTAGATCACCAGTCTTCCCCCAGAGTTGTTTCACCGCCTCCTGTTCAATGGAAGAGCTGAGGTTCTTCATTAAATTCCAGGGATTCATCATTTAATTGCCTATTAAATAACTTTATTAGCCTGCATCTTCAGTGTCCAGATCTGGAAGACCCTCCTTCTCCCTCCAGAGACCCTGAGCTCTTGGCTTCTCCTCCTTTCCCATGCAACAGTTTAAGTCCTGCAGACCTTTTCGGTTTCTATGGATTAAAACCTCCTCTGGCATATGTTCATACTTCATCTTCAAGACTCCATAAATTCCTTCAGCATTCTCCTCCAGACCTGCTCTCCCAAGCTTTCATCTATTCTCTCCAAAAGAAGAACAGAGAGAGACTCCTTCCTCTCCCCCACATTGACAGAAGCCATAATTTTGAATATTGTTTCCTTGAAGTGGTTGAAAAGTGAATCATTGTGCAAGCACAACACCTTATTATTTACAGGCAGGCAAATCACAGAAAGACATTTTAATAATACCGTGTTTATCACCACAAAAACCTCAGCAACGTTTCCGCAAGACTGAGCAGCTGCAGCCAGCCCAGAGCCCTCAGGTTATTGTGAAAGGCATCCACGAAAATGTAAAACCATCTCAGCCTCTAGCAGAGCCTAAGCTGGGTGGGGCAGGAGGGAAAGTTTATTTGTTATTTCTAAATCCATTTTATTCTAACCAGGGCTAAACAAGCTGTTCCTGGATGGCAGAGCCTGCCTGGATTTGTTGTTTGGAAGCTCGTGGTTGGATTTTCAACACCTGTGAGCTTCCAGTGGGGCTCCCCCTCTACCTCAGGTTTTAATTGGAATTCTTTGGTGCCTTGTAAGAAATGATTTCATGGCATAGACCTTCCTTCACTGGGGGAATTGCTACATTCTCGGTCTTCCTTTGGGCTACCTACTTTGATGAAACTCCTTGGAATGGGTACTTTCGCAGCCTTTTTCTCTCTGCCAGGTTCGGTTTAAACAGTCTCTAGCATCCCAAAGCTATTGGGGTGGAAGGACTCACCTCAGCTGTCCAGCAGCCTCACAGACAGAAACTGGGGATGCAGCTGGAAAAATGTGGGATTTTGACAGCCTTCAAAAACGAGGCAGTTCCCACGAATGTGTCAGTGTCACTAGCCTCACAAATTCCTGGGGGAAAAAATAGATTTCCTGAGATAAGAGCTGCAACTGTTGCCTGAGTGTCTGCTTCAGCTTGCATACCTGAGATGCTTCTGATTTGTGGACAGGGAGACGCTGGCAGAGCGAATTGCTCTTCTCTGGTGTATTCCTCTCTCTCTTCCCTTACCCCTGCCAAGAAAGCAGGAGTGAAGTGACCACTCCCTGGTAATCAACCCACATCTCTGCTTTTAAAAGGCAGCATCAGGCTTCTGTAGCTTTTAATCTGACCTGCAACATGCTGGGACCAGGCAGAGGGAACTGAGCTTCGCTGCACACATTGGGAAGGCTGTCAGATGTGTGCTTTGCCCTCTTGGCAGATGAGTAGAGCCAGGGCCCAGGCATGGAGACAATTTTGAAGGAGCTACAAGTCTGCAAAGCACTCAGGCATTTCCAGCTGGGAGGCTTTTCAGTGCCCTCCAGCGAGGTTTTGGATGCTGGTGGGGAGAGGAGCCAGGTAAGGGAGGGAAAGCGCTGGTGTTTTTCAATCATTCCACCCACCACAGAGCGGGGCAAGCGCCAGGAACACATTTCACAACATCTCTGATGTTTTCCCCTCTGCAAGAAAGAGCTCTCAGTTGTGGTTCTCGCGCTCAGATAAGATCACAGGGTGCAGGGGCAGAGGGGAGGCACTGACTGGAACTATTGTAACTCGCTCCGAAGCTCCTCAGTCTCAGGTAGGAGCCATGTGAGAGCAACACGTGCCATGGGAGCTCAGGCAGGAGGGGCACTGGGGCTGGATCTTGTTTATTGTTCTTGACTGAGCTCAGCCTGGAAGGCGAGGGGGAGCTCAGGAGGACACAATGTACCCTGGCCCTTCCTGTGTCCACCCAAAGGCAATTTATTCTCAAGCTGAGCCATGGCCCCAAAGCAAAATAAATTCCTGTTCTGCTCCAGACACAGACTACATTGCAGCTAAGGAAATCTTCAGTGTAAAATGCTTCCCATACTGAAAATGTTGATGGAAAACGATGGACAAGGGCTTGTCCCACATTATTGCCACTCCTGGCTGTAGCAGAGAGTTTCTTCTGCCGTTAGGAGAAGCTTTCACACCCTTGTCTTACCTTCAACTCTCCCTTTTGGGTTTCCCCACCTGTCCAGCTTGTGCCCACAAAGCTTCCTCTGTCCTGGAAGGATTCTGGATAGTTTAAGAAGGTCGTGAGAAGGACTGGGAAGAATCCCTGGCTGTGGTGATGGGCTTTGTGCCCCATAGTTCTGGTTCCCCTGTTGCCCAGGCCTGGGTCTCGTGCTCTCAGTGTCACACTGAACCCCATGTCCCAACAGGAAGAAAAGGTGTGCTGGCAGTGACCAAGGATTCAAGCAAACTATGAATGGTACTGAATACCATCCTGTGTCTACAGGACCTGGGTCTTACTCATGTTGGATCAGGTCAGTGCCTTAATATCTTCTGGAAATAAACACAAACCACAGAAATTCATAAAACTAATTGAAAATGGAGCACTGGCAGAGAAGATTTCCTCACTCAAATGCAGTTTGTCTCCTGAAAATATTCCCTGGGGATGTTTAAAATCCTTTTTTTTTTTTCCTTTTTTTCCCCTTGGGTTTAGAGGAAGAAGGAACAGGCAAGAGAACTGGAGATATTTATCCCTAATTATCTAAGCAGCAGAACGAAGATGAAGCTCTTGCTGTCATAATCTGAAGAGAGGGACAAGAATCTGTGTGTCCTGTACATTTGTCAAAGTGATGCAGTGGAGATTGTTTGCTCCTGTCACCTCCTTACTGTGATGCACTCCTCAAGCCAACCTCTCCCAGATGTCTTTGCATAAAACCCACCAGGGTTAAACTCCCTCCACAGCCAGTCAAACACTTCTAGCACACAATTTATCTGCTACGCATCTGTGTTTGGAAAACTGAATCGAACATCGCGGTCAATAATCTGGGCAGTGACATAACTCACTCTGTGTCAGGCACCTGCATGTGACTGGTTGGATCCCTGCCCAAAATCTGTTGGCTATTTTAACTAAATCTCCTTTGGGCTCCTAAATCACAAGGAGATGCCTCTGGATGCCTACACTGGGTGCCTGTGTTGGTAAGAAGAGTCTGATTCCCGTGTTGCCTTTGTGATTTGAAAGAACAGCATGGAACACCCCTGTGGTCTCTGACCTTCACAAAAAGGAGGGGGGGAAAGGTAAATGGAAATTTCTCCTGCCTTGCCACTGGCTCTGGGATTTACAGGTGCCTCAGTGTTCTGTGGACACAACAAGTGGGTTCATCACCAGTACAAAAACAGAAGCTGTTTTTAAACCAGATTAGATTATCTTTATGGTAGGTTGTGTTATGCTATTCCAACATGACTGTGCCAGAACCCAGTGTTCCTCCTTCCTTGAAATGGCAGCACGGAGGAAAATACCTTGATAATCTCTTACTTGGAAATGGGTGGAGGTGAAGTCTGGAGAGGTGAAAGTACATAAAATTGCTGAATGTCCTGAGTTGGAAGGGACCCACAAGGATCCTTGAGTCCAGGTCAGCCCCAAGAATGACACCCTGTGCCTGAGAACAGAGCTACACTTTTCCCAAGGGATGTCCAGTTAGCTGGAAATGGTAACTTGGTTTCTAAACAGGCAGCCAGGACCAGGCAGGTCTCCAGGCATCCCAAATTGTGGATAACCGTGCAAACTGCTGGCAGATCTGCTGGCACATCACACCATAACTTGTATCCGAAGAACAAGGACCTGCATTTCATTGCTAGCTGCACACTCTGCCCTGGGCTGATCTCCTTCACCAAAAAAATGTTTGTGGGCTGCTGGGTTTTGATATGTTCAAGTGGAAGAGCTACAATGCACCAGCCCTTGGGCACCAGCTATTGAAAAGCAGCCCTTCTGTTTATCTGATCCAGCTCTTACCAAGACTGCAACCCCTCCTTCTCAACAGGATGGAATTTGCTGGCACTACTGCCAGCCTATTCCATCTTTTCAATAATTGCCATGACCGTGCAGCATCCTAGGGTGTTGGCAGATGCTCTTCAGAGTAGGAGGGCATTGCTCTGCATGCCTTTGCTTTCATTAAAAAAAAATTCCCCAGAATTATTATATGAGCCTCTATTCCCAAAACATGTCTAGACAGAGTTATTTAGGGTGGGCTGAGTTATTTAGGGTGGGCTGCATTATAGTGTCCTGCCCCGAAGAACTAACCACCGCTGAATTGTTCACGATTTGTTCATTGAGAGTATTGCAGTGAGAGATCCCTGTCTCCCTACATGCCAGTCAGCTAGAAAGAAAACACTTGAAACACAGATATCCATTACCTAAAGCATGTACAGCCCAAAGAAAGATGGAATAAATAAAGAGAGAAAAGAAACCAGTGCGTAAGAGCACAAAATTATTTAGTTATTAAAGACCCTGGGGCAAGCACGGAGAAATTCAAAGCCAAAACTGATGGCTTTACCTGTATTTTCTCAAGCCAAAACTTTAGGAATTGGTTTTCAGGGCAGATCTTTAGCAAGAGGGAGTGGGGGAAAGTATGAGGGTTGTTTGGGTTTTTAAAATCTTTTGAACTTTCAAACTTAGAACAAAGTGTAGCCAGATATTTTTTGAAATCGGGGGTATCACGAAACATTCCTCCATGCAATTTAAGACATTGTTTGTACAAGCAAGATGCCCTGATTGATTTCTTTGACTTTGTAACTGAATGCAAGACTGTGTTATGCAAGCTTTAATTATTCTTATTTGGAAACAATTTTCTCTTTTACTTTCAGGGTTCTTTGGGGAGTAGGAGGCAGCTCAAAACAGCAGGGTTTGCCAAAGCCAAAGCTAAGAAAATATTCCAAAAATTTCACTCTGTTCTTTGTTGTAGCAATTCTGACAAACTTTAATTTTGGCAGAAGGATGCGTCTTCTCCTAATCTTCTCTTGGGTACCAAATAATATCATTGCTTCAAAGTAAAACTCTGGGGATTTAGTGCACATGAACACTTCAGGGTCTGAAAGTTTCAAGGGAATAACACCAAGTTCACTGAGGTTGGAGAAGCAAACATATTAACCTCAGGGTTTACACGTTTTACAAGAAAAATAAAGGAGTAAAGAATGTCAGGCTGGCTGGAAATTCAACCAGAGTTGAATCCCAGTTTAAGTCTCTGCACCAAGGTCTTGTCTACACTAGAATTCTAGTTGAAATATCATTCTGCTGCAGCCACACTGATTTTGGTGTATGAAGCAGTTCTGTATATGGTCAGTATCATTTATTCTAAATACCATGAAGATATGCCCCTGAGAAAGTAAAATCACGAGTATTTAGTCTTTCCACTTTGAACTGTGCTTTTCAGGAGAGTATGTGTATGTCCCTACAGCTGTGGGACAGGTTAACCTTCAAGATCAGTAGATGGAGGGATGATATTTTTAATTTGAAGGTTTCACTCCAAATTCTTCTTCAGACCCCAATGAATGTGGTGACAGGCAGTTTTGCTTTCTTTTTGTTCAAGATGGAAAGTAAACTCAGCTGAGCCTTCAGGTTGTTTCCATATTGGGTTTTTGGTTTGCTTTTTTTTTTTCCTCTGGTGAAATTCATAGAATCACAGAATGGCCTGGGTTGGAAGGAATCTTAAAGTTCATCTATCCTAAACCCATTTCCATAGTCTGAAGTTTGTACACAGACCTGCAATCGGTCTCATCCCTCAAGCACTCTGCTCCTCATGGCCTGAGGGCAATTTTCTGAGGAAAGCTATGGTAAATGGGAGCACTGGGAATGTCCTAAAGGTTGATCAGGTTGTATTATGTCAACCTCCATCTTGTTCACCAAGTCCCTCTTGCACATCTGGGCACTGTGCCTGGGGGATCTGTCCCTACACCACAGGACACTGCCACTGCTGGGGGAGTGGCACCTCCCAGTACGGACTGGGAGAGACATGACCTGCTGTGAGACATGATGGTGTCTGGACACCCTGACAAGGTGTTGCAGTTGAGTTTTTCCTTTCTTTCCCATTTTCACAGCAAACAGCAAAAATATCAACCCCTCCTTACCCAAATTCTAGACATTTCCTATCACTAGATGTTCCAGGTGACTGGGCACACCCAGCCAAGAGAAGACAGGGATCAACCTGGCTGAGAGGAAGGTGTCCCTACCCATGGCAGGGGGTTGGAAGAATATGATCTTTAAGGTCCTTTCCAACCCAAACCATCCTATGATTCTATGATCAGGGTCAGCTGTTCTGAAGCTCCTTTCATCCAAGCTTCTCCTTGCAGCCCCATCCCACACACCCACTCTGTGCTTTGCAAAGGACACTGCATTCATCCCCTTCATGCCCCTGCCCACCCAGAGCCCCAATACCAGGAAATTTTGGACCAGACCAAGGAGGGACAGACACATCCATGTTGTCCTGTACCAGGCAGCCTTTCCCAACCTTTCCCAAGTTTTGTCTGAGGTCATGAGCTTTTCCTGACCAGGCGGTGCTGTCTCATGCCTGGAGGGTCTGGAGCACATGTCTTATGAGGAGCTGGTGAGGGAACTGGGGTTGTTTAGTCTGGAGAAAAGGAGGCTCAGGAGGGACCTTATCAACCTCCATAAGTACCTGAAAGGAGGCTGTAGACAACTGAGGGACAGGCTTTTTTCACACATCAGGAGGAAACAGCTTCAAGTTGTGCCAGGTGGGGTTTTTACTGGATATAAGGGAAATCTTCTTCACCAAAAGGGTTGTCAGACACTGGAACACATTTCTCAGGGAACTGGTGGAGTCACCATCCCTAGAGGGATTTAAAAGATGTGTAGATGTGGCACTTGGGGATGTGGTTTAGTGTTGGGTTAATGGTTGGACTCAATGATATAAGAGGTCTTCTCCAATCTTAATTATTCTGTGATTCTGTGAGCACATCCCCCCACAGAGCTGTCAGACCAACCCTCCACCCTCACCCCTCTGCTTCCCCTGGAAAATGACATCACTCCAGACAATTTACTGCTAATCAATAGGGTTTAGCAGAGGCAGATAGAGCCCCGAAAGAAGCCGCTGACGCAGCTGTATCCCGCCAGCAGCGAATGCCTCCATGTGAGCGGAGGCATGGCCTGCCTTTGTTGGCATTTTCTGCTTTGTCTCTCACCAGCATTTGCATCTCTTAATTGAATAAGTATGGGCAACTGTATAAATATATATATAGCATTGCATTAAAGCCCTGGGATCTGTCTGACAGCCCGGCATGATGCAGCAGCATTAGCAATGTTTGCTGTACTGTTTCAAATGACCTCATTTGGAGGGGAATGGCAGCCAGGCTGTGCGTGCTCTAACCCAGACAGTTGCAGGCACATGGGTTTTAGTAGAAATACATCCACTGAATTTCGTTTGGCTGTCCTTTTCTTTGTAAAGGCCGTGAGTGCTCTTAGTGAAGTTAATCTGTGCCTGCGCGACTGCGGATTACATTCTGATGTGTTCCATCAGATAAGTGAGCTGTCAGGCTGTGATGGCAAAATGTTGGAAGCTGGCAGATGATTGATGCTTGGGAAACTGCCATTTGGTCTCCTCATACACCAGGGCTAGGTCTTCAGCTTCTTCTCCCCCAGAATGTCTTTCTCCTCCACGCACAGGATGAGCAGCTCTTCAAGGATGGGTCAGTGCTCTGCTGGGGAAGGAAGAACTGTGATGAAGTAAAAGTGACAGGAGCAACTACTTGCTTTGGAGGGTGACCATCCCCTGCTAGCCTTACTTTTGAGGAGGATGACCTAATCAGTTCTACAAAGCTTCATGTATTATTTCCTTATTGCCTTTTTCTAAGCAACCAGTGCAACTCCAGGCTCATTTACACACAGATCACTTTAGTGCAGGGCAGTGTCACATGCAGCCCAGGCTGGAAATGCTTTTCCACTGACATCAAGAGTTGAATTTGGTCCAGAGGTGACTTTACAATCTCGGGAGTCATCTCTCTTCTCCACTGAACATGGCCTCCACTGCTCACTGAGCAGCGTGACCCGTGTCAGCTATGGCTCAGCAGAAAACAAACAGGGAAAAGATGATTTAGATTTCTTGGGTTACCTGGAAGCTGGTTCTTAGAGCATCACTGAGGGTGACAATTAACCCTACCCTCCCAGCTGCTAGTGTTTAAATACATTTCTTAGCCTCACAAGCAGGAAGCAGGATGATAAGTTAGATTATCTCATCATTATCTGCAGGAAGGAGGCCGGCTGGGTCAGTACAACTCTACTTAGCATGACAGCCGGTGTATAAATAGGATCAAGACTTACAGATGGTGACCAAGGTTAAAGGAATAACTAGTGTATAAATATACTGTGCTCATGCTCAGATTCTGCCTGCATTTCCTGTGCAGGGGGCTGAGCACTACGAGCATTCATAAATGACCTTGTTATGAGCACTGAGGGATCTCTGAAGGCACCACAGGCAGACAGGAGAGGGCTGGGCGCCTGCCAGCTGGGCAGGGTGGATCTGTGCTCCCCATCAACTCCCCAGGCAATGATGGAAACCATCTTTCCCCTCCCCCTGACCTGGAACAGATGCAGCACAGGACTGTCATGAGGACCAATTAGTTAGTAAGATGCCACTGTCCCCCGGCAGGCAGGAACATGGAACGACGCAGGGATGTGCTGTCTGTGGAGGCAGGAATGCTGGCATGGATCTGGAGGGTTTTCTCTGGGTTCATTCTTCAATGAAAGCCAAACTAAAGTGGCTTCTAGAGTTCACAGTGCCATTCACACAGCACAGGAACCTGCCTGAATGACTGGCACTGCTGAGGAGATCAAGAGGGACGAAAGGGGAGGCTCAGGCTGCTCCCTGCCAAGGAGCAGACCTTACTCCTCTACACTCAGTTGGCAAATGCAGGGAATAAGGGTCAAAACTCTCCCTAGTGGCTTCAAGAGGCTTTTAGGCAGGTGATCAAGGTGCCAAAGAGCTCATCCTAGTGCACAGTCTGCACAGGCACTGTGCCTTGGGAAGCCAAGGATCGTGTTTTCTCTTCCAAAATCCATGGGCACTAAGTTTTTGTTGCCACAGAGGTCTCGAGTTTGTGCATTTCCAGAGAAACCTCTCTGCCTTAGCAGTGACCCGCAGTCGATGAGAACAGCCTTAGCTTTTGATGGTGATTTTCCATCTTTTACTTCCCTCCCCGCCAAAAAAATTATATAACCCCATCCATTTTTAGAAACGCAGACCCAGGGCTCAGCAGATCAGGATGATATTGATCGTTTCAGCCTTCATGAATTGAGAAAGCCAAACCCTCCACAGGGCAGGGCAGGGCAGGGCAGGGCAGGGGAGTGAGAACAGAGCACTTAAGGGGCATGGGCAGCCTGTCTGTGTTGCAACATGTGCCCTGGTGGAACAGAGGATGTTTTATTCTGCTTGCATAGCATCTTCTGACCTGCTTTTGACCCAAGAAGCATTTGCATTCATAAATACTGGAGCTGTACCCCTGGGAGGTGAGGCAAGAAGAGGGAAGGAAAAGAGTGGGTTTATCAAATCTGGGATCGCTGCAGGGCTTGGAAAGAAAACTTTCTTCCTCTCTCTTCCAGCCCAACTGTAAACCATACTGCATCCAAGAGGGCTGGTTTATTACCCCTTGGATTGGAGAGTTTTTGCCGAGACAGCTCCCCAGCCAGTGACTTTTGGTTGAGAGCACAGCACAAGAGATTCACGAGATCATCCTGCTCCCCTCCGTGCCCCCAGGAAGGTGTTGACTGAATAACTCGATTCTGGAAGACTTTACTCAGTGCTGCTGTTCTTTTGGGCAGGAAAAAAGGCCCGAGAATGTTGTATATGAGAAAATACTCACCTCTCCACTTTGCCATGTGAGAACCCGGAGAGGTCGGGGAGAAGTCTGGGGACAACTTGAGATCGGAGAAGGACATTGGAAAAGAAGGACATTGGGTGGAAGACGGACATTGGAAGAATGGGAATGAAAATCAGCATGTAACTGGGAATATCAGGGTACCACAGACATCCAGGTTCTTCTCCACATTTGGAATATGAAGCACAATTCTTGTTCTCCAAAAAGACGAGCGAAACTGGAAGAGATACAGAGAGGAGCAATATGAGGGCTGAGATACAGCTCTGACCTTGCATTTCGAGAAATTAGGCATTTCAGCTTGAAATGGGTTGTTGCAAGTGGAACAAAATGCCTAGAAGATCATGAGTGGCCTGAAAGAGCTGTTAGATAAAACCTCAGAGGAAACATCAACCCCATCTACAGCTCCTGAGCCTTGGCTGTGCCACTCTGGCTGACCGAGTTGTCAGTCCCCAGTCCGTGTGTCCTGACAAGTGGTTTTTCTTCCCAAGGGATTGCACTTGCTAAGTCAGGCAGGCATAGCTGAAAGATAATGGTTTTTTCCTGTTGAAAATTATTTTATGCCTGCAAGAGCAGCCAAGGCACGCTATGGAAAAGCAACCAGAAAGCCCTAAGGATGCACCTAAAGGACACTTATTCACTGATTAAAAATATATGGGAACTTGCTCTTGCAATAGAAGTTCTGTGGCTTTTGTTTAGGGTTTATTTAAGATAAGGCAGCTCAGTGGTAAGCAGAGATCTAAGTTCAATTTCCTACCTTCTTTGCTGGTTATTTCCTCTGGGATCTTCATTACATCCCTCTGTGCACTTCAATTTTCCCAGAAATAACTCTAACTACCTGCCTGAAGAGTTTTAGGTGATACAATAAAGGCTGTGAAGAGCTGAGATAATGTTGTAACAGGAGCTGTAAAAACACCTACAGAAAAGAGAGATCCCTTTCTATCACCCCTGGAGCTGATACGTGATGCAGCTGGTGGGAAAGGCACATGACTGCTGGAGTGTCTCAGGCTCACTGGGAGAATCCAGTTACACTCAGCAGTAAAATCACATCGTGTTGTTCCCCAGCCTCTGACAGAGCAGCCAAATGTTTGCACACAACTTCCACTTCAGACACTCTGAAGGTTCACCCCGTGCCTGGGGAAGCAGCTCACATCTGAACACACTGTCCTTTGTTTTGTTGCTGGTGGTGGTTTTAGGGGACTTTTGGGGGCTAATACATTAAAGAGAAAGAGGGAAAGAGTCTTCTTATACAGGCAGAGACAGAGGGGAACAATTTTAAACTAAAAGAGAAGAGATTTAGGTTAGAATTACAATGAAATTTCTCCCCGTGAGGGTGGGGAGGCCCTGGCACAGGTTGCCCAGAGAAGCTGTGGTTTCCCCATCCCTGGAAGTGTCCAAGGCCAGCTTGGACAAGGTTTGGAGCGATCTGGCCATGGCAAGAGGGTTGGGACTTGATGGTCTTTAAGGTCTCTTGCAGCCCAAACCATTCAGTGATTTTATTACTTTTTTTCTTTTAGGTAACCACATTGCAAAGTGAATTTTGCTTACACAAGAGCAAGTCATGAGCATGAGGGTGAGGGAGAACCTGATTTATCATCACCAAAATATTTTCTTCGCCTCTTTGAAGCTCTCTCTGAGGTGATGGGCTCCATGCAAGGACACATTCCTCAGTGCCAGATCATGTGCTGGGAACATGGAAAGGAGTGAGAGACACAACCCTGTTGCACTTACAGGCATCTCATCTTATCAGAATTTGATTTTTTGCCCCCCAAGAAATTTTGTGCACGAGTAATTTACCATGAGGGGATGTGCCACAAAGCCTAGTTGCAAAAGGGCACAGTCTCAAGCCAGATAGAACCCCAAAAACATCAACAGCAGTGTCACAGGGCTCCCCTCGGAGCTGCATGTCACCTGAGGAAGAGGAGAGGACGGTGCAGCCTTGGGGACAGCCACTAGATGGGGGCACGAACACACACGTCCATTGGCCCCCAGCTGAACCCCAGAGCATGAACACCAGGAGGTGACACATCACCGACCTTCCCTGCCCCTGGACACCGACCAGGAGTCTCCAGGAAAGGGGATCTGCCACCCACCAAATTCACCGGAGGGAGCCACTCATGCACCCACTCACAGTCCCTTCCCTGGGGTAAGAAGACCTGACTGTGTTATGGCTTTGGGGAGCTTAGGCTGGGCCACGAGCACCAGCTGGACAGCCCATGTGTCTTCCACTCGGGATCATTATGGAGCCACAGAACTTTGGTCTCAGAATCTGCTCCAGAAGGTTTCTTTGTTCAATACTTCCAGCCAGCCGATTCTCCCTCACGCTACACAGAGGTGCCTGCCCGCTTCTCTGGAGACCTCAGCTCTTCCAGACCATCACTGGAAACAGCCTGTGGGTGCTCTCCGCTGCCTGCCTTTTGACAAGGTGTCCCACAAATTGGCTCTGACTGAAGACAGCGCTGCTTTCATGGAGCCTGGAGGGATCAGAGCATGTGGAACCTCCTCCCGACCCCGGCACATCCGACGCGTTCGCTTGGTGAAGGACCAAGTTCACGAGGCTGCCAAACACATCAGCCCTGGAGCCTGAGCAAATCCGTCGAGAACTGCAGCTTACACACTTGCAGATATATCCCCTCCTCCAAAAGGAGCCACAGAGGGAGGGGGAACTTTTATCCTTCTGGGAATGCTAAGCCCTGTTTGAGCAGCTTTGCAGAAACATAAAAAGGCCTAAACAATTTCCACTAATGATGTGTCATCAATTAAGCAGTTTTATGAGGGAAGAAGGGTTGGCTAATGCACAATCCTGATGACATATCCATGGAAAGGCTCCTTGAGCTGGCACCACTTCATACCCATCCTTCAGGGGATGAATAAGCCAGTGAAACTGGGAGCCACTTGGCTTCTTGACCCAATGGTGAGGCAAAACAGTGGAGAGCAGGTGCCCTCCTTGTGTTCTCAAGGATGGCCATAGCAGTTTTTCCAGGAGCCCTCGGATGGGAGCCTGCACAGCCAGCCTGTCTCCTGACATAACTTTTCTCATCCCCAAAATAGAAAGGTCCCCATAATTTCTTGTGTCCCTTATGACTGACACTGGTCCAGCCAGTTTTCCCTCTGCTCTGAGGCAGAGAATCCCTGCCAATCACTGTGAAAACCTCTGGGAATTTAGCAGTATATGGCAAGATCATATGTCACATGGAGGGTACAATAAATCCACATCCCTATTCATCCTCCAGCACCTCGTGGTCACCACAGTTTAAAGGCACTTGATCTGAGATTTGGGAGTTGCAAATAATTCTGTCCAGACACTTTCCAGCCAGCCTGACCCTTGATAGCCTCTGCCAGCTGAGGAAACAGAGAGTTTTTCAGATGATATTGTTTTCTCCCTGTAAATGAGGCTCCTTGTTCAATGCAAGAAGAGAATAGCTCATTGTCAAGACTGTCTTTGCCACCGACATGTGACCAAAATATCAGTTTCTCCTTTTTGCTAAGGCCCAGTTGCTCCTTTGCTGGTAGAAGGGAAATCCCTGGAAGCAGAGAGCAAAGTAAACAATATGCAGGCTGCACCCTGTGAGTCAGCATGGCAAAGTTCTCCTCATTCCCCCCTCTGCCAGCCCAAAGCTGCTGGGAAGACGTTGTTGTTACTGTTGTTGTTGTTGTTGCTGTTGATGATGATGATGATGATGATGATGATGTTGTGGGGTATTTTTTATCTCAGCATTTCCTGGAGTAGGGCGCCTGACCCTGACTTCTTCAGTTATGCTTGTGGTGTCTTCATGTGCAAGCACTGAGCAGCTCTGGGTCTACTTAGCATCTGAATTCAAAGAAAAAGCTGTTTTCAACCCTACACGGCAAAGCACCAAGGAGTCTCAGTTCTGCAAGGTGTTACATTTTACTTCAGGGTGAGCTCAGAAGCAACTTTTCCTCCAAGACCTTCTCTGGCCTTGAAATGCCCTTTTCTCTTTGTCCCATTTTTCTTTCTCTTTTGTATTGAGACACAATCTTTACTGTGGCAATGACTGCTGAGGATGGCAGCTTCTGTTGAAATTTTGGCTTCACTCCCCTTCTTGAGGGATTCAAAGGTCTTAGCTCTGCATGCTTGGAAAGCCTTTTACCAATAGCTGGGCGCTCCAGGAGGGCTGGCTGGGCTTTGTGCCCTGAGATGGACAAAGATTTTCTCCTTGATCCAAGGACTTCCAGGAGGGTGGAATGGACTTGTTTGGCCGAGGTCACCAGCCTCTTTATTCTCTTGTTTACAGGCTGGCAGATGGAAAATGCTGATTCAGCAGGCACGGGAGAAAATATCAACAGGGAAAAATGCACGAGGAGTATCCTGGCTACACTTCTGCCACTTCTTTCTCCTTTTTTTTTTTCATCCTCATTTCCTTGTTTCCTGCACCCAACAGATACATTTGACAAAGTCAAAGTTTTCAAAACCAGGGATGCTCCACTTTGTCCAGTTTGAACACTTCCTATCCCAGACCACGAAGGGGATTGGTAACTGTGCCTGGAGACAAACTCAAACAGAGCCAGTATTTCTCAGAAATTTGAGCAAAGTTGTAATACAACCAAACAGAGGGAAATAAAAAAGGTGACAGTGGTTTCTGTGAAGGTTTTTGTGCTCTGAGGCTTTTGGGGAGGGAGTTTCTCTTGATCCTCTCAGGTAGGACACAGAGGGCAGTGGTTAAAAAGAGAGGCTGTATCCACACATCCTCCTGCAAGTCTGGAGTGGATTTTCATAGATCCATTTAGTGCTCCAGCTCTGGCTCTGGGTGTCCCAGTGACCCACTCCTGGCCCTGCCTCTTGCAGACTGCCCATCTTGGCTTGTTGCTTGTATTCATTTCCAAAAACAGCTCAGTGTGAGCTGTCACATGCTCAGGGCAATTGTCCATCTGAAAGACTTCATTAAACATTTCTGGTAAAATGTGTGTGTCACTAAATGGCTTTAAGATGAGACTTCCAAATGAGTCTATGTCTTTCATGGGGTCTTTGCTCCTAGAGTAGGCATAATTTTTTTTTCTCACATAAATAAACTCAGATATTTAGACTGGAAGTGAGATTCAAGGAGTTCAGTTAGGTCATGGGGGATTTGGATGACCTCCCCTCTTCAGGTTTTGAGGAAATAGATCTTTGATAGAAGCAGCACAGCCAGAGCACGAGCTGCAGGAGACCTTCGGGGTGAACTTGAGAAGACATTTTACTTCTCTATGCTTCTGTTTTACCCTCTGTAAAATGAGGACCTGGTTCTTCACCCCTTGCTTTGTAAAGATCTTTGAGCTCAGGGGTTGAAAATTCTGCATAAAACCTTGACAACCTTATTATTTACCCGCACGAACAAGGGAACTTGGTCTTTCAAGGACATCATTTGGTTTTAAGTCATTCCCCAGCTCTTCAGGGAAACAGTCTGTGAACAGGCACAGGATTAGTCACACAAGGAAATCAAGCTGTTGGGCAAGTTCTGCTTTTTTTTGTCTCCACCTGCTACCCAAGCTTCAGGTGTTTCTCTTAGGGAAACATTGCCAGCCAGTATTGCTGCTGCTACAGAATCATGGAATCATTAAAGCTGGAAAAGAACTCTACACAGTGCGTGAGAGACTGCGAGAGCTGCCTTGCTTTTGTTTCAAAACACAATGAAATTGAGTTTCCAGTGCTCATTGTTTCAGGCCGAAAACGAAAAAAGAAAAACACTCCCGAAAATACTCAGAAATAACTGACATCCTTTTGGATATTACTCGAGGCAGCAAAGGTGCCTTGTGTGCTCACGAAATGTTTATCTTTGCATTACTTTCTTTCTATTACTTCATAACCACACTTTTCCTTTGCCTTCTCCTCTTGCTGTGTCCTCGGATGCCTGTGCTGGGCACGCACCTTCGGCGTGGCTCCTGTCTGCACAACTGGGCAATTAAACTGAGATTGTCTTCTGCCACCCACGGCATTTGCAGCCACGGAACCGTGCTGCAGGATCTCGAGAAAGCAAAGGGCAAGGATCTCACATGACACCAAGGCAGAGCTTTATGGGCTCATTAGAAAATTGCCTGTTATTAATCCTGCCGGGAGTAAAACCGGCCTGGTGTAAAACAGCCCAGCAACAACCCTTCCAACCCATCACGTTGATTTATTCCAGCATGTTGCTGGGCCAAACTCAATCATGGTCAGTGTTGCTGGACACTTAGATAACAGGTGCCAATCTGCCATGTGTGAAACATCATCAGCTTGAGACCTGAGATTTAACTGAAGCAAGAAAAATCAGCCTGAAGCTGAAACCACTTGAGTTACCAAATCTAATTTGAGGGGGAGCAGGCAGCGAGGAAGATGACAGCGGATGCAATGCTCCATGGCACTTCTTCAGAAGCTTTTTCACACCCATATGAATATTTGTCAAACCAGACCATAAATCAGACCCTGCTAAAAATTTTTATCTGCTTTTGGCTTCAGGCATCTGCTAGAAAGGACCCCTTGAGCCTGTGTTATGCACATCTTCTGAAATTCCCAGTGGTTTCATTCAGAATTAGACAACAATACACAATTCATCCTTTTTGTGTGTGTGCATGTGTGTGTGTTTGCTATCAGCCTGCAAGAAGGCGAATAAATTAACAAAACACTGTGAGATCATTCATAGCACCCTCATTCACTAAAAAAATGTATCACTGCAACCTGACCCAGCCAGGGGGCTTCAGCACAGCTGCGTGACAGCCACTCCAGGTCAGTGCCAGAGTGCAGAGCGGGAGGGCAAAGGCAGGAAGGGATTTCATCCCGTGTAGCCCAGGGCAGGTACTGCAGAGCCACCGCCCCTGCGAGCGGTGACGCTGCCGCCGGAGCGCGCTCGGGGTTGTTGACTTTGCTGCAGACAGTCAGGCTGGGGCAGACTCAGACAGCAGCAAACCCTTTATGAAAGCAGCTGGGAAAGAGAATCAAAGACATCCAGTAACTGCCAGTTCCTGCTGGACGAATTTAACCCGTTCGGCGTTCCCAAGCAACCAGGTTTCCTGAGTGGCACCTGGGCACTTCTTGCCTTGGCTCAATTAAACCCCTAAATTCTGTGTCTCCAGAAACATGAAGCCACAAAGCGTTTCCAGGGTCCATCCCATAGTCATCCTATAATCCAGTCCCCACTTTAAGTTTCTACAGCATCTTTTTAAAAGCCGATGTGTGCCAGAATCAATTTCCCCACTCCTCAAGCTTGCTGAGAAGCTATCACAGAACTCCCTGTCCTGGTGAATAGGACATGTCCTTGGCCCTAAAGATATCGATCTTTCATGGGTAAAAGAGCACCTGGGAGAACATAGAGACAAAACTCCCAGGTTGCTTGTTTTCTTCAAGCCATGATGGCTACAGAAACCATGAGCCAGGGTGGCCCCAGCTGCAGGTGCCCTCGGTGAGTCAGAAGGATTGGAGAAGACAGTAAGAAATTAAATCAGAGCAGAGCTGAGGGAAGAGGCAGAGCTGCCTTCAGCCTTGGAGACCATCTGCTTGGACCTTTAACTTCTTCCACAGTGCTATGGATGTAAATATTGTCTCTCAGGAGGACAAAACACAACCCAGTTTATTCTGAGCTGGGGTAACTCAGCGAGTGCAGAACCAGCATATGGGTGGACAGAAGGTGACATCCCAGACAAAGCCCAGCACTCCCACTGAGCTCCCCTGGGAGGGACGTGGGCCTGCATTAGGGGTGACAATGTGTTTGTGCCCATCTGCTGCAGATGGCACCACGCCACTTCACAGCCTCATTTCACCAAGAGATGCTGGATTGGGGCAGCAGCTTGCTCAATCCTGCCAGGGTTTCTGTCCCAGGGGAAGGTGGTGACCTCTGAGCTGGCAGCAAACCAAGCAAAACCAAGGGAGAAGTGTGGTGGGATCGGCCAACGCAATCACAGTGAGATGCTGGAGGACAACTTATCCCTGGTGACAGCAGTGCCTGTTTCCCTCAGTCCTTGTGGGGGATCCCAAACACCAGTTTGCACACAGATATTTGCCTGAGCAGTGCCAAGGGCCTGGCAATGTTCTCCCACCTTATCTATGTTGGTTATAGTTTATCTCTCCCGTTTTATTATGTCTGAAGTAGTTTTTTGCCATTAGGGCCACTAAGAGAGCACACAAGCCCTTCTGTGCTCGCTGTCTATGCTCTGCTGAGGGAAAGTTGCAGCATCTGCTGGAAGATGTAGAACTGATGTTCCTCTGTGGCAGGTCCTCATTTTAAGTTTCAGTGCAGTGCCTCCTCTTCCTTAAACAGGCAAATGAGATGAGATGAGATGAGATGAGATGAGATGAGATGAGATGAGATGAGATGAGATGAGATGAGATGCACTGGATGATGCTTCCTGGGGTCACACCACACATCAGTCTGCAGGAACCACTTATATAAAACATGAGTTTTATTAGGAATCCAGTGCTTTGAACTAAATCTACTGCACCAGGGGCTTATAATATTATTCTGACTTTATAGAATGATCAGAAGTGAAATATATCACCAGATATTTAACCACTATCTGATATATATATACACCCATGCAGAGTGTGTGTGTGTAAATATCTGTCTATCTATCTATCTACCTATCTATCTATCTATCTATCAATCTATCAATCTATCAATCTATCTATCTATCTGTGTGTGTCCATGGACATCTCACTGTTTTTCAGGAGATTTGACTTCTTTATATCAAGGAGATTCTAACTGGGATTTACCCTAACACTTTGCCTAGAAGCCTTTAGGGGATTTCTACAATCATCTTCCCACTCTTGCACAACATGTAGATACAAAAAAAAAAAGGGGTTTTAGTACTTGTATCTCTACCTAAGAAATGCCACATGCTGAAAAGCAATTTTCTGAAAAGCTCACACTGTGATCTCAGGTGTATTAACAGTGATAATTACAAAAAAGACTCGATGCTCTTGGAGGTCTTCTCCAACCTTTGTGATTACATAATTCCTGGAGAGAACCCCGGGCCATATCACAGAAATCCAGGTATGTCCTGGCTCATTTTGGCACAGGAAAGGTCAGCATGGATGTGCCCCTCAAGGACAGCACAGTCCCCCTGCTTGTGGGACTCCCAGGACAGCCATGCTCACACACTTGCAGAGGACTTCTGATTGGAATTATTTACCTTTCCCACTCTCTCTCCAGTAAAACTGGGAGACTCACCTGGCTGTCTGACAGCCACAGGAGGGTTTCGTTTAAAGGCTCTGGAATTAATTCGTCTGATCGGTGTGGGCTGTGTAAATGGCCAGGGCAGGAGGCAGCCAGTTATTTGGATATTTTTTGGCTCTGGGAGAGGTTAAATGAGGACAGTGCTGAGAGCTGCATTGAGATTTGGCAGCCCCAAAGGGGAAGTCTGTCTCAGAGAGCAACTGCCTGTTTTTCAGCTGAAAATGTATTTCCTCAGCTGTGTCTCTGAAAGTAAAGGTTAAGCTTAATTTAAAGCGGAGCTTTAGCAGCCTGGAAAATAAAAGCAGCAAGAAAAAAACACTTGTTTCTCTTTTCTGCCACTCTTAATGTTGTTTTCTCTATCATTGTCTTCTCTTCTGTCATTGTAACCACTCCCCATCTTTCCCTAACAGAGATCTTTTTAAGTCTCAACAAAACAGTTATCCAGCACTTCCAGCTACTGGGAAGAGCTTCCAGGTTTCCTTGCTAAATCCAGGAAAACAATTCACCTGAGTACCCCTTGAGCTTCCCTGACACTGGTTCCTCATGCAGAACAATAACCACCCCCATCTCATTGGGTTGTTGTGGAAAAAACAATGGAAATGCAAACGTGTATGTGGAAATCGCAGCTTGTGGTAGCTGGAAACTTGTCAGCAGTGGTGATAAACAAGATTTGAACTGGGATAATTTAAAGTTCTGTGTTTTACTGGGGGAATGACAGGCACAGCAAGTGATCTGCTTGCATGGAGTCACACCTGTGCCAAAGCATGGAGCTGAACCCACCTGGAGTAGCCAGGTAAATGGGGAAGAGAGGGATAAGAGAGGAAAGGAGATGACAGGTTTTTGTTTGACCTTATGCTAAAGTATATAACATCAGGCCCTGTCAGATCCGGGATAAGATGCAAGAGGAAGACAAATCCAGCAGCCTTTGATGGGGCCTTCACTGATGGTGGTTATGGACACAGCCAGTACCATCAAACACATCACAATGCAGATAAGACAAGAAAAAGAGGTGTTTTCAAGGAATTTCCTAATGCAGAAAAGCTGACAGCAAGAATAAAATAGCCACATATAAGCACACACACACAAAAAGGTAAAAATCTTAGAACTGGATGTTTCCCCCCTTCCCTGTATAAATATGTACAGTAAGTCTAACAGAGCAGGGACATGAGGAGGGATCTCACCACTGTTGGTCTGCTCACTCAGCTCTGCAATTACTGAGTGTAACTTGGACTCAGGGTGGATGAGATGCAGGACGACAACTGACCTTTGAGATCCAAGAGAGGAGCCCTGGATCTCATTAAAACCCTGAGCTTGCCACTCAGCAGTGATTATTCACAGGCACAAAGGTTGGAACCTGAAGGGGGTCATCGTGACCATCTCATCAGCCTGGCAGTGACTCAGCTCTGCTGTCCTGATCGAGCTGGGCACTTCGTAGGAAAATTTCCTGCTTGGTTTAAGGTGTAGGGATGGGGCTTAACAGCTCAAACACAGTCAACTCTACCAACATCTGAGCCAGTTGTTTCCAATGTCAATGAAGAGAAACTGTCTGGACTGAGGGTTATTGAAACTAAACAGGGCAAATGAGTCACACTTCCAAGTGCCTGATGTCTTCCAGGGATGAAGGAAGCTGTCAGTGGTTAGCTCGAGGTGACGTCTGCACAGCAGACACTGAAAGTGCAATTTAACACTAAACACTGTTGTCTGGGGATAACAAGTCAAGGAAGTGTTCTCCCCCTCCAGTTTCACACATCATTCCTGGGTGTGTGTGGTTTCCTGGGGTTGCAGGAGAGTCAAGTGTTCACGGTGAGTTAACCCCTGGAAGGAAGCAGAGGTGGGAGCTGGATAGACGGGTTTCAGGCACTGCCCTCTGGGATTCCCACAGCTCCACAGATTTTGGAAGGCAGGTCCAACTTGTCCTTGCCTCTGGCCAGCTCCCCACATCCCTTGGCTTCCCTCACCCAGGACAGCAGGGAAGGACTCAGCCTTCCTAATGTGAGTAAAACCAACAGGCATGGTCAGCACGAGTGTCTCAGTAGAGATCCCTCTTCTTGGGATGGGATGTGAACCACATGGATGCCGTGGGATTACGAGAGAAGGAAAAGAAAACGTCTGTCCCTTCACTTCAGTTTTTGTGGTCCAGAATTCCTCATCACCTCCTGGAAAGGGAAACATAGCAGGTTAGGGGTCAGGAGACACCTTCAAATCTCTTCTCTGGTCCTTGCGTGCCTGGGGAGAGAGAAGAACTTTCCTGTTCTAGTCCATAGGTTCAACTGCAATGCCAAGGAATGCTGATCTAAGACCTTGCTGCAGGACTGAAAACACAGGATGAAATCACTTGGTTTCTGACAGGTGTGGAGGCCAGATTAGATTATCACGATGCTCCTTTCTGGCTTACAGAGTTGTGACTGTTTAAAAACCAGCATCCAAAAGGGGTCAGAGAGCCCACACTGATGGGTTGGTGTTTCGGTGCTGAAGTGTAAAGACACTTCTGAGCCTGCACTATTTCACCTGACATGCAGAATATCAGTTACAGCAACAAAAAACAAACCATTGATTTCCCTTGATCTGAGGGAGGTGAGTGTAATCAGTGCATCATGCCCAGAACCTGCTCAAGGCACTGAAAATATTGGATTGAAAAGGGAGGCAGTAAATCCTGGCAGTCACGGGTTTGCTGGATGTGGCCAGTAAACTGGGAGAGGGCAGGTTTGGATTAGGTATTAGGAAGAAATTCTACAGTGTGAGGGCGGTGAGGCCCTGGCACAGGTTTTCCACAGAAGCTGTGGTTGCCTCAACCCTGGAAGTGTCCAAGGCCAGGTTGGACAGGGCTTGGAGCAACCTGGGGTAGTGGAAGGTGTCCCTGCCCATGGCAGGGATGATGGAACAAAATGATTTTTGAGGTCCCTTCCAAACCAAACCATTCTGTGATTCTGTCATTCCTTTTTCCTCACAGCAAGGCCAAGGCACTCTGGTGCCATGACACCACAGGGAATTCATGCCTGTGAGTCCTGGGAAGGCATCAGACCCCTCCATCCAGCCCACAGCAGGGTCTGTGTGACCATGCCATGCTGTCAGTGTGAGCTACACCTGCCACAGTGAGGCAGAAGAGATGAAAAGTTCATTAGCATTGTCCATCCCTCTTCAACTGTCCAGTAAATCCTATCCAAAACAGTGTAGGGAGAGAAGTTGCTTTGTCTATTTCTTCCTTCAATCTCTTAGACTCTCCTCTCCCTCCTCACTGCTGTCCTTGGCCCTCCACATTCCCACCCATCTAGGAGGTTGCTGATGATGTAATTTTATTTCTCCTAATTGCATCCCAGGTTCTGAGTGAGGCTGGCAATCCGCTCTTCTTCCCAGATAAAGAGGCTTTTTAATTTTTTTTTTTTTTTTTTTAATTTTTGTTAGTTTCTCTTGAATGCTCATGAAACCGAGCATGGCTGAGAAATCTCATCACTCTATCAGCCTGAGGATTTTCTACCCATTTCTGTGCATTAGGTTAATGGAAAATACAGTCTCTGTATAGCTGGAGGTTCATATAATTATCCTGTGAATTTGAATTCCCACATGTACACACAGTTTTACTCTTTTCCCTTGAGGTAAATGAAAACAAACCCCTTCATTTCTGCTTAAGATCACTTGAACCCATTTGTTTTGTTTTGTTAAGCAGAAACGAAGCATTTTGCTTGGGTCGTGCTGACCCCATGCTCTGCCTATTTTCATTACACGGGGACTTCATAAAAGTGCTTTCCAGTGCCTCAGACCTTTCTCGTCAGCTGGGAGGCAACATTCCAGGATGGACAACATTTTCCTTGGTACGCCCTAGACCTTGACTTGCACCGTGTCCATGTTCACCCAGTAAAAGAGGGGAATGAAGTGCCTGGCTGGAGGTAGAAGGGAGCCTGAGACCATTAAACCCAAACATAGATGTTCTCTGACAGCTCAGAAAGATTCTGGTTAATTGTCATAGAAAAATACTCCACACACAAAAAAAAATAAAAATAAACGAACCAGCAACAACAACAACCCACAACAAAAACTAATAATTGGAAAAAAAAAACCCAAGAAGCAAACCAAACCCAAACAAACAGAAACATTATTAAGTCCAGGAATTTGAAAATGTTTCCTTTGGACTAGAAGTACCAAAATAAGGTCTTTCCAAAGACATGTTTAAAGGGAGGGACAGCTGTTCTGGAAATGAGAATATTTCAGGCTGGTTTTGACTAATTTGGGAAGAAAACAACAGCATTTTTCTGGGCCTGCAGCTCTTGTTTCGACTGGCAGTAACACAGCCCCACATCCAGCATCTCCAGACCTTCTGGGAGCTGGGCAATCCACATCTTTCACGAGAAACAGTTTGCCCAGGCTGTTTGGAGGCTGGCTCCTGTCCCGGTGGGTGCAAGAGATGGAACAAGTTTCAGGAAAGCACTTCAAGAAAAATGGGGAAAGACGATCTGTGGAGAGCCAAAAGAGGAAATCACGAGAGTGGACTTCTCTTTGCATAAAAAGGGGAAGGCACAAGTTGAAATTAGAGTGCTCAGCTGGAGCCTGCACCAACGGCACACTCCCTGTCCAGGATCATATGAGAGGCATGAGTCACACGCTGTCCCCATCCCTACCTTGGAGGGATGAAGTGCAGCACCGCAGTTTTGCAGTGCACTTGACTGGAAATAATCTCTTTGGGACAAAAGGCGTTGTTGGAAGCGGGTGCCATTTCCAAACGCCAGCATTTGGAAGCGTGCAAAGAATGACAGTCACAGGAACTGGGATCTGAACAGGAAAAATGGTGCCAAGTGCTATATTTGGGCATGATTATTGCTGTGTTTGTTATTATTATTATTGCCACTCAAGTTATAGTTCTGGTTGGAGACCCTGCTTGAGATCAGATCTCCTTTTAGCGAGGGCTGTCTGCAAATATTGTGAGAGACGATCCCTTCTCCCAGGACAAAAATAAACAAAAATGTTTCAAAGTATTCCTTTCCAGTAACAGCAAGGTTGCCCTATGGGTACAAGGAGAGTGGACTTGAGGATATGCAAGAAAGTTCTGATAAGTGCAGCCCAAATTATCTATCTGAGAGACAGCTCCTCTTATGAAGCAGTTTTATCTCCTAGTAGATAAGAAAGAGTGAAGCATTGCCATCTCCTTCTGAGGCATGGGGAGATGAAGCAACTCACCCCAAAACCTACCAGAAGATCTCCCTAAGCTCAGCCTTCCTAGTTCAGAGGCTGCAGAAACCTGGTTTCTTTTAAACTAGAGTTTGGTCACAGGAGGTTTTGGTTACAGATGTCACTGCCTGGACCACCTGACCCAGGAGAACCCACCTCTGAAAGTCAAGCTTTCAAGGAGACTCACGTAGGGAATCTGGTTGGGCTGGTCTCCTTAGGCATTCCATGCCAATCACAGCCCAGCTAGTGTTTTTAGGGATTACTTTAAAGCAGGCATTTGTTTTCTAGGGCACCAGAGAGCTGGGATGTATGGGACACCTGCAGTGTCTAAGGTGACACAGGGACACAGGGACAGGACAAAAAAAAGTGAAGATAAGCATTGTGTGTCGCTCTTTCCACCCCACACTTTCCCAGAAGGTTCCAGTTGCTGCTCCCCAGGGAATGGATCTCTCATGGACCCCTGTCATATCTGTCTGCTCCATGTGAGGACATCTCAAGTGACAACAGACACCTCTGTTTTACCATCTGCAGCAGGTCCCTCACGTGCAGGTGTCTCCCAACCTCCTGTTACAGCCAATGGAGACCCAGGGCTCCACCAAGCACTTGGAGCTGCCAGGAGTCAGGTGAGATGTTCTGGCTTACTCAAAACATCGAAGCAGCACAAATACACAAGACCTTCAGGAAAATTATTCCGTTTTGGAGTGGCAGCTGGAAGGTGGGAAGTACTGCAGTGCTTCACATATGGCACAGGACAATTCTGTTGGGAAGCTGAACCGTGTCCCTAACCTCTGAGAGAAATCCCATCCATCCAGTGCATGCTTCCCTCTTGGGTCATAAAAATCTCTCATCATCTTTCTTATGAGCTCATCTGTTCTTGTGGCTGATTTCCAGCAGCATCCCAAATGACTTTCCAGAGGAAAAGGATCTGTTTCAGGGGTGAGGGAAGTGCAGCACAGGGGGCTGAGCTGAGCTGCCTGTGGTCGTCCCGAACTGGGAACAAAGCCCAGTTCTCTTGACCATCAGTCCAGGCCCTCTACCCACGAGGTGCAGCTCTTTATCCCAGGCTCGGATCCTCAGATCCAGCACAGGAGTTAGTGCACTCCGGCTGCTGGCTGGAGGCTGCTTTTTTTCCCGTAACCAGAGGTTGAAAAGTAGTGAAGCTTCCAACATTCAGTTTATCTAAGCCCCTATGCCTCACTCCTGAGGTAACTGGAGGACAGATGTCCATCTCATTTACATTTTGGGACCCTCAGAGGAAGGTTTGAAGCACGTGGCTATATCCCACTGCTTTGATGCACCAGGAATTCCCACTCCCATTTGCTGCTGGGCTCTGAAAATTCGAAAATTCCCTCCTGGCTGTGTGCATTGCTATTCTCCACCACCCCAGTGCACTGATGTGACTCTGTGCACTGAATTTCAATTAGTGAGTAGGGGGTATAGTCCTCATGCAGAAATCCATTAGAAGCTGCCTGCTATTGAAGGGCAGTGAGCAGATAAATGTGATTGTCTACGAGTCTGAAAACAAAGGGAATGTGCTGTGATTTTACTGGAAGAAAGGTGCTGCCAGTGGAAATATAAAAACTACTCTCAGCTGCTGCATTGAAAAGTCTGGGAAAATTGAGACGAATAAGGAAAGCAATTTAGCTAGGAGGGGGAAAAGAAGGAAAAAAGGAGCTTTATTTTATTGAATTACAGCTGTAGCTTTCCTTCTTTCTTTTTAAATTCGTGGGATGGTTGAGACAAAGGTCAGGAGCCTCATTCTTCAAAGCTGATGTTCGAGCCCCACGCACAGCAGTTCAGAGCAGAGGCTGCCTTTTCACACTGAGCTCCTAATGTGCCAGACATCCCTGGGGCTTCCTGGGCAGCTTCCTACGAATTTTCTGATGGATTCTCTCAGCTTTAGCCCGAGCAGCCGCTTTCCCTGGGTGCAGGTGCATCAGATAAAGCCTCTATAAAGACCTGTGCGTGGCTGAGTGCTAAAGGAGGCACCACACCTCGTTATCCCTGTGATTCCAGCCCTTAGAATTCCACTCTAACCACCCTTATGGTGGAGAAGCCTCTTGAAGGGGACACCTGATGTCAACCAGCACAATCTCCAGCTGTCAATTCCAAAGACAGCCTTGTGATCCTGTAGATCCTGGGTTGTATCTGCCAGCTCCACGTGGATGTCTCATACCTGGGGCAAGTTTGAGCTCATGAATCAAGGTCCTGAAGTGGGGTGAGATTACTGCCAACCCCATCCCTAAACATCTTTGGGCAGTTCACCTGGAGCTGGTGAGTGCAAAAGCAAGGCAAAAAGCCTTGCCAGCAGCAATCCCCACAAGCTGTGCTGGCATCTTCACCTGCAGGTCCTCAAAAAGGTATGATATTCATTTAATTTTAACTCTGTATAATGCATCTCAGTGGTGGAAAAGCCCAATTCCCAGCCAGGGCAGGAATAAGTTATAAACTGACTCAAACTCATCTCTGCTTCACCTCCCTGTGCCCCCCAAATGTGAGATTTCAGCTTTCCTGCCCTGCAGGCTCCATTTCCCAGCCTTCAAACAACAGCCACGGCACAACATATGGGTCTCTAAGTGTCACAGCTATAATTTGCACTTCCATGCAACCCTTCAGGGCTTTACAAAACCACTAAATAGCAGGGATGACTCTTTAAAGCAGGGAAGGTGTCCATTGATGGTGTTTTCCGCACTGTGTCCTCCTTTGACTTTTCATAGATTGGCAGGAAGGAAGTTTGTCATTCCAACACAAACCCTGTGCCCAAAACACACAGTTTTCTGCGTGGTCCACCATGGTACCAGCACCAGTGCCTGAAACAGGAAACAACTGAAATGAGGAAGGAATCACAGAAGGAGTGTAGAGAGCTCTTTTAACAGCCAAAGCACTTCCCTTCCACCCTTTATTTCTGCTCTCACTCATAGCTGTGTGGCCTCACTGCCTTGAGGCTCCCTGTCCTGACACATCCAGATCCCACCAATCAGCTCTTCCAAGCAGACACAAAAATCCCCCTTATGGTCCCTTCTGCCTTGTGGAGTTGGCTGGGACCAAATCCAGGAGCTTGATGCAGTTTGTTGTTTCAACAGCACAGAGGAACCCAGCGCCACTTGAGACACCCTTGGGTACCTGAAACATCTGCAAAGGACTCGCAGATGTAGCTCCTCATCTGTGGGAGGTCAGGAGCAGATGAAGAAGGTGGGAAGTCCCACCTTGGAGCAAATATCTGTAAAACTTCAGAATCCTACACTAAAATACATAAAAAGCTCTGTAGTGGACACATAAGTCCTAGACATCAGAATGAAAATGGAGTGAATCTCTATTGCTCTTCCTGCCTGTTCCCCCATATTTCTCCACCCAAAACACATCAGATGATATCCATTTTCTCCTGACTCTTAAGCTTCCATTCACCTTCTGCATCACATTCACATATCCCTTCCAATCAGGACAGGGTTACACATCTGCTCTCACTTCCTACCCCTTCCCACGCACGCAGCCTTTGCTTCAGGAATAAAGCTACTCCATGCCTGCATCCTCATCCCAATTCCTCCTTCTAGACACTCTGTCCCCTGCCTGACAGGTCTTCACTCAAACACCTCCTTAAAGCAGACACTGGAGTGTCTGTTTTAGGATGACACATCCCATAATGGAAACAAACAAGAGGAAAAAGTTCAACAGAAACTAAATTTGGATCAGTGCACGTTGTGTTACCACTTAAAGACCTCAAGACCTGGTGGGGCTGAAGGAGAGCCCAGCCTTCAGTGGGGCTTTTTTTTTCTCTGTTTTTGCGGAGAGCACAGTTTTATGGGTGCTGATTTTACTTTAAAAATCACGTGGTAAGGACTATGAGTGTCCTGCAGGCTAAATAAAAGTACTGAGACACCCCTTGTGTGTGACTGATCCTTTCAGAAGGGCATTTGAGCAGTTGTGATCAGCCAGGTCCTGGTTTCACCGTTCCACCATGTATCAATGCAGGGTGTGCCACATTTTTAGGCTCTTTACTAGAGACAGAACAAGCAGAAATGCTGTTGCTGTCTCCCATGCCTCTTGTTTTTACAACTGGGCTATAGCAATGAGAGATAAAACTGAGATTGCAGGGTGGCCAAAATATTGGAGCGACATGAAGTCATGTGGCATTAATGCACCAGAGAGCTTAATGCTAAACTTGTCCTTTAATCATTAATCATCTTGTAAATAGCATTAATCTGAGCCTCGAAGGAATTATTCCGCAAAAGACTTTGATCCCCAGGCTTTATTTGGGGAATAAAGCCCTTCGGGAGTGATTTTAAAATCACTTTCATTCTATCAAATATGATGAATTGAAGGGAACCAGCACCTCCAGTTGTTTTCACTGTGCTTCAAAATAGGACAAAGATTTCTTCAGAGTTAGCCAAAAAAAGGGAAATTGCAAACACCTGAATTCTCCTGATTTTATTCAAAGTTTTTATTTCCAGACGTACTTACAAGAGATTATGCCAACCTTCACTGCCTTATCCAGAGTCAGCTGTTCCAGCTTCCCAGAGCACATCACAAGTTGGCATGAGGCAGAGATAAGCCTCGCAGGAGGTCAGCAGGAGTTCAAAAGAGCAGAACGAGGACAAAAACCAAGAAGGATTCACAATAAAAAAATGCAAATGCATGAGGCTGAGCAGAAAGGCACATGAAGCACAGCTGCATCCGCTCACCCTGAACCTTGTGGAAGGGCAGGTTGTCTAGACTGTGCAGCTGCAGGACTCAGCGAGGGTTGGAGCCACATGTGATGGAGGGAAGGCAGCAGGAGAGCAGGGGGAAGCATGGTCTGATAGCAGCCCCTGCAATTCCCATCTGCCCCAACCCATTTACATCCAGGGAGCCCCATTTAAAAGAGATGCAACCAAGACACAACATCAACTTCGGGATTTCTGAGAGCCTGGGGATTATAAAGAGCTTCTCTCAGTAACCTGGAGAAACTGGAGAAAAGGTTCATGATTTCTGGTGCAGGCCCATCTCATTGGGACATCCCTCTTAAATTCGTTCACACACCACTCCACCACCTCTATATTGCACACACACATCCCTCAGAGGCAAGAGATGCTCTTCATGGCTAGAGAGGTTTTTCTTTTAGGAAAAAAGATGTTAGAAATGACGTGGCACATATGGACACAAAATCAGTCATGCTATAAAAGGACTCATCTGAAAGGAAACTTAAACCAGCAGCTTCCTCGTTGTCACAGGCTGCAGGGTGCTGCCACACACGAGGGGCTGAGAGGAAAGTGTGAACGTGTCCTTTCTGCTCTACACCCAGGCATATCCAGTGCCAGAACCAAAGTCCTGGGCTCTCCCTGTGCTCACACTCCATTTCCCCAGTCAGGGCTGCAGTTGCAGAAGTGAAATCAAGTTAAATCCTGCTGTGCTTCAGCACAGGTGAATGAAAGCTTCATATTAAAAACTGCCTGATGCTACAAGTGACGGCAAACTCAGACCACAGGCGGAGTTCCCACAGTGAAGTGAAACTCGAATTTCCTCACCAGATCAAGCAGAAACACACCAGCTTCACCTGAAGTCATCAGACAGACATTTTCTCTTCACTGACGCTGGAGAGGACAAATCTTCTCTGCTTCCCTGGTCCTCTGCTTGTCTATGCAAAGCCCTGCACCCCTGTAACTAAGATGACCTCATGAGGGAAAACTGGAGTTTAAAATCAGAGAAAAGTTAAAAAAAAAACAGCCTTGGGGTTTTGTTCATGGTTTGGTTCTGTGGGTTTTCTTCAACTTTTTTCAGAAGCCACAGTCTGCCTTGTTCCCATGTGGTTTCAGACACCCCACCAAGCCACCTGGAACAGGGGCAGCTCAGTCTGAATTTATACTCAGTGAAGAGCATCAGGGTCTCATGGGTCCTCGGTTTCTCTTCTACTTCTACTTATCTAGTGACAAAACACGACCTACCAATACAGTGGGTAAAAATGAAGAAGAAAAATTAAAACGGCATGGATTTTAGCAGGCAGTGACTATTAAAAGATGCCTGCACCCCAGCTTTTAAAAAAATTATGTTTCCAAATTTTTCTTCATCTGTAGTCATTTGTTGAATTCATGCAGAATCCACAGTGAGCTTCTGCCCATCTTAAGCTCTGCTTCATGCCAAGACCACTCTCTCAGCCCAGGTCTTGAGCCTTTAAAGTCACTGGGAGACCAAAGCCCTCAGCATCATCCAGTCCTCACCCACATACTGCAAGGCTGGGTCTGTTGGAAAAATGAAGAGAGATGGAAATGGGTTCCCCATCCCCCCACAGAGGCACTGACGGCTTTCTCAATTGTCTGAAGTTGAAAAGAAAAAGGACAGTTTACAATCCAGGACCTCGGGTCACATTCAAGCATGTTGCCTCCCTTTTCCTTTACATCCTTAGGGAATCATCACAGGGAAATATTCTGCCTTAATTTGTCAACCAAGCTGAATATTGACATTTAACCCGAGGCCACGATTTGCTCCGAGCACTGACCAGCATCCCACAGCTTCCTAGAGGAAGCTGCCACCAGCTTCTAACATCTTTCACCTTGATATTTACTCCTTCTTTTTCTGCTCACATTTCCTGGCTCTGAACCTTCCACATGACTCACAGACTTCCCGGACCCCGAGTCGGCAGTGACATCAGCTCTGAGAGCTGAAGTTAATAAACACCACTCATTATGTCAAACTGTAATTACGGGGGAGGCAGGGGGGAGGTTGTTTGGCTTTTCTTTCGAGTGAGGATGTTGAGTTTCCTCTAAAACCATATTTGGACCCGAGCTGCAGCACGCCTGCTGTAAGGAATCACTGAGATTTTAATGACCGAGAGAGAGAAAGGGGATCATAGGGCTTTGTTTTGGTGCCGGGTGTCTCAAGAGACAGAAGTATGTGTAAAGCAAACTGTGCTGCAGAACACCTGGTACAGACATAAGGCAAAAGTCCAGCGGAGCTTCGAGGTGATTTCCGTGTCCTGAAGTCACCTCTGAGAGTGACTTCATCTCCAGGAGACTCGGCGACTTAAAAAAAAACCCAGCAAAACAGTGAAGATATTTCAGACATGCCCAGCATCTGCCGGCTCAAGCAAACATTAGTAACTCTATAAATACCTCTGCTTTCCCTGCTTGATATTGTACATTCCCTTTTTACTTTTAAAAGGAGCAAATATCCCCATCCTGCACGGGCAAGGTGAAGCAGTGCTGGGGCAGCATGTGAATGTCAGAGAATCATAGGAAGGTTTGGGTTGGAACGGACCCTAAAGATCATCCAGGTGCACCCCCCTGCCATGGATGCCACCCACTAGATCAGCTTGCTCAGGGTCCTGTCCCTCCTGGCCTTGAACACTTCCATGGGAAGTTGCAGTGTTGATGCTGTTTACAGTGGGTTTCATCACTGCAAATTCTGCACCACCTTAACCACGAGTCACCTAAAATCCTTCAGCATTTCGCAGATTCTCAGTTTCCACCGAGATTTACTTGAAATCACAACTTTTCTGTATTTTTTTAGTATTATTTTTTGTGTGCATGATTATTTTTTTTTCCTTTGCAGGGTTTTCAGGTTCACCCCCCCGATATCTCAATTCTTCAGCCAGAGCGCAAATAGAGCCACTTGCAACCACGTCACCCTTTCTTTCCAGGACAAGGTGACACACCTGCAAGCTCTACCTGGGGCTGTGGCTCAGCTCTGCCAGAAGTCACGAGTCCCAGGGAGCTGCCAGGCCACAGGTTACACGTGCTCACACGGGGGGTGAGTTATGAGCTGTCACGAGAATGAGGCACAGACCTGTTGGGAATGTGAGCCTGGCACCTCCTGCCAGCACAGGAACCAACGAGATTGCAGAGCTGGGGTGGTTCTTGCAGCACTTCAAGGCTGCAACAGGTGACTTTTAATCTCGTTTATCAGCAGGTCGTAGGAATTTCAGTGAGTCAATTGAATCTACCTCACCCCATTGGAAAAAAAAAAAAAGGAAACTAAAGAAAAAAAAAAAGAAAAAAATCAGACTTCATAACATAAGCAAGATGTTATGAGAAACGCCCCGGAGCTCTGGTAGATATATTTGTTTTTTCAGCCTGGATTTCTTCTTTCTTTTTTTTTTTCCCTTTTTGGGTGTGTTTTTTAATCTTTTAATAACTCTGTCTGGAATTATTTCTCTGTGAAAACTGCCACCCTGCTCATAAAAGGTAGAAATAATGTTCTAAGCAAATGCAAACAGGTACTTTTTCAATGTCTAAACTATTTGGGGAATTTGGGGTTGAGGGATTGGAGCAGATACGTCCAGGTGGGGAAATCTTGCTTAGTGCTTGCATGGGAGATTTTGGCTGATATTAAACTTTCATGGCAGGGATTTTGGGCTGGCTTTTCCTCCAAGACTGGTGGTTTATTGTCCAAGTATGGCAAAAATGGGTCAGCAGCACCTCTGCCCCTCTGTCATGGATGCAGGTTGAAGCACCTCTCCCAGATTCTTCCCACATTTCTGGGACTGGGCTTGAAGGTGACAAAACACCTCTTCAGTGCTTGCGGAGGTGAACCTGTCCTCTGCCCCGAGCTCTCTCAGCTCTCCCAATTTATCCTCTCCAGTGTCTAATGTGGACACAAACACCCTGACACCAGGTGCTCAAGGGCCCACAGGTCCCCAGGAATTTCTGCAGTTTCCTTGCTGATGTTTAGGGTCAGTGATTTACACTGAACAGCTGAGACCCAGTGTGGAAGAAAAAGGACTCAGAACAGCCAGCGCCTGACTCCAGAGATGATGAACCTCACTTTCCAAGCAGCTCAGACCAAGACTTTCCCTCCAACCTCAGCCCTTCCCGTGAGTATTCTGTGACTCACAGCCACAGGTCACTGGAAGGTTGTCCTAGGAGAAGGCTCCCATATTCTGCTCAGTCACTGCTGGCAGTGGCTCACGTGGACCATCAGTATGATCCTGTACAGCTGCTTTCATGCTCGTCCTGTTCTTACATGTTTGTTTCCTTTAATTTCAGGGATGACATTGGACTGATCCCACTCTTGTGCTCATCCTGTGCACCGTGGGCTGGAACCAGAGAGTACAAACACAAGTGTTGGATTTATTTGTACAAAACAGCATAAAAATGACTACTCTAGGGCCATCTAGCCCAGTATTTGGTTGACAGCAGTGATCTAAGGGAAAATATGACAAGATAAACATATGGTCACATTTTTCCTGAATGCCTTCCCAGTGAATTTGTGCAAATAACTTTCAAAACCCTGAAAGCAGCAGGACTCTGTCCGTGGCATATTTGGTGATGGAAAACATGTCCCTGGCAATGGAGAACATCTGTGGATACACAGAGCTTTGCTTTTTCATCCCCTATGCTTTAAAAAGACTGAGGTGAAAGTGCTGCAGCTCCAAGAGCAGCACCAGGATAGGGGTGAAGGTTCCAGGGAAAGACAAGAGCAGCACACAGCCCAGAAAGGCCTCAGATGTTAACACTGTTCCTTTTCGATCGTCAGATTTGGGTTCTTTAGGGATGTCTAATGGGACCACTGCTATCAAATAAACAGGATTTTGCCTGAGCTGTATTATTGGAATAACTCTGTGAGGGACAGTCCTGCTGCACGAGCAGCAAAGGGTGAATCCAGCTGTTTGATGTGCTGGATAAGAAACTCTTTGTGTCCCCAAAAGAAGTCACATCTGTGTTGTACATCCTCGTGGGCAGACCTGAGATTTTGCTGCCAGGTAGGTTGGTTGTTTTAGTGTTTGGCTGCAAATATCCCAGGAGAGAGGCTACAACGTGGCTGTGACTCCTGGAAACAGCAACAACAACAAAACCCTGAGACTTTAAAGGCAGCAGAATAATTTTGGAAATTAAATGGTGTGGAAAAAAATCTTGAGGAAGTGTGAAAAGGAATCTGGAACAGGTTCCCAGGGAAGTGGTGGAGTCACCATCCTTGTCAGTGTTCAAAAAACTTTGTAGATGTGGCGCTTCTCACTGTGGTTTGGTGGTCATGGTGGTATTTGTTTGGAGGTTGGACTTAATGATCTTGGAGGTCTTTTCCGACCTTAATGATACTATGATTCTGTGATATTACAGGATCAAATAACTCTTCTTTAAACCATAAAAATTACAGGAAAAATTACTTTAAATGACTGAAACTGTCAGGGCGACGTCAAGTTTTGGTTCAGACCCTGTTGCAAGGGAAATATGAACACTGCCAACCTGTACAGTGAATATCTGTTTCTCAGACAAGCTGCTACTTGAACAGAGCCTGTTGTAGCAAAATAGGTCCCCTCACACCACTTCACTGGAATAATCCTGCAGAGGAACCATTTCTGCCTGCCATGCAGCAGAGAAGCAAAGGTTTCCGTGGGTGTATGAAAAACATCACTTGGAAGACCTCAGTATGTTTAAAGTCTGATTTTTGGCACAGTCATGGAAGCAAAACTCCCTTGACAGTGACTTGGTCTCTGGAGCCTCATCACTGTCCCTGTGGGTGCTCCCCTCTGTCTGCATCCAGCAACCTGGAAAGGTAACGCTAATGACAGCAGGGCTAATCTGACATAGAGGAGGAAGCCTTCAATGAGTCTGACCCATTAACCCTAATCTCATAATTACCCCGCCACTGATCAGGAAGTGTGCGCTAATTAGCAGAGCGCTAGAGCAGAAATTCGCACCCAAGGCATGAGTCATGAGCCTAATTATCGACAGTTCCTCCCAGGCCTTACAAAGGCTTGGACTGCAGCAGGTGATGTTATTGTGTCCTCTCCTTTTGGGTGGAAATAGCTCACAAGTACATGAGAAAACGAGTCCTGTCACTCGTCTTGCATCTTGCTGTCCTTGGCAGCTGCTGCAGTGGCAACATGGTCCCAAAAGAATTTACACGACAGAAATGTCATTACAGAACCACAGAATGGTTTTGTTGGAAAGGGATCTTAAAGACCATCTCATTCCAACCCCCTGCCATGGGCAGGGACACCTTCCACTATCCCAGGTTGCTCCAAGCCCCATCCAGCCTGGCTTTGGACACTTCCAGGGATGGGGCAGCCACGACTTCTTTGGGCAACATGGGCCCTCGAAGTGAAGAATTTATTCCTAATATCCAATTCAAACATATTCTATCAGTTTAAAGCCATCCCTCCTTGTTCTATGACTGCATGTCCTTGCAAAAAGTCCCTCTCCAGCCTTCAAGGTCAGCCAAGCAGAATCCAGCCTTACTTTTTGGGCGACACTAACCCAAAAGCAAAAGCTTGGGGACTAATTCTCATTTACGTTGTCTCATTTTCCTATGCAAAATAATCTTCAGCCCCTGCACAAACTAAAGCCTCTGTGTAGCAGTAACTTTAGACCACCAGGCTGCAGGATCCACTTTGGATCCATGTCTCGCTTGCTTTCTCCAGCCTTCCCCTTGTTCTGCAGGGCTGTAAGTCCTAAGACCCAGCGTGGCTGATCCTTGAAGAGATCTCCCACTGAATTTCTCTAGGTGACAGGTTTGCTCCTCCTCAGGAGGAACATGGGCTTCATCCAGCCACATGTGCACCTGGAGGGGTTCCTCTGGAGGTCTTGGGGAGGGGGACTGAAAGGTTTCACCAGGGAAAGACCAGCTCTATTCCCAGTGCTGTTTTCACCAAGACAATGGGAGCTTTTGGGAAGGAAAAGCCTCCCTCCTGAGCTCTGCCGGGCCCAAGGAAATGGCAGGTCCATGGGAAGGCCAGCCTGCTGTTGCTTTACAGTCACACCTGGGTTTTACCCCAGGAGTTCTTCAAAGACTCCTTTTGGCAGGTACATTGTGGCGCTGTACCCCCTCTTACTGATCACTTCCTGCCCTCTCCATGGGGTCTCCCTCCTTCCCTTGCCCCTAGTCCTGGCCACTCCTCGAGTTCTCCCTATTGGTTCCTGTATCCCAACTCCGCCCATGTACCACCTCTATGCCCTGAAACCATTTGCCCATGTGCTCTCCTCCCGCCCTGGTACCCGGGTCAACTGAGGNTAAAGACCTTTGCAGTGCCATGAGGAGAGCCTTCTCACCTCCTTTGCCATCACTGAAGTTGCAGGCTGGCAGCTGGAGCAGCGGTGCGGGGAGTCCGAGATGGACTGCAGCAGGGCAGAGAATCCTTGCCTTGTCCCAAGAAGCCCCCGCTGCGCTCCCAGGGAAAGCTGCAGCAGCTAAGCAACACCCAGCACTGCAACAGTACATGGCCCAGGTAGAGCTGTCACCCTTCCATGTGTTGGTCATCTCCAGGGGAGGAGCTGACTCTTCCCCCATCCTGAACCTTAGGCCCAGGAGATCTCACAGAGCCTGGGGAGCAGGGCCAGCTCCAGAGATCCAAGGGGGAACAACACAGAGAAGAAAGGAGCTTTGGGATTTGCAAACTATCACTTCTCAGCTCAGGCTGTCAGTGCATTCACCACAGTGGTGCCTGGGACCCAATAACCAGATTTTCACCTGTAGGGTTTTGTGCAGTGCTTAAGAGGAAGAGCCAGAGACAAAAGCCATTTCATTTGGCATTGCCAAAGGAGGGAGACCCCATGGAGAGGACATCGCCATTCCTGCTGAAGATAAAGCATTTCTGGTCAATGAGTCAAAATAAGGCTTTTTTTATTATTATTATTTTGTCAGGTAATTTTGCAGCCACAGGCAATTGCAGAGTGGGATTGGAGCACTTCATGGCCAAGGGCATGCCTAAACTGTTCCTCCAGTAGTCCTCAGGTCCAGGCAATGAACTACAAAATGTAGCCCACATCAAGCCCCTCCTTGCTCCATGACCGTGAGTCAGGAATGCGTACATGTAGCTCCTCATTTGCCAAACACAGTTTTACTTTTGGTTTTATTTCTTCAAATTTCTGATGTGAAAGGAGAAGAAAGCAAAAGCAACAAACAAACAGAACCTCACACAAAATACATTATTTTGCTAATAATGCCTGAAAGGTGAGAATAAAATTTTCCGATATTCCAGGAGCTGTCTAGGTCCAGGTCAGCTTCCACACCAGGAGATTAATTTGCTAAGAACAGTGCTAATCTGCCTTGTGTCTTCGAGAAGTTCTCAAAATTAAATCTCAGGGTTTTTGTCCTGGGCTGACAAATTATCTATTTGCTTTGAAACTCCATTTTCAACTCTTGTAAGCAGCTTATGACTGCAAAGGTTGTCTGAGGTGGTGCAAAGTCCAAACAGCAGCTCACCCTGCAGCAAGGATCAAGTTCCACTGCTGCATGTGGTGTGCAGCTCTCTTTTGCCCTGACCTTGGGATCTTGCTACTTCATGTGCCTGGAAAGCAGAATTTAAACTGATAATAATGATATTCTTGCCCTAACAATCTGTTTTTCTTCCAAGAATCTTCAGGTGCTTTAGAACTCCTGGGGAGCTCTGGCCAAGTTCAACATCACACCTCTCCCTGAATTGTTTTTGTTCACTATTGTTTCAAGCACCACCATGCTAGCAGGCTCTAAACATGAGGGAGTGGTGAGAACAACGGAAACTCTTTGCTCTGAATAACTCTGTTCCACACGTGTGACTCATCTCTATTCCCTGTGATTTTGGTGGGATTTTCAACTGCAAGTCACCACAATTTCATTCAATCCATGTGTAAAGTGGCACTGAAAAGGCAATTCTGCCCCAAGTCATCCTTGAAGATGGGTGAAAGACATGGCAAACTGTGTCCTTTGGGATCTTTTGTTACTCTTACAGTTCTTCCACAGACAACTCAGAATAGACAAGAAGGTCGAAAAACAAAATTAATAGGAAATAAAGAAAAAAAATTGCTAAAGCACTACTGACAGCAAAGGATGAAGAGCAGGTGCAAGAGATGATCCTGTGGTGGATAAGAACAGATTAAACATGTCCCTTTCCTTCCACAGAGGAAATCTGAGCTGCTTTTAACTCTTTGCTTGGAAATGTTTATCTCCATAAACTGGAAATAGCCACATCTCTGGGAAGGTGGCCCGAAGCTGTCATCAGACTAATTTAAACCATGCTGGAGTGAAAGAGAAGCAACTTCTCAGTGGAGAAATTTGCTGTGGAAACCACTCACGGGTAGAACGAACATGACAGGCAGCCTTAGCTCAGACCAGGGACCACATCAGCAGGATTTGATTGCTGTGGCTACTCAGGAAGAGTCATTTGTTCATCAAGTTAGAGCCTATTAATATAAAAAGCCTTAAAAATCTCTGTTATTGCATGTTTGGAACACAATCACAGAATGGTTTGAGTTGGAAGGGACCTTAGAATGGTCAGCTAGTCCAACCCCCCTGCCATGGGCAGGGACACCTTCTACTAGACCAGGTGGAAAGCCCCATCCAGCCTGGCCTTGAATAGGGCAGAGAAGTCCAAGCTTTTACTTTTTCCCCCTGATTCTGGAGCATTTTCGACCGAAGGTGTGGATCTCTTTGTTCCTGTTGGTTGTCATAAGCCAAAACCAAGCTTGCCATCACGGGCCACTCCAGAGCACGGTGTGGATGCTGAGGTCACAAACTGAAGCCACAAACTGAAAATGATAAGGATCTTTGCATTCCCTGGCGCTCAAGGCTTTCCCAGTCCTGCTGCAGAGAGTGAGGAATTCATCCCTCCTGCAGAGCTCTCAGTGTTCCTCCTGTTTTACACACAGGTAACGTGAGCCACGGAGATGTTTAAATGTCCTGGTCAAGGTCTTGGAGGAGTCTCAGCCACAGATTCAGAAACAGAGCTCAGAGGTCTCCTCTCCAAATCCTGCTGATGGAGCACTGTCAAAAGCTCCTTGTCCCATCACCTCAGGTAGATTCCTTTGTGCTGAATCACTGGTAGTAAAAAGAATATAATAATTAGTATAATTAACTCCTACATAAGTGAGGCATGATGCAGTTTGCAGAGATCTCCAAGGATTCTTTATCAGTAATTCACATCTACGTAAGTGGAAGCACTGGAAAGTCAAATCACTCAACATCAGGCCTGTCCTTTTCAGTCACAGGCATGTCTGGGATCAGAGAGGTCGTTTAGAACTCCTGAAACCCTGCTCTCCTCATGCCAAGGTGCTGGAATGCCAAAGGGGGATGTACACTGGGACACCGAAGGTGGGTGAGAACACAATTTAGTCTTATCACATGCCTAGAAGCCATCCCAGAAAGGCTGCTTGCAACACCTCATCCCTGGAGCCTTCAGCATGTGATCAAGGTCACATTTTGCATGTCGAATTTCCCAGCTGGAAGCCTGGGCAATGCCCATGAGGAATTTGGGTGTGTTTGCCTTTATCCAGACGTTCAGCATGCCAGGAGGAGCAGCACAAGCACGTTAGCTAGAAGAGAAGCCACTCAGGGTTTGGTAAAACCCACTTTTTTCAGGAGGTTATGCATGGCTGAGAGGAGTCTGCATTTCTCATGCCATTTTAGACTTGGTCTCCAGGACTGGTCTTTGGAAGAGGGACAAAGCCAATGTTCCAACAGGAGTTTCGTCCTTGCAGAAACCACACTGAGGTTTTTTGTTTGTTTTCCTTGGAAAAAGCCTACAGGTTGCTATGCACAGCATTCCTAATTTACCCAACCATCTGCAGCAGAAGGCTGGTGGTGAATCAACACCAGCTGGAGCTCAGCAGAAGCTTTTAGGTTGCAATTATGCTGCTTTATGGTCTGAACCTTCATTAATGGGAGCCTCCCAACAGTTTCTAGTATCTACCTATGTCCTGATTGATCAGATCCTCGCCAGAACAGCAAGGAAGAGGTCCTGACGTTGCATTTAACTCCCAGTCCACAAGCAGTCCTAGATGACTGTTGGTGTCACTAAGCAAACTGGTTTTAATAATCTCAATCTCCAGTTTTCCGTTCATCCTCCAAAATCTACCCTCCTTTTGGGCTACAAGTTCCTCTAAAGCTGCTCCCTTCAGTTTTCCAGGACCCAGAGAATCTGACAGCATGTAAGACCTTGGGGAAAGCAAAGTGTTTGTTTGTTTGGTGTGGGAGCATGCTCAGATCAGTTCCCAGCTCTCTCAACCAAGATGTTAGATGATGTCCAGGCCGCCTGTAGGATTCCCTGACCTGTTCATGGATCACAGGAGAGGAATATAAAATTGAATGTGCACATTTTGTCCAAATTGTGACTGGAAGCCATCCCACACCCCCTCTCATTTCATCAAACTGATCCAAGTTCCTAATGATGGTTTCACTAACGAGAAGAATTAAGTGCAAACAGAGGTATGGGGCTTTGAGCTACCTGGTCTAGTGGAAGGTTCCAACACATGATCTTTAAGATTCCTTCCAACCTAAACCATCTTAGGATTCTTTGATCTTGGCTACTGGCAAACACAAGAGCATAAAATGTTACTGAGCTGGGATAATCATTTATGCATCTGGAAGGGTTTGTACTCCATAAATAAGGGCAAGTTCAACTAAAAATGATTGATGTTTTTTTGGAGCCTCAAATATCTTTGCTCACAGCAGAGGAGACCTGAGTGCTGCTCATTTCCATTATCAGGTTGAAACTCCTTTAATGCTCTCTGATAGTTTTATAGATGATGTAGAACACTCACGCTCTGTGGTTCATCTTCCTCTTTGCTTCAAGTGTTCTTTCTGAAGACTGCTGAAGATTGGGAGATGCCAAAGCTTCTGCATGGCCTTTGGCTTCATCTACAGGAGCAGGAGACTTGAACAGAATCAATTTTGGGTCTTCATTTCATAAAATTAGTAACCACATTCTTGAGCAGATAGAGAGAAACGTGCATTTTGAACCACTTCTACACCTGAGAGTGAAGGGCAGGAACACACCCACAAAATGCCTTAGAACAACTCCAGCTCCTAAATGGCCAAAGAGATGGATTTTGAGGCTGGCTGTCAAGGCTCTGCTCACAAGGATGAAATCCTGGGCCATGTCAGAAATTACTTGTTGCCTTGCTCCATAAATTTGTCCTTTCCTAGGCCTGGAACAGTTTTGAACCTCTAGGTTATTTCTCCTCAGAAGAGCACAGACAGTCAAGTTCTGTGCTTAATACAGGGGCTGGAAATTTAATATATCTTCTCGGAGTTCAACTGATTCACTTCAGGTTGGTTGGGATTGGAACATGACATAGAGACAGACCACATTGCTCCAGCCACACCTGTCCTATCAGGTGTCCCTCTAACATTTCTTCACTGTTTAATGTGAGGGATGCTTTGTGCATTGAGGTAACTCAATGAACCCATATTTGATAACCTCTCTATTACAGAATCACAGAAGGGTTTGGGTTGGAAGGGATTTTAAAGATCATCCAGTTCCAACCCCCTGCCATGGGCAGGGACACATTCTGTGGGACCGGGTTGCTCCAAGCCCCGTCCAGCCAGTCCTGGGACGCTTCCAGGGACGCAGGGACAGCCACAGCTTCTCAGGGAAACATATCTTTGTTTCCCTTTGACCTCCACTGAATGATCTGCTCAATCTTCACTTCACAGCTTTATGCTGACAGTGGAGAACATCCTGTAGGCAGACACAGATCAGAAAGAACAGTACCATAGCTCCCAGTCATTATCTTTTTCCTGGAGCTTGCTCATTGTCAGATAACAGTCCTTAGGTATTTTCTTTTTCCTTTTCTATGAATTTGTAAGGGAATGGCACCCTACACTGACTTTTTTTTTCTTTTTTTTTTCTTTTTTTTTTTTTAATTTGGAGTCAGCCCATAAAACCAGGATCTAGCTACTAGTTATTCAATCAGATAATCCTGAAAGTATCCTCTAAACCCACTCCTGGAGGGATCACAAGGGAGCCAAGACGTGGTGTGGCAGTAGATGGCGCTGAAGACCTTGGAGCCCATCAAAAAGCCCTGATCGACCCACTCCCACCTTGTAGGGCTTCCCAAAAAACCTTCCCCCACTCTGTTCCCCTCTTACAACAGAACACAGGGAGACCTTGTCGCTGAAACCTGGGACATTTCGGGACCGCATGCTGTGGATGATGGTTAGAGGGTCTAACTGGGAGTATGAAAATGGCAACAAGCCAGGGACCACAGAAGATCCCTGGTTTTGGACAGCAGCCCTGTGTGATGCCTTTTCCACTACCAGTCTATTTGGAGGGTTCCACACGGCCACAAAGCAGCTGATGTCCCCTTGCTCTGATCTCAGTAATCTCTCCAGAGGCAATTTACATTTATAGCTTCAGAAGTGTGTCTCCAATTATAGAAGAGCTGCAAGGCAGCTCCGAGGCACTGTCTGCCACTGTCACCATGAGACCTCTGGGGACTTGTGACAGCTCCCAGGTCAGGAGCCATCCTACTTCCTCTTATCCGACAGAACACGCTGTATCTTAGGTGGAACTTGATGCATCTGACTGAAAAAAGACTGCTGTGACCTCCCAGTCTTCCCTGCCTGTTCTTCTGATGGTTTCAAGAAAAAAAGCAGAGGAAGATTCTCCTTTTGCCTGCCCTGTACGTGGTGTACACATGGTGGTATGGCTGGAGGAGGCTGTACCTTATGGTGACTCAGGTCTGGGACCACCAAGGTTTCTCAGCTGAAAAAAGTGCTAATTTGTGTCTATTCCACGGGTGGGTGGAAGAAATGCACATTTCCAGGTGCCCACAGCAAGGAGCAGTGGAAGGATGGCTTCAGGTGGAGCATGTGTCATATTGAAGCACTTTCTGGTGTGACTGAGTTGAGCCTTCCGAACCTCAAAAAGAGAGAGCAGAGGAGATGCCCAGATCTGCCTGATCTTGGCTCCCTGTCCAATCTATTGAGTCAAAGGCACACGGGCATTTTGTCACCTTAGTCTAAACTGGGCATCACACCCGCTGCTTTCTCTGGGAGCTGGGCATCACCCACCTTTCCCTTGAAGTTAAACTGCACTGTGGGCCCTGCAGGTGCTGGGGCGCCTCAGTCAAGTACTGTGGGCTCCTGGCAAACTGGTGTCGTAAAGGCTGTAAAAGTAGATAAGGATAAAATGGGTCCTTAATTGCCTGTGAAGACAGGGTCAGCCAGACTTGGGCCAGACAAGAATCTCCACATTGTCCTTAATGCTTCTTTGAGCTACCAGCTCAAATTCAGGGGTCTCACCAGGGCAGTGGAGAAATACCCCAAGGGTCATTTCAGAATAAACCCCAGCTCCATAAAGTACTCAGGATAGCTGAGAAATCCCGTCCCTTTCACACCCTTGTAGACATTGGAAAAAACCTTCCCCTGGGGCCAGTTCCCTGATTGTCCAGCAGCCCACGGTTACTCATCACATCGCAGGTCATTGTGACCATTTTAGACAGGAAATTAGGCCTCCCACTAAACACCCCTTATCTAATCTCCATGGTCAATATTTCCACCTTGCTTGCCCTAAAGACATTTCCCTTAACATCAATAAAGCTGGGACAGATCAAAGGACAGTTATCACATGGTGGTGCGTGCTCACAGTGATGGGAAGCTTTCCTTGCAGGTGCAACGCCTCCACGTTTTACCTGCAGCCTCGTTAAATCGGACCTTGGGTGGAACTCTTCAGTGCTCGTGGGGTCAAGCCAGGAACTTGCCCTCTTCAGTCACATAAGGACATTTCATTCTTCTCATGGCAGTTGCATCGAGATGCTCAGGACATTGATGCCTGCACTGGATTCATCATATTGATTCTGCCAAGAACAACAGGAGTATGATTTTTTTTTTTTTTTTTTTTTTTTTACTAAACGGAAAAATGGGCAGGGGGGGGGGGGCCAGGGGGGCATGTTTTTTAGCNAAGGGAGAATGGCTTTTAGCTGAGAGAAGGCTTAGATTAGAGATTATGAAAAAATTCTTCCCTGTGAGGGTGGTGAGGCCTTGGCACAGGTTGCCCACAGAAGCTGTGGCTGCCCCATTTCTGGAAGTGTCTAAGGCTGGATTGGACAGGGCTTGGAGCAACCTGGTCTAGTGGGAGGTGTCCTTACCCACGGCAGAGGGGTTGGAATGAGATAGAATTTAAGGTCCATTCCAACCCAAACCATTCTGTGACTTTTAATTAATTGTTCCTGCTGAGGTTTACCCTGGCTGGGATAACCAGTGCTATGTGCTAACTTAATGCATCCCAGAAACATTCCCATAAAAGCCCATGCTGGTGTTAAGCACACCTAAATGTTCATAACTAGACAGATGGAGAAAAGACGCACATGCGTGTGTGCCAAGACTGAAGTGGCATCATCTGTCATGCACTCACTCCTGCAAACATCTGATTTATGCATTATTAATGCCAAGGCACCCAGATTATCCTTTCCAGCACTGTGTATCAAACGTAGGTGAACGTGGGTGGATAGATATACGTGTCAAATACTTTGGCATACACACATGAATATGTAAAAATGTGTGAGTGCAAGATTAGAAATGGATAGACAAATGCGTGGTGCAGAAGATCAGATATTCAAAAAGAAAATTCCTTGTGCATTTAGATGGCAAATTGCTAGAAGTCCCAACATATTTATAACAAATCTTGCAGGCTCCTTTCCTCCCCTGCCTTAGCAGATGAAAGTGTGCCCAGGTTTGCTGGGATCAAAGGCATCCATCATCCATGAATGAGTGTGTGCCCCTGTGACACAGAGAGACAAATATTTGGATGCTGACTGGCAATAAATAAATACCTGCCAGTGTTTATTCCACACCCCAGGGTGGGGCTGGCACTCAGGCTGATTAAATGAGTCCCTTTTGTGTTTGTTTTGTCGGTCTCCGGGGGGGGTTCCCGTCCTTCCCCAGCCCTCCGGGGGGGTTTGGTAGGCAGGGTCGGACAACGCTGCTCTGTGTAACAAGAAAAGCTGCAGAAGTGGGCTGGGCACCGGCTCATCGGGGAGGTTTAATGAGCAGTGTGGGGAAAAGAGAAGCATCTCCCTAAATACAGAGTGAGTCAAACTCACCTCTGGCGAAGGGAGAAGAAGACCTGGAGCAGATGAGGCGTTGACAAGGCACCGTATGTGCTCTCAGTCACATCCTCTGCTGTTTACTCAAGCTGCAGGGATGGGAGCAGAAGTAAAACCTGATTTAGGTCACATATGCCTTTCTCTTTGCTCAGTGCCGGAGTCAAAACATCCCGTGGGCAAGAGGAGGAGGAGACGAGGAGCCGGTGCATTGTCTGGGAGATGAGATAGGACTTGATGCACAGTCCTGGACTAGGAACCAGGCCATTTCTCCCAGCAGAGAGCTGGTTTTGTTTCCCTCTAAAGCCTCCTTTTCTGTTGTTGTTGTTGTTGCGGTTATTGTTTTTGTTGTTGTGGACTTCTGGACAGGTAAGTTTGGCTCATCTGAGATTTTTTTTTCATAATCAAGCAGCTTTGCATACCTAATGAACTCTGTTCCCGGCTTGTTCTGTAAAGCAAACACTGGCTGGCAAGGAATTTGCTAGATTTGTGCACCTAAACCATAGGTATGGTTTGCTTCCTCATCTCCTCTCCCACCCACCCACACTGCCTTTCCAGTGCAGCCTCTGGGCTCTGCATAAAACCACGTGGATTGGTAATTCAGCGTGGCAAAGGCCCCTCTGCACCCATGGAAGTCCCCATGCACCAAGGGTGGCATCTTGGTCAGCCTCTGGGTATTGCCCTCGTGACCTAATTGTCTTGTAATTTACTGACTTGAGGACCTGAGTTTCTAAAGGCACCAGCGTCCTTGGAGCCAGGCAGCCACTTTGGGACCTCTGACATCCTTCTGCTGAGCAAAGCCAGAAGGAGCTGTGCCAGGAGCCCCACTCCAGGTAACCCAAAAGCACCTGACCCCATCTTGTGCAATTTAGATGTGGGGCAGTGAGAGGGCCATCACTTCCAGGGATGGGGCAGCCACAGCTTCTCTGAGCAGCCATGCCAGGGCCTCACCACCTTCCCAGCCAAGAATTTCTTCATTTTATCTAACCTAAATCTCCCCTCTTTTAGTTTAAAACTGTCCTTGTCCTATCACCATCTGGCTGTGTGAAAAACCACACCCTCCTTTTCATAAGCCCCTTCAGGTACTGGGAGGTGTTTTAAGGTCTCCCTGGAGCCTTCTCTTCTCCAGGTGATCATCCCCAGTTCTCCCAGCCTGTCTCCAGAGCAGAGGAGCTCCAGCCCTCCAAGCAGGTCCATGGCCTCCTCTGGACTCACTCCAGCAGCTCCACGTCCTTCTGGTGTTGGGACCTTAGAGTTGGAGGCAGCTCTGCAGGTGGGGTCTCACCTGAGCAGAACAGAGAGGGAGAATCCCCTCCCCGGACCTGCTGCCCACACTTCTTGTGATGCAGCCCAGGATGCCCTTGAATCACAACTCCGGTGAATTAACTGGAAGAAGCCCTCTCACCAGGAGGGCCCATGTAGGGATGGATCACAAGATCAGTGCTGCCGGTTGTCTCTGTTGCAGCAACAGCAGAGAAGAAAAAGGAGACTTCAAGCCCTGTGACCAAGCAGTGGGAGAGCTCTTCACCATCTGCCTGCTGGTAAATTAAACATGAGCTTTGCCTAAGCGCACACCAATTACTGGAAAAGGCTGACTGTGACATGTGGTGACTTCCTCCCCCTCACTTCCCCTCTCCCCCCGTGTGAACGCAGCCATGACTCCGGTTTTGAGCGGCTGAGCCAGCGCCACGCAAAGATGCAAATCTCGGTCACTTCTTCCACTAACCACGTGTGACAGGGCTGCATTTGCCGGAGAAATAACTACCCACAGCCTGAAGCACCGCTGCACTCAGCCCCTGTCTGCCTCCAGGGATCCTCCTTCCAGGGAGGAGCCAAACCTGCCGGCCTTCTGCAGGCTTTGTAGAAATGGGTGGGCAGAATGCGCCTGAAGTCCAGCAGTTTTATGGCTTAGGCTGGTTGCTGTTAAGCTTTGCCGACCTGGTGGAGAGTTAGGAATACAACAATTAAAGCCTGGTCGTCGACCGCAAAAGGAGCTGCAAAATTTGCCACTGGTAGCACCTGCCAGGCAAGGCACAGGCTGCAAATCGAAGCATCAGCACTAATAAATGCAATGGCAAGAAGCTAAAGAAAGGGTAAATATCCAGTTTGGACATCAGTTAGAGGTTCTCTTGTGCTTTATGACTCCACTGGTCCATTGGCAGATAGTGATAGGACAAGGAGGAATGGTTTTAAACTAAAAGAGAAGAGATTTGGATTAGATGTTTTAAAGAAATTCTTTACTCGAAGAGTAGTAAGGCACTGGAATAAGTGGCCTGGAGAAACTGGGACTGCCCCATCCCTGGAAGTGTCCAAGGCCAGGTTGGATGGGGCTTGGAGCAATCTGTTTTAGTGGAAGGTGTCCTTACTCATGGCAGGGGGGTTGGAACAAGGTGATCTTTAAGGTCCCTTCCAGCCCAAACCACCCTGTGATTCTGTCAGCATCTGCCCCATTAGACAATATCCCTTCTGCTGCAATCCCCTAACCCCCAGCAGATCCTAAACTAGAAGGCAGTTATCAAAGTGAGGTGAGAGCACAAGGTTGATGTGCCCTTTGGGAACACTGCTTGCTTGGGGTTGCCTAATAGCAGGTCTCAGGATTGCAGAAAATCCATAACTGGGACCATGGGGGAGGAGGGGGATGTTGGCCCTGGAGGTCAAGCAGGATGTGTTTCCATCTTGTCTCTCTTTTGAGAGATGCCCTGGCTATGTTTGAAGGCAGAATGGGCTCCACATCTGAGCCTTGGCTTTGATCTCTTCCCATACAGGTTCATTAATCACTCAAACTGCTGGAGATCCAGGTGGCTGTGTGACTCTTCCTAGAGGCTGTAACAGAAATTTATCCCTCCAGGAATCAGTGAAGTATCCCTGGGGATCCCAGAGGGTGAGAAATGAGGCAATTCACCACTTCTGTCAGACCCTTCCTGGACAAATAAACCAAACACGGGGTTTGGGCTCCAACAGATCTATCCTGAATCCACTCTCTGGATCCCTCTCTGACCTCCTGGCTCCCGAGATGCACAGATGAGCTCGTGCCACTCCCAGACATAACAGCCATGATAGTAACAAAGACAACAGTGATAACAGTAATAATAAAAATACAATTTTCTGTCCATCAAGGCCAGACGTGCCTTGGGCTGCTTTTCACACACATAGGCTCAGACACCAGCACAACAGGCAACTTCCAGTGGTTCAACAGCCAGAGCTGGCAGCTGAGGGGGAAAATATTTTGTGCCTCTGCCCCAGAACTGTGTAGAACCAGGTGTTTTCCCACAGCTCTCCCCTTCCACGTGCAAGCGGTGGGGACGGAGCCGTGGGGATGGAGTTTCCCCGAGTGCCGGGACTTTCCTGGGGCTGTGTGTGGTGTGGCCATGGTGTGCATCACGCTCATGTGGCCCCAGCTGCTCCCAGTCCTACCCAGCTCACTCCCCATGGTTATTGTCTCCCTGACAGCAGAATGCTGCCCTCAGCTGTGTTCACAGGCCCTGTAGTTACAATCCCCACAATCCTGTGGTCCACAGGCTGCACCTGCGGTCAAAATCATTCTCAGTGTGCCTCAAATAAGCAGCTGATTTGAGCACTCTGGTTTATTTTGGGAGAGTATCTTTGGACAATGGACCTCCCCCAGCCGATGCATGTAGCCAAACTGGGTGGCTGTTAAGGTGTGGCTGCATCCCTGAGCCGTGGCATCCCCTGCACTGCTCCTGGTTGGTCCAGGCCACACACCAGGGATACACCAAACACCACTGATGACCCCTGCCCTGACCCTCTTAGTTTGCCAGTACAAACACAGCCTGGCATGTGGATGCAGAGAGCTTCAATTTTTGACCAACCAACATTTTCAGCTGGGAAAAAAGCTCACCCAGCAGAGTCCTGCATGGCTCTGCCTGCATTCCTAGCCTGACTTAAACACAGATGATTTCTCCCAGCAGCCACAGCCCTGCTGTGATCCTTGCCTGCTCGGATGAGCTCCTACAGACAGTGGCTATAAATAATCCCAGCCAGCATCAGGAACGACCTCCATGACAGATTTATTTACTGCAGGCATGGCCAGTACACAGTGATTTAACTTGCTCTTTGCACATAGTTCCTTTGGTCCTTTGGTTAACTACCTAGGAGAGGATGCTACTGGATTTCCACCCTGGAATACATCAGTTTTTAATGGCTTCAGTGCTGTGCTGAAGGTGATGATTACCCAGAGAGGGTTGCAGCTAATGGGATCTGCCTGAAGCACGTCCAGTTCACATGAGGGCACCAGGCCTGATTCTGATACAGCCATTAGGTCCATTTCCTTGGGTGGATTTATTCCTAAGCCCTCCCAGTAAATGTTTACTCATCCAGAGGTATCTTGATCTCTGGCATTTGCCTACTGAAGCGTGAGGTGATGGCGAGTGAGAGCAGATCTCCCACGCAGCCTGGTCTTGAACTCCACCCTTCAAAACTGGACCTAGACCTCTTCCAGAGATGGATTCCACAGCTGTTTATCTCAAATCAGCTCTGCAAAACAATAGCAGAGTTCAGAAGCTGCTTAATATTTCCCTTTCCCTTTGCACAGGGGCAAGCACATTTGCTTTTGGAGCAGGGGCAGTTTGCTTGTGCTCATTAGCACTCCAACACTGATTTTCTGCACAGTTCGTGTTGATTAGTTATTACTTGTGTTTCTTTTAGCGCTGATGGTTTAGTTTCAGGTGGTTCTGTGAGGAGCAAGGAGTGGGATGTAATCCCTTCCAACCTGAGATATTCTACGCTTCCACGGCTTTGGTCCATAAGCTGCGAGAGATGCACAGGCATGAGAACTCCATCCATAGCCAGTGGATGGGCTGGACATTGGGACAGGGAGGGTTCCTGCATGCTCTTGGCAAACATTATTCTTTCCAAAAATCCCAGCTGTGCCAAAGACAAGCCATGAAACCAAATCCTCTCCCCCAGGCTAGCACAAAAACCCTCCAGGGCACCCAGAAAGGGAAATACTTTGCAATGCGTTGCACTGCCATTGGGAAGTAGGTTTCAGATTCCTAGGCTGCATTTGTGGAAAAAGAAAAAATTAAGAGGCTCCTAAAGAAGCTGCAAAACCCAAATTATGGTCTCAGACACACAACTAACCCATGGCAATGGCAGCCCATCCACCAAACCCAACACGTGCATGGGCTCACCCCGTGGCAGCCCTGCGATTGCCTGGCTTAGCTTAACCCTCCCAGCTCTGCAGAGTCAGCCTTTCTGCAGGAAAATCGGCTTCACAGCCGAGGCAAAAATCCATCCCGTGCTGGCTGACACCCTCACAGCCCTTAATCAACCCCCAGCCTGTCCTTCCCGGCCCCGTGCAGGCGCAGGGACCGCAGAGCTTTGCTAGGACAGGCTTCGGGAGGAAGGTGCAGACAGGCTCAGATCAGCTCAGCAGATAGGAAGGTAATTAATACCTGTGATAAAACCACCAAGGGCAGAAGGGTGGGCTTTGTGCTTGAGCCTACCCCTCCCAGCCTCTCCCCCTGTCTGGGGCACTGCTGACAGAGCTGCCAGGAGCATTTACAGGGACGATAGTGAGATGCCAGAGACACCACGCTGAGTCACATCTGCATTCCTGAGCTTGTTCCTCTCTGCTGGGTCCCCCAAGAGGTGCCTGGGGGTGATCTGCTGTCTGGACAATGTGGGCATCCAGCCCTGTAGAAGATAAGAGCAATGAAAACCCCATTTTATCTTTAACAAGGGATAAAAGACTACCCTCATTCTTTCATCAGTGGTTCTTCTTCCCCCAGCATTGGTTACTCCAGTGCAGTGTTTTCCAGCAAGGGAATATTTTTTCAGAAAAGGCCAACATTTCTTTAAAAACATCTTCAGCAAAACAGAGAAAATGATATGTCAGTTCATGAGGTCAAAAGGAGCTTTGGAAATTTTGAAAAATATCAGTTTCCAGCCCATTTGGACAGGAAGGTATTTTTATTTTTATTTACATTTAAAAAAGAAGATCTCTGGTGAACCGAGATCCTTGGTTTTCAGCCAGCTGCAACCATGAGTCTTGAAAACCCTTTATTACAACTCTTCTGGCTTAATTCACTTTCTTCCCAGTCCCATCTCTCTCTAGGGTTTGCTGACTCCTGCAAGAGATTTTATTTAAGGGATCCAGGTGGTCTTCCTTCCCCTCTACAACAGACCCCATCACAGGCAAAATTGTGCCAAAAGAAGAGGCTTAAATTATCTCTGTGCAGTGGCCATGCTCAGAAATATTCACTATAAACTGGTTAGCGAGTCTGGAAAGGCATCCCCGTCATTATTACAAATTAATTACGGTGAATATTAACACTTTATCATTTTCTTATGCCTTGCTTATACAGCAGCCAGTCCTTGCTGGGTAATTTATAGCCAGATAACAACGTCCCTGTCCCAGGTGACTTCCAAAAGGTGGGGTCTCATCCACACCAGCGTGATGGTGTGAAAGTGTTGCTGAGAATGTGCCCAAATGGATGATAGGAAAGGCTGGGAGGAAATACTAAAACGAAGCTGAAGGATGAGGCAGGCAGAGAGAATAAGGGGGATGTGTGGCAGGAGAGCACATCTGAACTTGTCACAGGTGAATCAAGGCTGGCAGGAGGAGGAGTGAGTCAGGGCACCGGTGTGGTGTCACCAATTGGAGCAGGTGACACTGACACTGTCTTAAAGGGAAAAGAGCAGCTCTGGTCTGCCAGGGGAAGTCACAGTCCTCACAGCACCACCAGCGGGAGTGTCAGGAAGGAAATCAGCCATGAGCACTGGTGCCATCACCCTGACATGCAGGTGATGGTGTGAGGTGCCTGTAGGGACACCCAAGGACAGCGTGCCTGCAGCACGGAGTGGGTGGGGGGACCAGGCACCTGTGTGAGAGCCTCAGCCCCCTGCCCCCCTCTGTCACTGATGGATCAGTGCCCCGGGGTACTGAGTGGGTAGAGATGGACCACGAACCAGAGAAATGCAAGGTGACATTTGGTGCCACATGGTGGGACTCCCAAGGGAGGACATGGGTATTTTTAGGTGCCACCAACCTCTAAACCAACACATCCCCTGCTAGCCAGAAAACCTTCTCCTCTCTTCATCTCCAGCTCTGCCCACAGGTTGGCACCCAGATTTGGTGGAGGCATCCAACACAGGCTCTCCAGACTGGTTTGGATGACATTTATCAAAATGCTGGGTTTTCTTTCTGCTGATGCTCAGGCAGTCATTTGGGTGGATAAAGGCAGCAAATGGCAAGACCCGGCTCTGGAAATACTTCTTCATAATGACCAAAATCACAGCTTAATTGTGGGGTTTGAGCTGCAGCTAGAAATATCTGGATTTGGGGCTGTGCTCATTCTTGAGCTGCCCTCCCCCGTGGTAATTATTCGTTAGGTCTTAATTACTGTTTCTCTTTGTAGCTCTAATTCAGCCTCATTTTTTGGTCACAACCTCTGCTGCCACCCACTCCTCTAACTTCTGCACCAAGCCACCAACATCAACTTCAGTACAAAGAGCACTCAGATACCTCTTGAAGTAGAGACGAAATAACGTTTGCTGGTGCCTGGCCAGGAGTGGGTGCAATATCATAGTCTGCACCTTCTGCTAGAGGGAGAAGCAATTCACAAAGCCTGGGGGGATCCTGAGTGTTGTCTTATCACCATCCCTTCAGACCGTGTCAGATCTGAGTCTTAAATCAGCAAGAAATAAACTTCTCACTGTGCAACAAGCTGGGTGGACAGATGCATCAGCTGGGTTTTATCTGGCTTGCCCTGAAGCTCAGTAACATCGTCACAGCCTTATCAGGTTGCAAATTAGATTTTCCTTGAGATTGTGGGAAATAACATCCAGAGAAGACCTCTCAAGGCATTTTAGCCCCACATCAGCTGAGCTGGAGCTGCTGGGTCCACCCATGGCCTCCCCAGAGCAGACACAGGTGCTGGGGGTGAACCACAGAGCAGAGCTCTTCCAGGCTGAACTTGAGAGATGAAGCCAACCTTGATGTAGGCACCGTAAATTAATTTCCTAGAATAGAATCATAGGATAGTTTGGGTTGGAAGGGACCTTTAAAGGTCATCTAGTCCAACCCCCCTGCAATGAGCAGGGACGTCTTCAGCTAGATCAGGTATTCTGGGGTTATGTCAGCCCTCTTGGTATTGACTCTTACCACTACTTGTCCATCCACATGATGTAGTGTCTCCCTGCATTGCTGACAAATAAATTCAGTTTCGATGCACTTTTTCTATCCACTGCAGCACTCAACCTCCAAGAGGACAGAGCTGGAACAAGGGAAATGTGAGGCACAAATATTCACATCTTTACAGCTTTCCCTTAACCATGAATGCAACATGGGCTCCCCTGGGGATGGGGAAGGGACCCTGACACTTGGCAGAGTTTAGGCGTGGAGCAGCGAGACTGTGATTTACACAGAGCTACAAAATAAATTTTCTGTATTTCAGCATAAATATATTTCTTCCCAGGATGTCTTGGTGGCAGCAAAACTGCACTAACACATCTAGACACCTGGGAATATCGCAGATAATTCCTACTAGAGCCCCTTGCAAAGCAATTTCCAAAAATAGATGTTTCTTTTAATTTTTTTTTCTTCACAGATGGATAAAAAAGAAGAAAAATCCTCTCCAATCCCATGACGTGAGGGCAGTCACTCCCCAGCCTCAGGCAGGTGAGCCGGTGCCGGCTCTGCTTCATCCAACGTGTTGCATTGTAAAGGTTTGCCCGTGGTGTAGTTAATCCCAGACACATTCCTGAGCCATCAATCAGAGCTGACTCAGCCAGCGTGACTGGTCTGCCCTTTTTATTTTTTTTTAGCCATCACAAGTTCTCTTGCCTTGTTTGCCAGCAGTGAGCTGGGGGTTTATTCCTTTTTTTTTTTTTTTCATTTTTTCTTTTTAATTTTAATAAAAATGGGACTTGACTGGGAGCAGGGAAATGTTCCTGCTGTCGAGTATAACCTTTAAAGCTGCGCTGCCTCGAGGAACTTCTGCTCTCTGGGATGCTGCTACAAAATGCATCACATGGAAGAAAAATAAAGGATGCTGCCTGGGATGGCATTGGCATCGATTCCCCTCCCTTACTTGGGGATGGTGTGACACAAGCCCCATCGTGCACATGGGAAGAGGAGAAGAGACTTTTTGGAGGTGAGGGGTGGGATTTTCCTGCAGAGCAGCCTTGGAAGTGCTGCCCAAAGCCATGCTCAGGGAGGCAAAGCCTTCTCCCCATGCTTCTCCCGCAAGGACAAGGTTTTATCACGGCTTCCAAACAGCCCCTGCCTGCCCCGGGGAGGGCAGGGGAGCTGCACTGATGTTGTGGCTTCGTGTGACCTCAGCCCACCCCGGCTGGAGGTGTTATCAGAGCCCCCGCACCCCTGCAGGACTCCCTGTGAGGTGGGTGCAAGGCTACACTCTTTGCCCTAAAACAAGTGTTTTGTCTCTGCCTGAGTCAAGGAGATGGCCAAGGTGCTAGAGATAAAAAGAATAGCTAAAAAAAAAAATTAAAATCCTTCGGCTGCTGGATTTCTCAGAGAGCACGGGTCCTCCCTGCCCTCAGGATGCACAGAGGGATGAGCATCACCACAATCTCACACCTCTGCACATCCACCTGGAAAATATTATTGCAGATGCCTCAATCACACTTAAAATGAGAGAACATGCTCCCCGGTGAGAGGGCCTGGAGCACAGAGCAGTTGGAAGAGGGGAGATGATCCCTGTGCACCCCCAACAAGCTCTGGCCCAAAGCAAGGCCTGACAGGCTCTGCCAGCCCAAGGGAGAGCAGAGCAAGGGCTGCACATCAGCCAGCAGGAGCCACACCACGGAGCTGAGCTGGGATACACAGCACTCTGCTCCTTTTAGCCCCTTTTGATCCTCACAAGCGTTTAGAGATACAACTGCTAGAGCAGGACAGGCCTCCAATCCCATTGGAAGCATCCACACAAGGTGTGCTCCAGAAAATCATGTCAAATTTAATATTAAATTAACTAATAAAAAAGCTCCCCCTCAACTTCACAGGGAACTTTACTTGCAGGTGGCAGCTACTTTTGTCCTGCCTCCATGGCAAAGAGCCCTTATCTCTTGTCTAGCCCTTCATTCAGCAGCAAGTTGTTTTAAGCACGCATTTGATTTCAAGAACTAGACCAGGTTTGAATAAAAGCCTAGTCCTGCCTCATTTGCAGCCTAGATTTAGATCCAGGCAGAACAAGTCCCTGTACATGCCCTTTCTATTCAAGAGTGATGTAGCATTCCTTGTGGAGTTGATGGTGAGCTTGGGGGGGGGCGAATTTTCTTGTCCCAAGTAGGTGTTAACAGTTGTAGAATTCATAGAATGGTTTAAAAAACACCTTCCCCTAGAGTCCGGGTTGCTCCAAGCATCCTTCAACTTAGCCTTGAACACTTCCAGGGATGGAGCATCCACAGTTTCTCTTTTATGAGAGTTTTTATTTATGAGGCACAGGAACATGTGTGAGGCAGCACAGGGTGGCACATGGTGACCCTTCGGGCCTGAGGGAATAATTTCCAACATAAGGAAGAACCAGGTCACATCTGTATTTCAACAAGATATTTTATTGGTCCAGCAACTGCAAAATATACAAATTTCTGAAAGGCATACCCTGTTTTTAAGCTGGCACAGCTTTATCTCAGGCAATTATTCCAGACATATATACAGAACAGTTAACACACCACAAATAATAAAAAAAAAAAGGTAATCCCAAGTAACTACACCCTTCTCTCCAAGCTTTGCAGTATACATTAAATAAATAAAGAGCGCCTTGCTATCAAAAAAAAAAAAATTAAAAAAATAAATTCAAGTATCACAAAGGAAAACAAACTGGGGGGAAAAAAAAAAGAGGGGGGAAGAAATCATTGGTGTGGTTTGACATGTCCTCTCTCCCACCCTGCCTTGGCTGTGGCATCACCGCCCAGTCTTTAGCTCTGTTAACCAAAAACGATGGGCAGCAAGGTTTCAGGGCAGTGTGTTGGCACAGGGTTGACACCATCCCACCAAGCCCTCCAGCACGAGAAAAACTCAAGACCATTTTTCCCATTGCTGGTAAAAACGCCATGTTCGCATTTCAGGTTTTTGTAGACCTACTGAGACCTCTATTATTAACTAGAGGAAGAAAGTTTAGGGCTATTATGGGGGGTTTTTTTTCTGTTTTATGTATATTTATATATATACACACACACACACAAATACACACCAAAACATCCGCACAATTACATGTGTACGAGTGATCTCGGGGCAGCCAGACGTCACATTTGTATTTGCTGGCTTATCTTTTTGCAGCAGGAGGAGGAGAGAGATAAAACGCCCCACGCAGGAGGCTGAAAACAGCCACGTGAGTGGCCTCCTCAAAACATTCATTTATCTGAAAGGCAGAGAAACCGAAAGTGCAGGGAGAAGTCTGCTTTTAATGAGGCTATTAAAAAAGAAATAAAGCGGGGGGGGGAGTGTTCTTTGTTTTATCTGTACAGGAATATGATACATATATGCACAAGCTCACACAGGCAGGGCACTGCCAGGACTGTCACCCCCATGGGACAAGGGCTGACCATGGCCCCGGTGCCCTCCCGCCGGCGGTGCCGCTCCAGGCGCGAGGCCGAAGCGCGAGGCACTGTGGTTCGCCTTTTCCCAAAGGAAAAACAGACCAAACCCACCCCCCAAACATCCACACACTTATTAAAAAAAAAAAAAC
>VZRR01009261.1:138243-155715 GCA_013398015.1 Oreocharis arfaki
AAAAATTTCAGAAATCCACAGACTTTTGCACAAAGCAATAGTGGTTAATTGCTATTTGTAACTGCTGTCTCCCAGCCCAGGACAGGCTGCCAACAAGGGATCTTATGGATCAAACCACTGGGAGTTGGCAGATCGAGTCAGTCAGAACCTCACCCCATTCTCCCCCACCTCAAACACTGTAACTACTATCATTCTGTAGTCCCAGCTTTCCACCATGCAAAATACAATTAAAAACAAACAGAAAAAGCTGCCTGTATTCAGGCTTGCCCTGTGAACTTAGAAAAACTAAAGTAGTTATGCTTCTGCCACAAATAAAGTGCAAAAACCAAGCAATTTCTAAGTATACACATACACACACATGTGTGTACATGTATATATAAAGTTTTAAAAATACAGACAAAACTGTCCCTTCTTGTGGCTTTTTGCAGTCACACAGGGAGTCCTGCAACCTGGCCAGACCTGTGGCCACCTCCATGAGAACCTGTGTGTCTACAAAATGCATCTAACTCAGCCTCGGGATCCAAACCCTTCCCAATATCTCCACTTCCATCTAAAAAAGAGGGAAGGGGACATGAAGTACCAGCACAGCACCTCAAACAGTGCTCAACCTCCCCAAAATTCAACCCATGCCTGAACTCAGACCACCCCTGGGTGCTCCCCAAGATGAAAGCATCACCCAAGCCCCTGCTGGCATGGTTCCTCATGCACCACAGGCAGCTTTCAACCAGTTTTAGCAGCAGATCTACATCCTCTGCAAACCCCTTTAAGGTATGTTGATTAAAAAAAAGTGAAAGAACGGGTTTTTTTTTTTTAATTAAACCCATCAGTTCTTGTAGTGAAGGAGTTCACAGAGCTGCTTTCCCAGTGCTCACAGATCTGCGTGAGCCAGGCTGGTGTGTGCGACAGGCTGTAGTGTGGGTGAGGGACTGCAGCACAGCATGTTAGGGGCTTATTCAAAAGTAATTAACAATAGTAATAATAAAAAACATGAAAAACCCCTTTACCCATCCCCCCCCTTCCCCCTATTTCTCTGCTAACCCTGCACCATCCACATATATACACACCCCACCCAGAGATGGATGGGTACCCATCATCTATACAGAAGATCAAAACCACTGAAAGGGAGGAAAACTAAACTCCTGTGCGCTACAGAAGCACTTTACAGCTCGCTACGACCTAACAGGGTGCTGGAGAGGAGAGAAAACGCTGCAGCCTGAAGAGCCGGTGGTGACCTGGCGGGGGAGCTGGGCTCCTCCTCCGCTCTCCTGCATCCCTCCCCCCATCAGCAGCGCGGGGTTTTGCGGATGAACGGGCAGCGTGAGCGGAGCCAGCCGAGGGTCGGCCTCGCCGCAGCCGGAGGGGACCGGTTCGTAAGCAAGCTTCGGGAATGGCGATGGGATGAGAAGCTGGCGGCGCCCGGCGGCAGCGCCGGTGGCCTCGCGATGGTGCCCACGGAGTCACGACGGCTTCTGCGAGTTGTTCATGTTCTGGAACGAGAGGGGGAGGAGAGGTGTTGGGGGCTGTGCCGGGGTCAGGCCCCAGCCCAGCAGCACCTTCTAGGAGCACGTGAACGAGAGGACGAGGAGGAACAAAGCCACGCACGGGTCACTACAAAGCACCCACCACAGAGGAGAGGACACTGCCCACCCGGGGAGAGAGGCAGGTGGCTGACTCGCTGCTCACCCCCCTTCAAGCATTGCCTGGCTTTAATTACAGGGTTAAAATTGAGATATCCCTAAAAACTGAGCTGAACCCAAGGCAACCCCTCCCTCTGACCCTGTCTGCACTTCTGAAGCTGCTCTTTGGTCAAGACAAGGTGCCAGGGGACCACAGTGCTCATTCACACAGCCCAATTAAACATCTCTCTTTTGCTCCCCTGGAAGGTGGGCAGTGTCCCCCCTGCCTGCCAAGGACGAGGTCGTTGTTTGCCCATCCTTGGCAATGCCAAGAACAGGCAGCTCCCACTGGCCATGCCAAGGACCAGCCACCACCAGTAGTCGAGCAGCAGCACAACTCCCCTGATGACACCCCACAAGGTTCCATGGGCCCAAGAGACGCTCCGGACACAGCCCTGGTGCAGGGTGACAACAACAGGTACCCACCAGCATGTGGTGAGGACCACAAAAACCAGAGACAACCAGCTAAACACGAACAGGACCAGCCCCAAGGAGAGCATCTGCTCCAGGAGAAGCCCGGGGGACCACAAGGACATTTCCCAACTCACAGAACTACATGAAACAAGGTAGGGAAAAAAAGGACTAGGAAACAGCTAGGACGGATTCTCATATTTTTTGAGTTTTCTTTTTTTTTTAAATGCTTTTACTACCTAAGCTGCCTCTAACAAGCACCAGGAATGATGGCCAGGCTACAAGGCAGAGCAGGCTGAGCTGTTCTCTCTGGTTATCTAAGGAGACAGGAGGAGGGTTAGGAAAAGCCACATGCACCACAGCCATTTACCTTGGAAATATTAGCAAAGAGAAAACTTTGAGAAAGTGACAAACGGGTCTTCTTTTTAAGCATGAAAAGTGAAGGGAAGAAGAAGGGAGGGGATCAGGTGACTGTTCAAAAGTGCACTTTGGATCACAAACCAAGCAAAAGGAAAGGAAATCATCACACCAAGTAGTCCCACAACCCCCAGTCAGCTCAATCCCACAGCCAGGAGGACTCTGAGGTACTGAGCCATGTCCCCAGCCTCTCCAGGTGTCCCCTGGTCCTCCTGGGTGGGGGTCAAGACCCCAACAGTGAGGGCTGATGCAGTGAAGCTCCCACTACCAACCCAGGCTCTTGGTGCAAGTTGTGAAGGAGGCACCTTCCACCTCCCCAGCCCCATTCATGTGGTGACAGTGAGGGACCAAACAAGTGTACAAGGCAGCAGCCTCCCAGAGCTAACAGCAGTGTGAATGTCACCAAGCCTTGAGTTTGGCATGACCTCATGGGTCCCACAAAGGCAGCCTTTAAGTCCCACACTAGGAGGTGGAGACAAGCTCCCAGCAGCTGGAGATTTTAAACCCACTGCTGCCAGCCTACACCTGGCATGGGCAACCATCACTGCCTGCTCCAGCACAATCTGACACATCCATCTCCCAAACTCAACACCAGAGTGTGTTTTCAGTGTCCCAGACAGCGCTGAGGCATGCAGTGCCTTTTACTACAATATAGATGGGAAAAAGGTGGAGGGAGGGATGGACAAAGACTAAAATGCTGTTGGAGCAACCCAAGAGGATCAGGCATTTCATCAGGAGCTTCAGTGGCCACGAGCAGCAAGGGAAGGAGAGCACAGGCATACAGGCCATGCTGGGCAACTCAACGTCTACAGTCACGCAGGAGCTCGGTGATCTCACCCAACCTGTCCACCAGCAAAGCCAAGTGCAACAGTCCTAACTCCCCTTTTCTAAAAAAGGCTTACTCTAAAAGGGGAAGAAATATGAGGTTCAACAGCTGCTACAGGGCTGAGCTTTGGCCTGGCCATGTTAGAGCAGATTCCCTCATCTTCAGCACACAAAACATCCCCAGCCACGGATGCTCACAGGCTGATTTGAAGTGGCCCTGCTGATTTGAACTAGCCCTTAGAAGGCAAAAACACCCCTGGGCACTATCCCAGGATCAGCTCAGCCCCAAAGTCTTCCAAGTCTTTGAGAAGACATCTGAGCACTGCTCAACAACTGCTGCTCTCAACTCAATGATGTAGCATGAATTAAGTCCAAAGGCTACAAATTCATCCAGGAGCTGTCCCGTTCCTCTTACTCAGGGATCTAACAGCACTAAGGCCAAACTGCCAGAGCCTTGACTATTCATAATTAGTGCATCAAATGCTCAAGCTGTCTTGCATTCTCTACTTAGAGTAGGACAATTTGCATTTACTCTGCCCCTTACATCTAGGCTGACTGTTCCCAAAATCCAGGTTTGCAGAGCTGCAGATGGCTGATCCCAGGATCATCCAGCTCCAGGAAACACATTCCTGAGAAGGTCAGAAGCATCTCAGGTATCACTCTGGTGCTATCACTCAGACACAACTCAGCACACTGTACTGTAGGTGAGAGACCTGGGTGCTGTTTCTCAGAGCAGACAGCTCCAGGAAAACCCAACAGCATTGCCCATAGGCAACATCAGAGTGCAAGTGAGAATTTGCTTAATTTCACAACAAAACTGGGACATTTCATCAAGCTAGGATACAAACAGCTCCCACAATCTCCTCTCTACTTTTCCCAAAGCAAATCCCCCCCAAAACAGCAAAATATCGACTCCAAGTTGTCCACACCCCGTACGGATTTTGCAACAACAAAACAACCCAGCAGGATGGCAAGAGACATGGAGAAAAGGGTTGGAAGGGGGAATAAGACGCAAGAAGGTACTTACAGGCATGCCTTCCCTAGTAAAGGCTGCAGAGAGACAGAGAGAACAGAGAGAGGCATCAGTTACTCCACGCCACACCGGGCAGAGGACAGTGGACAGCAGCGAGGGGCAGCCAGAGCTGGCAAAAGGTTTATCGTGAGGCTCAACCAGCCCAAGCAGAGCCCTGGGAGCTGAGACAGACCCAGCTGTCCTGGGAGGCTCATGCAAAGCAGCAACCAAGCAGAGCAATGGGGGAGCACGGAGCCATTCCTAACCTGCCTGGGATCTGGCTGAGGAGGGGAGAAAGGACATCACACAACACAAACAACAGGGAGAGGGGCTGGGCAAGACAGCAAGATCCAACAGGCAGCTGGTGGGAAGGGCAGCATGGCAAAGGCTCTTATAGATTATGTAGGAGTCCTTAGTGAGCTTAGGAGGGGGTTTGTGCCTAGAGAAGCGAGCAGCAAGCAAGGCCTCTCTTCCTATGTCTCTTCATGGGTGAGTGAAAGAGGAGAGGACACATGAGCACCATGGCAGCTACGCACAGGGTTTCACCCAGGCTCACCACACCAAGAGCCTTCTATTCAATTTTGGCCCACTTTGCCTGTGGCTCCAGGATGAAGGAGATCCCTCCAGCCAAAGATGAGTCTTGGCAGCTCCTCCTTAAGAGAAGCACAAGAACTTTTGATTTATTGCCATGCCCAGGTCTACACCGGAGCCAAGCGCATCCAGAGGGAAGGCATGAGCCCTTTGTTCCTGCTCACTCTGGGGAGGAGACTCCTCAGCAGGCTGATGCTGGATGGTGAAGGCACTAAATTAATGCAGCCTAGAGCTTGGGTTCTCAAAACTCAAGAGAGGATCAACAGTGACCCAAGGCAGGGAGGGACAGCAGCCACGGGAGGAAGATGCATCTCAGACAGCAGCACAGGTTGCGACAAGTGCAAGCAGTTCCTCAGCTTCAGGAGTGACAGGAGGACAACGAACAATAAACCAACGAGAACGACAACAAAAAAAAAAAAAAGAAAAAAAAAGAAAAGGGAAAAAAAAAAAAAAAGAAGAGTTCAACTAACTTGTCCCGGCATCTGCGTGGGCACTTCCTGAGGAACACAGCCTGGCAGGGCAGAAGAAACAGCCACATGCTCCTCAAAGCTGTTGATGCGAGGTTTTTTGGTGGGCTCAGGGCTTGCTAGAGGGGTAACGCTATTACGTCTCATGAGCGGGTTAGGTCCCTTCTTTGCTTCCTAAATTAAAGTGAGACAAAGAAAATAAAAGTAAATATAAAAAAATAAAGCAAAATAAAAAAAAAGGGAAGAAGGCGACAGTTATAAAGGGGAAAAAAAAAAGGAAGCAGGTTGCTTTGGTTTTCTTTTTCTTAAAGTGGCCTCTGCTTTTCCCGACAATCTTTCAATTAGCAAAGGATGCACTGAAAGGTTTTGGACACCAAAAAAAACCCTGATGCAAATTGTTCAAGAGCACAGAAGGGGAGGGGAGAAAAAAAAAAAGACTGCACTCAGACGTGAGACAGATTCTCCTCATCTGAGTTTCAGCTCACCAAAAAAGTAACTACAGGTAGCTAAATACACCCAGCAGCAATCGAGCCGTGACTCGGCACAACACGGAGGTGCCCATCAGTCTCCTCCTCAAAGCCAGTCCCTCCACCCAGAGAGAGGAGTGAAAGCAAGAAGAGGGAAGATGAGCCAGCCCAGGCTGATTAGGAAGATTTGGGAAGTGGGAGCAGAGCAGCCAGCGAGGGTCGGCGCCACACCAAGCTCCAACTCAAGCGAGGAGGGATGGAGGCGAAGCCGAGCAGGGGCACCCAAGCATGTGGCACGTGTCTCACCCCATCCTACCCGAGGCCTTCCTGCCATCCCCAGAGAGGGTGGCAAAGGAGGGCATCAATGGCCCCATGCAGGGGGAAGGACTGGCTTCCCCCCTACAGCTGTGGGGAGGGACAGGCGGCTCAGGTGCTGCCACCTGACAAGGTCAGGAAGCAAGAGAAAGGAGACATGGGCCAAAAGGGGACAGCTCTGACTGCTCAGCATCACTTTGGGCTCCACCACCGCTAAGAGCAAGTTGGAAACGTCCCAGCATCTTGGGACATGGGTGCTGCCAGGGTCCCTGTGGCCCACTCTGGGGGGCTGCCAGCCCTGACACCAAGTTGGCATCCTCCTGTTCTGGCCTCTGAGCTCCAGTGGAGCACTTGGCAGATAGACCCGACCTTACAAGAATTTTTCTCCACACGAGGGGTCTCCTCCACAGATCAGCCCCAGCCCAGCACTGCCACCTCCCACCCTGCAGAATGACAGAGAGCCACAGGCATACCAGGAAAAAGACCCTCAGAGGCAGATGTAGGGCAAGCATTGAGCCCAGGCTCTGCCAGCCAGCTGGGAGACCTGGGAGAAGGCACCTTCTCCATCCATGGCTCATTCCCTGCTCGGGTGAGTGCATGACCGTGCAGGTGAAAGTCAAAGACCAGGGAGGAGTTTTCCCTGGGCAAACACACTGGGAAGCAGGAACATGCAACAGTCCTTTTCCCCTGGAAAACCCTCAACTGGCCACGACTTTGCAGAGCAAGAACCCATCTGATGCTCCCAGTCTTCCAGCAGCATTTCCATGCACCTAGCTGAGCAATCTCCCCATGCCCAGCCAAGGCATTCCCACTGCCAGCTGACCACGGGGACAGGAGCGGGGCACCAAAGGACAGCTCCAGGGAAAAGCAACACTCACCTCTGGCCGATCTCTGTGGGTGTTGACTGCTTCAATGTTCAGCGAGATGGATTCCACCCGGCAGCCTGCAGAAAGGAGCACAAAGAGACATCAGCAAACCCAGCAGGCACAGGATCTTACCAAGTGCCCCATCATAGATCCCTGCTTTTCTCCCAGAGGCAGCCTGGATTCAGGAGGTACAAGTCAAACCCCCCAGCACGTTTAGGAAGGTCTCACTCACCATAGGCTACCGGGGTCAGCTTCAACACCGTGTGGAGGGGACATTTCAGGTAGGGCATCTCATCTGCAGAGACAGCAAAGCAGCAGAGTTATCCCACCTCCTCTCCAAAGGCAGGCGCAGACACCTTCATCCCACACCAAAGAGATGCAGGCTCCAGGATGTGAACACAATCTCCCCAGAGCTGTATCCATCCTCCCTCCTCCAACAGGGTCAATCCTGTTCCCATGGACAGGGATCTCACCTGCACTCTTGTCCAGGAAGTACGCCAGGAGACAGCGCATGACGGCCTGGTGGCAGATGACAAGGACATTCTCTCGCCTCTCCAGCTCCATGATGACCGGCTCCAGGCGCTGCACCAGGTCTTGGTAGGACTGGGACAGAAGAGAAGAGAAATGAGGCACAGAATCACAGCAATGAGCACCCCAAAGAAACAACAGTCCTTTTCTTGTTTCACCTCCTGATTTCATGCCTCTTGACTAAGCCAAGAAACTGCTAAAAACAGTTTCTTCAAATAAGTAAACCCTCATCTCCAGGCTACTCTAGAACTTCTTCTGTCAGAGAAGGAGCCATTCACATCTCAGTGAATCACAGCTCAGTCCTGGAGAGTTTATTAAGGTAAGCAACAAGGGCTTTGAAGACAGCACCTCTCTATCGCCTTGAAATTTGATTTTTGTACAAGACTTCTAAGTTCTGAAAAGTCTGGAAGCACCTGAGAAACCCTAGGGCCTTATAAAAAAGGCATGGCAGGCAGCCAGAAGGAGCCCCAGACACACAGAGTTTGGTGGCTGATATCCTCACACCTGCTTCTTTTAGATACACAGTCATGAGGAGGTCTCCAAAGATTTTTCTGAAGTATTTATGGGCATGACTTTCAATTTGGGGATAATTAGCTCAATTCACAGCACGAAGTATCGTCCAGAACTGATGTCAATTCCCACCTTGTTGTGTCACACCCTGAAAGCAGACTGCCAGGAACAGAGATATCACCATCAACCCTTAGGGAATGATACTGAGAACAAGGTGGAAATTACTTTTTTTGGTAATGAAAGAAAATTGGGGCAGCACAACACTTGAGTGGATATAATGATGGAGGTTGGACTAGAAACCTCCAGAGACCTTTTCCTACTAATTTGCTGTAAAGTCAGTGGGACTGCTTGTTAAGTGACATATTTCTTAGTGAGATCTTCATATACCAAGATTTCACAGGAGCTCAAGATAGGGGTAAATATGAAAACTGACCACTTTTAATTCTACTTTCTTGGAGCTCTCTCTGCTCCCCTGCTCAAGAATAGAGGACAGAATGAAGACAAAAATGGCACATTTAAAGTAAAAGTCACATCTCAGAGCCTCCCTGCAGACCTACCTCCCCAGAAGGATAACGGTAGTAATATTTATCCTGATCACGCAGAGCAAATTCCTCTGGATGTTGCTCCCTGATTTCTTCATAGGTCATTTCTTCACACACACCCTGCCAAGACAGGACATCCATGAGGTTACTGGACATGCTCAAGTCAAAAAGCATCAGCACAGCCACCATACAAAACAACACTTTCTCTTGTCAAGCACCAACCAGCACCATCCAGCTGTTCTGGCTGCACAGATACTCACAGCATCTATTTCATTGAGTGCCTTCCACTGTTCATAGGGCAGCTGGAGAGCTTCTGCTGTTTGGATTGTCCTCTTTAGCTGGCTGGTCCAAACTTTGAGGTCCTTCAGGTTCTGCTCTTCCACAAATTTGTTCAGTGCCACTGCAAACTGTGAGACATTAAAAAAAAAAAAAGTTGATTCCTGGTCCATAGCTTCCCAATGGGCTTTCTTCCCTGCTTCCCAGTAAGTGTTGCCTTCCATAGGCAGACAGATCAGCCTGAGGGGAAGGGCAGCCACACACTCATTGATGGAGCTACAGATGGATCCTCAGCAGCCTGGACGTCATCAAACATGCACTTAACCCACAGCACAACATCTACAGCCAAATCCCCCCTGGAAGCCACGAGGGAACATTGTCCTTCTCTCTCACCTTCTTGCCCCTGTTGGAGAGGCCAGAGTCCCCTCCAATCCTCCCCTTGAGGTTGAACTCGCTCTCCCCGTGCCGACAGAGGTAAATGGTGCGGGGCTGGACGTGGATGTTCATCAGGTAATAAACAATCCTGCTCTGGATGTGATCCTGAACCCTGTTGACCAGGAACCGCCGGCCAACATCGATGACTTTGATGAGAGAAAGTTCCCTAGGGACAGACAGGGACAGCATTCTCAAAAGGCAGCCCCTGTGAGCTATCTCTGCCCACGTAATCACACGGCTCAAAGGATTTCCTGTGGGCTATTTTCAGCAGGGAGCCAACAGGTAACGGGGATTCATGGAGAGCTGAACAGCACCAGTGTAATCACCACCCCTCCTCTTGCAGCAGTAAAGAGGATTAAACAGGACTAACAAGGAACATGCTCCTCCCCAGGACAGGGATCAGCAGGACCGGGATAATCCGTGCAGGGCACACGGACGTGTTTGTGAGCAGTGGAAAGGCTGGGAGGTGCCTGCAGAGTCAGGCAGGACAGCAAAACTCTTCCAAGGCACACAACAGCCAGGCAGAAACCACAGGGCTTGCTCAATCCTGTGGTTTGAGCCAAGCAGTCCCTTCCTTTAACTGGGACAATGGCAAAAGCACCTCAACCACTCAAACTCAAATACTTTCCTAAAGCCTATGTGTTTAGGCCCAAACAAGGGTGAAAACAACTCATCTGAGCCCAGAAGAGCCTGGGAAGGAGTCAGTGCCCATTTCCCTGGCACAGGACTGGGGAAAACCAGCATTTTCATGAAAAATGCCTGAATTCAAGGTGAGGCTTGGCCATGGATCATTTAAGCACAGTCAGGTGTTTGAAGACAAAGTGAAATACAGCTCCACCCTTCACTGCTCCTCTCCTGGGAGAAGGTAGGCGTTCAAGGCAGCTCAGAAGTCAAGGTCTCTCACCTGTCATAGTCATCAGGGTCAAGGGGCTGGTAGCTGGCTTGGTAACAATTGATCCTCTTCATGAAATCCTCCATGGCATCAGTGGAGTTACAGTCCCGGTAATCTGGGCTGGACAATTTGACTTCCTGCAACAGGCAAGAAACCATGCCACAAGGAGAGGTTAGGAAGCTTTCCAAGCCAGACAATGCTAATCTGGAATTTCAAAGTCCTGCCAAGATCCAGGGATTTGCTGAAACTAAGTGATGACTTACTTCTTTATAGTCATCACTCATCATGGAGCAGGACAGAAGCAAACTAGACACAAAACCAAGCGTAAGGTGGGGGAATTTCGTATAAACCATTGCATGATTAGTACACAAGCTCATCAGTCCACTCCCATTCTCCCAGGAGTGGGGTAGCACCTCACCACCCAGCACAGCAGGAAAACTGAGCTTCCTTGAGGCTAAAAATCCCCATCAGGTTCAAATTCAAGCTGAGAAAGGGAAGTGCATGAGCTTAGACAAGATGCTTATCCCAGTTCAGCAGCAGGATGGCAACGTTCAACCCTTTTCTGTGCATTATTTGCTGCAAGCTACCAGGCTGAAAGACACTAGAAACAGGCAGTGTGAATATCCACAACCCTCAAGGACTAAGTCGTGCCTGAACTAATCTAAGAAGCTGTTTTTCCTCAAGATTTGGGTTCAAACAGCAGCATTACACATTGGTAACTTCACAAGCAGTCCTAAAACCAACAGGATAACACAGTTGATCAACACATGTGGCAGCATCCCAGGCCTGTGGTGCATTTTCCACACTGATCCGAGCATTAAGCACACCATTCATCTTCAGTTCCCTGTGGAGCAAAATCCCACGCTCAGCTAGGAGCTAATTTTCTTGCCCTTCAAGCATTACTTTCCAAATAAAGGGATTAAAATTCTCAAAAAAAAAAAAATCCAGCTTGGGAAGGAAGAAGGAAAAAAAAGGCAAACTGAGCATTCTGTTGTGGAAAAGGCTGTGTGCAACCTCCCAGAAAGTTGGTCACTGGGACAACAGCTCCCAACAGGAGCAAGAGATGCTCCAGCCCCTGGTTGTTTGGCACAATTTGCCTCCAGTGAAGCCATGTTGGCTGTCACCAACCACCTCTTCATTTTCCATATCCCTTAGCCAAGTTTCCAAGATGATCTGCTCCATGATCTTGCAAAACACTGAGGTAAGACTGAGCCTGTAGCTCCCCAGTTCTGTCAGGGGTTTGTCCTTCCCGACCCAATCCCTGGCTGCTCAGGTAATCTCTGTATTCCTCTTGGGCTTCCTGTCCTTGCTTCTATCCTCTGTGGGCTTCCTTTTAGTGTTTGAGTTTGTCCAGGAGCTCCTTGCTCATCCACGCAGCCCTCCTGGCATTTTTGACGCCTGCTCCTTTGTTGGGAATGCATCACAGCTGACCTTAGAGAAGATGATCCTTGAACATTAACCAGTTTTCTCAAGCCCCTCTTCCCTCCTGGGCTTTTTACCCCGTGGTACTCCAGGCCAAAATCTGCTCTCCTGACATCTCACTTCACAGCCACTGCAGCCCAGGCTGCCCTGGAGCTTCACATTCCTCACCAGCCACACCTCGTTGGTGACAAGAAGGTGCAACACAGGAGAGCAAACAAGGAGAGGTGCTATCACTTGGAGAAGGAAGTCATCATCAACACATTGCAGGAACCTCCTGGTTGCCTGTGCCATGCTGTGCTGTCCCTCCAGCAGATACCAGGGTGGTTGAGCCCTGGTAGCCAGGGTAGTTGATGCCCACCAGGAAGACCCAGGCTTGTGAAGGTGATGCCATTGCTACCTCTCTACTGAGGGAAAGCTAAAGCAGGACACTTCCACAAGTTCCACACTTACCATAACATTGGTGGCAACTACGTTGGGATCGTTGCAGACAGATTCGATGAAGAACACCTGGGAAGCAAAGCAAAGCTCAGCTGGAAGCCACCAACAAGGTTTGTAACATTCAACCAGCTCCTTGCACAACCCAACCTCCTCCCTGCCTGACCAGAGAGTTCTCCCTCTGTCCCACTCCCATCATTTCCTTCTCCAGGGCTCAGTACAGGGAATGAGGGAAGAGTTCCATATTTTTAATCAAACCCAGCAGTGAAATCTCCCTCGCACAGGAGCAGCATGAGGATGACATGAGTGAAAGAAGTACACAAACTGTACACTACAGTGGACTTGACGATGCAGGCATCAGCCCCATGGCACCAACCTTGAATCCATTCTCTTTGGCAAAGTTTAGGATCATCCCTCTCCTCTCCCGTGTGGTATTGGTGGCATCAAAAACCTTTAAAAGCAGAAGATCTCAATGAGCACCACAAGGGCCTGGTTTCCCAGTGAGCCCTCCTCAGAGAAGGGACTGCAGAGGGGTCATCACAGCTGCCAAACCCCAGAGCACATCTCAGAGCTCACCGCAATCTGCCCGGCCTCCTCCGTCAGGTACAGCTTCACATCCCTCAGGGCAGCCATGGCACATTGCCTGCAAAAGAAGGGACAGACACGTGGCCCTGATGTCCTCTGGGTGTGTTGGTCACCCTGAAGTTACAAATTCCATATGGATTCAGTTTTGAGCCCTCAGAACCCTCTTTGGGCAGGCAGGGGAAATTCAGAGCCCAACTTTTCTGTTAATCACCCCCCAAAATGGGTAACTGTGCTCCCAGCCATGGCCTTCACCACCCCCATGGGATCAGGGAGGTGGTGCCCACACTCACCTCCTGACTTTCATGGCTTCCTCATTGTCCGGACGGAAGAAGTCATAGGAGCTGTAATGCTTCACGGCCTCACGGCGATACTCCCCAACGTTGAAAACTGGGTGGGAAAGGGGAACAAAAACCATCAAAATGAGGAGCTTGACTCGGCTGTGCAGCTTCTGCAGTCAAAGAAAGCTAGGGGACAAGAAATTACATCCTTAGAGCAAAAGGCTCAGGGCATCCCTTGGTCTTCAAAGTGAAGGAGAACCTAGGCAGCAGGATGTGAAAACATGGATATTTGGCCTGTGGGATCTCAGAAACATCCCCCACTACCCCCCTATCTCCCAAAGCACTGACCTCCCAGGACCAGACCTCCTGCTTTCCCCAGGAAGCCAGTGAAAGCCTTACCTTTTGTGGGGACACCGATCCAGTTGAGGTAGCGAGTCAGCTTCTTGGAGATGTAGGTCTTGCCACGGGCTGGGAGGCCAACCATGACTATCACAGTGGGGGAATTGGCAAGCTGAGGCCCACAAGCTGCAAGGAGAAAGAACGGGAGCAGCTGTTAATTCTCCAGCTCATCTTGTATCAACCCTACAAGGCACTTGTTTTTATTCAGGCTCTTTCCAAGTCCTTCAGCAGCTGGAGGAAACCTAAAAGCCACTGCAAGAACATCCTGATGGCTGCAAAGTAGGCAAGGAGCCAGCAGCTGGCCCAGGCTCCCTGGAGAGCCTCTGTGCCTTGATCTCCTCATTTGCAACCAAAATAAAAAATAATTTAAAAAAAACTACAAAAAAATCCAGGCAAGCACAGCTTCACATTCCCATGGCTTGGCCAATTCTATGAAAAGCTCAAGGATAGCCAAGGACTTTGGACCAGGCCCTGCAGCAGTGTTGCTGAAACACCAGGTCTGCTCCAAGATCTTCCAAAAATCTCTGACTAGATTTTTAGCTGACACACAACCAACTAACAGGATTTTCTGAACACAAACAAGGCAAGAGAATGACAGAACTACCAGCACTTAAAAGCAGATATCCAAGTGATTTATCCCTTTTTTCCTCATAAACCCAAGCTGGGTTGTTGAGGGGTTTTTTTTATGTTGTGGTGAAGAGGGTCAAACAGCTGGAAAGAAAAACCCAGAGGTAGCATTTGCAGGATAGATGGGACCCTGCAGGGGATTTCTCACCCACCCCTCCATCCACCCGTGAGCCCAGAGACTTCAGAGGAAAGGAATGCAGGGAGTGAGTGGCTGGTGGCAGAGCCATAAAACCCAGCTTAATTATGCCCTGGGTGGAGCACTCTGCCTGCCTGTCATAGCTGCTGGAAGGTGGGACCAGGGGATGCCAGGGGCTGCTGGAGATGGTGACAGGGCTGGGGTAGATTTTTCTCAGGGTGGATCTGGAAAGGGCAAACAAACCGAGAGGTATCCACAGAACATGCCCAAGTATGTGGGATTACCCTCCCCTTCTAAGAAAATAAATAAATCCAGCAGCTGAAGAAACCAAATTAAGGCCACAAGGAAGAGTTATGGCACTGGTAGCCAGATGGCAGAGAAGAGCCACCCATCATCTTCCCAAGTTTCTCACCAAAGCAAACTCGGCAGGCAAGAGATGAAAAACTACCTAAAATATATTTTCTCCTTTTTTTCCCATAAATTTCACATTCCTCAGGCTGGAGCTGCCCTCACACTCACTCCCTTTGTGCAAACTGCCCATCTCCAGTGCTGCTTCTAAAAACCCCAGGGCAGCTCCCAGTGGTTTTGGCACAAGTGCCAATTTTCTGTGCTGGAGTACAAGGGAGCTGTGCAACATACCCAGAAAAATCCTTTTCCCTCTAACTGTCTCACATCCTCATCCAAGCTATGGGTGCAAGTCTGCTTTTACACAAAACCCACACACTTATTAGATAAAAGGAGGAGGAAGGAACAATAACTGAATAAAGAAACTCTTCCTTTCCCTACCTGCCGGTGGACAAAGGATCTCAAAGAGGAGAGCCAAGAGGACTTGGGGCCATGAAATAGCACTCCAAGAGTAAAGGGACAATGCTGGGTACTGTTTATGTCCCTGTGGCTCCAGACAGCTGTGACAGTCCCATGGCTGGCACCGTGTGGGCGCACACGTGTCACCTCCAAAGGGTGCTGCAAGAGTTAAACACCCCTAATTCAGGAATTTCCCCCCAATTTTTGCTGCCAAAAGAAAGATACACGTTCCCCTTGGACAATGGAAAAGCACCTGGGAAGCACCTCCCAAAACACCACGGCACCAGTGAGCAACTTTTCATCAGGAATCTGAGCCCAAACCAAAAGTCTCCGGGAAACTTTGCATCAGGGATGAAACAGAACCCAGTGTTTTGCTCCCAGTGCTTCACAAAGGCCTCATTCATCATTTCTTTTCAGCACTGCTGGGAAGCTATCAGGGATTTCAATACATATTCATTACTCCTTATCAACATCTAGCCAGGTAAGTCAAGAGCAGGGAGACTTTCAGGCTCAATCAGAGGATATTTAGAAGGAGCTCATCACTTTTGCTATTTGCCAAAGTCAGCTTCACCAGCGGGTAAAAGGAAGGGGGGAAAAAAAAGGGGAAGGAAATTTGCTTCTATAAAAAGGCGAATAAAACAGCCACCTCCCCACTTCAGGCATTTTTACTTGACAAGTATTCCCCAAAACCTCCCACAAGCCCAGATCGCATGTTCTGTTAGTCCTACTGCCCTTTTCCCAGCTTCTTCCCGCCGCAATTCCAACACCTTCACGGATGCCTGACCCTGCACTCCCCACCGCAGGCACACGTGGAGCCGCTATCGCCCCGACCGCTGCGAGCCGGGCATTAACAAGCACATCCCCGGCGTCAGTCTCCAGACCCACCGAGCCCGAGGGAGGGGAAACAGCATGGAAAAGAAGGAGAACGGCAGCGGCAGCCCCTTCCCTCCTGGTGCATCCCCCTCCCCTCGCCCGGCTCTGCCCAGCCAGCGCCTTTCGACGGCTTGACTTTCCCAGCCCCTACGTGAGAGACGTGCAGCGTGACAGCAATTTAATGGATCGCCGTCAAAAGGCCAGCTGAAGGAATCACTGCCGCCGCTCCAGCCTCCCCTGGACGAGCAATCAGGCAATCGGACTTATTATTTCACACCCAAGGAGCGTCCTTCCAGAGGATGCTCCCAGGGATGCGCCCGCTCCCTCCAGGCATCACGCTGGACGCGGTCTCCGTTATTCCTCCCTTCCCACCCAGCTTTGTATCCCTTGCTCTTTGCTGCTGCTGAGGAATTAATAGCACCTCGCGCTTAAAACGCCTTGAGTTAAAAAAGAATACGTTTAAAAAAGCCTAAATACCCTCTTTCCACATCGCATAGCGAACGCTGCCCAGCGTGGCTTGTTGCCACCCCAAGGAAAAATAATTAGAAGCCACGTTATGTTATTAATAAGCCCCTCGGTGCCTTAATACATTAAATATGTTAATTTTCTCCTTTGCCAAGAGAGAGCTCTCTCTGAAAAACCAGGTGAGTGAAGTGGCAAAAAACCACTGCATGCACAAGGGATTTCTTTCAGAGGTGCCAGTCCTTGAGAAAAATCAAGCCACACGGACACACGTGCAAAGCATTAAGCCAGGAGACGTTTTACCCCACTCTAAGCAAAGCCCCTTGGCAAACCCAGATGTGCAGCCTGTTGCTGAAATCCATTTCCTCGGCAGCTCCAGCTGCAGAGCTGCCCTTGCCAGGCACAGGCTGCGCATCCCAACATCTGCTCCAGGGCGCCTGACCCACAGCCACGGGCAACACTAACTGGCAAGTTCATAGGAGATTTTTTTTTTTTAAATAATTATTATTATTTAGAAGGGGAAACTTTCCAGCCAAGGTTAATAAACATCGGAAGCGACTTTAAACGCCTGATGAAGACAAGCATCGGAACGACTGATTCACCCAAGCCACTTCCATCCCTCGGCAGGCTGCGAGTGCCACCCCCTCCATCCCGGCTCCGCACATTCCTGCGACGCTCATTTAGAGCCAGGAGTTGCACGACTGGCAGGCTGTCGGTGTAGCTGCTGGGTGAGTTAAAGGAGCTGCCTCCTGAGCTTTCGGATTGGATCAGGATTCAAGATTTGGTTTATAGTAACACCGGGATGACCCAAGCATTCGATATACATATATATGTATTTTATATATATATACACACACATACATACACACACACCACGGTTTCAACCACTCAAGGATCTTTTCGAGCTTCAGAGACAAGGGGAAAACACTGCAGAAGTTCCAGCGTTAATTTCTGCCTCCCCCACCACCTGCCTCCTATCTCGTCCCCACGGGGTTAAATGGCAAAGTGCAAACGGCTGGTGTTTGGTAGTTTTTTGGGGTTTTTTTCCCTAAATCCATTGCCCTAATCCTCCCTCCACGTCCAAAAAAAAATTAACACACTAATTGGCCGGGGTTTGGAGCAACCAAGTTTAGTGTAAGGCGTCCTGTCACATGGCAGGAGGGTTGTGGAATGAGATTATCTTTACGGTCCCTTCCAACCCGAACCATTCATGATTCTGTC
>VZRR01009263.1:0-17368 GCA_013398015.1 Oreocharis arfaki
GAGACAAAGCCCCCCTGGGGGGCTGGAGGGCACCGAGGCGCCGTGTGAGAGGGGGAGCCTCCCCTTGGGATGGGAATGCCGAGTGTCCCCATGGGATGGGGGAGTGTCCCCACGGGTTAGGAATGCTGAGTGTCCCCATGGGACGGGAATGCCGAGTGTCCCCATGGGATGGGGGAGTGTCCCCACGGGTTAGGAATGCTGAGTGTCCCCATGGGACGGGAATGCCGAGTGTCCCCATGGGATGGGGGAGTGTCCCCACGGGTTAGGAATGCTGAGTGTCCCCATGGGACGGGAATGCCGAGTGTCCCCATGGGATGNAATGGGATCACCGAGTGTCCCGGTGGCCGGAGCTCTCGCACCGCAGCTCTGTTTGCCGTGTGTTGTTTGAGCATCCATCTCGCTCAAGCACCACTTCAGCGCCGGGACGGCCGAGGGCCTTCCTCCCGCCCGTCCCTCACTTTCCCCCGGGCCCGGATTATCCCAAATAAACACTCGCTGTGGGTAATCGTTAACTTTAATGGCTTGGGCTGCGGCGGGAGGCTCGAGGGGTTGATAGCGCTCGGCACGGAGGAGATAAGGGCAGGGTTTGAAGGGCAGCGCTCGTGGCCGCTGTCACGGCGAGCACGGCCCGTGCCCACCGGGCACGTTCTCCGCCGCCTTCCCCAAGATTCGCCCTGCTGGGGCGTTCCCTTGTGTTTTCCAGCGGGTGCTGGGAGCCTGGAATTGTCCCCCCGGGTCGTAGCCCGGGGTGGCTTTGCCACAGCCACCGGCAGCCACGGGAGTGTCCCAACGCTGCAATCAACCCTCTGCTGAGCTCCGGGATGCCCGGAGGACCCGCCCGGCGGCTCCTTCTCCCATCCGTTGTGTTTTCCAGAGTCAATGGATAACTTTACAGCCAGACACATCAAACAGAGCAGCGCAGGGTGGCGGCGATCGGCCGGGGGGAGACGTCGGGACAGCAAAGTTCACAACTAAAGTCACCCTCAAAGTCACTGCCAGGCTGGGAGGGCATCTCCAGGGTCCTTCCGGATCCCCAGGGAAGCTGGGCTGGGTTTTCTCCCACCCATCCCAGCGGACGGTGGGCACAGGGTGGCACTGAGCGGGACCTTTCCGCTCTGGAATCACCTGGGAAGGTGTCCTGGGAAGGACAGAGCCTCGCTGATTCTCCTCCAGGGAGTTTCCCACCTCCACCCTCCTTCCATGTGTTTTCCAGGCGCTGGACATGGTGCGGTGCCAACAAGCATCGCTTCCTTCGCAATTCCAAGCAAACACCCGGGAGGAGCCTCCCGGGCCGTGCCCTGTGAGGCCGTGTGGCCTCCTCCAGGCTTCCCCCGGGATTTCATCCCTCCCTCTGCCTCCTGCTTCCCTCCCTGCCCTTGACCAGCTGGATCCTGGCATTCCTGGAGCTTTAACAGCCCGGCAGGAACAGTCCATGCATCGACCCAGCTTTTCCAGCCGTTGCTTCACCACCGGCACAAACAAGGCCAGGATGGGGATGGGGACGGTGCTGGGGGGCATTGCAGGCGGGGAGAGCCATGGGGTGGGAAAGGGAGAAGGACTTTTTGGGATGCTGCTCTGCTGAGAAGCTGCTGAGGGATGAGCCTGAACTTCCATCTCTGCTCTGAGCCCGGTCCCAGATCTGCCACGGCTCCAAGAGGATGTTCCAGGGAGGAGTCGGCCCAAAGGGGCCCCAGCCAGGTCTGACCTCTCTCCAGTGGTGCCCTCTCCAGGGTTTTCCCCTCTTTGGAAGGATCCTTCAGGCTCTCAAGGAATGAGCCACCCTCTAAACCTCCGTGGCATGCCCGTTACTCTGTCCTGGTGACCTGGCCAGCATCAGCCTGGTGGCACAGCCAGGGCACAGCCTGGGGCACAGCGGTGTCCCCAAGGACAGGAGGGGGGCACGTTCAGGTGTCTCATCCCTGTCTTGTCTCTCTCCCCTTCCTGGCCCTGCTCCACCTCCCTCCTGGATCTGAGGATGCCTCATTTCCCCCCTCAGGATAAAGAACGGGAGCACATAAATGTGAGGGGATTAAAGACCAGGGGTTTGTCCCTCCTTTCCCTTCCCACGGCACTGGGACAGGGACAACTCCAGGCTCACACCATTCATGGATGCTTCCCTGCCTGGCCACCCATTTTCCCAATAAAAAGAGCTTTATTTCCCCTTTTCCCCAAGCCTGGAAAAGCAGGGGCGGGAAGGGAAGAGAAGCCCTTGGAGCAGGAAGGACCAGAAGCCAGAGCAGGTGTGCAGGTGATAAATTTTTATTACAAAATAGGAAGTGGATCAATATTCCTGGGGGAGTTTGGTGGGGAAGAGGGACTCTGTAACAAACACAGCGTCCCAGGAAAAGAAATCTTCCCTCCCCACGTTGTCCAGGTCCCAATTTCTTTCCCATTGTGTTCATCTTGGATAATAAAGGATCACCTGGAAGAACCCACGGAGTCACACAGCACTTTTGGCCTATTTACAGCAATTTCCTCCCCGTTATCAAACAGAGCTGAGGCACCCACGTTCCAGCTTTTCATCCACTCCTTGCAAAGCTTTTCCAAAGTGTCCCAGGGGAGCGGGGACAGAGGGACCTTCATTTGTCATGAGTATCATGAGGCTCCATCAGCACCACTCCTCATTTCCCCAGATTTCTCCCCCAAAAAAACCAGTTGCCCTCAGTCACCAATATAAACCCAGAGCTGTCCACTCTGTTCATAGAAAAATAAAGGAATAAAAGCCGAGGATTTGCCGTGGTTTTCATTTCTAGAAACAAGAAGTTGTTGCATAGAGAAGCATTTGCACGTGAGGAGTTTGCATGCAGAGCAGCGGGTGGTTGCTAAAACACTTCTGCCCCTCATCAAATTTAAAAAAAATATATATATTTATATATTTACACACACAGAGTCCAGGGGAGGACAAGCAGAGGCTGTAGGGAAAAAACCTCCCAAGATTAGCAGGAAAATCGTGTCCAATTCCCCTCGGATTTCAAGCTGCCTGTTGGTGGGTTGGGCTTTGTGCTGGTTTTCAGCAAACTGGTTTTGGGCTCCATCAGCATCACAGGGTGGGGACAGAGGGGAATTAGGGATGGGAAGAGGAGGTTTCCTTCTCCAAAGGCAGAGGGAGGTGAAGAGACCCCTCTGAGAGGGCCACGGGTGGGGCTGATGGTGACGCACACGGGGACCCTGTGCTTTGTGGTTTGGCTCCTGCGTCGGGGAGGTTCAACCCCCAAAAACCATCCTGGAGCGTGGAGGTTGGTGCTCAGGGCTGGAAAACTGCTCCCACTGCTGGGAAAACCACCCAGTGATTCCATGGCCTGTCACCCCTCCGCTCCCACCCTCCCTGGTGGCACGGGAGGCTCCTGGCTGAGGAGCCACAGGGAGTGGTCACCGCCGAGCCGAACCATCATCCATCCCAAAGCCAACAGCACACCACGGACCCCAAATCCTTCCTGCCCTCCTCTCCCGTCAGGCAGACCAGCGGGGTTGGTTCTGTTTCCCCAAAGAATGGAACAACCAGGAACCCAGCGGTGGCTTTGGCAACAGCAGAGAGGAGCAGCCTCCAAATTCCAACCACCTGGACGTGCCACGGCCCAGCGCGGCCTTCCATCCCACGCATCAACCCGCATGCCACCCAAACTTATCCGAGGGAAAATAAGAGAGGAGGAGGGTGTGGAAGAAATCGATATTCTGTTGGACACGGGCAGGCCCATTATCTGTTCCTGATTTATTTACAGCCCTCATAGCTGCTCTTGGAACTGGCTCTGGTTGTGCCCAAATTTAACCCCTGGAAGGCTTTGGAGAACAGGGATGTGCATCCCACGGGATGAGGGGAAGGAGCTTAGGGAGCCGGAGGCGGCGAACCTGTGAGGTAGTCATGTGATTCCACTCTGAACAGCTGGGTTTATTGGAATTTGGTTCAAGGATGCTTTTTTCCCTTTTTTCTTTTCCCATCTGATGGAATGGCAACAGCACAGGCCCGGTGTGACCGGCGGCCACCAAGTCCTTGCGGAAGGACTCTGGGGAAGGGCACCACTGGTGGGTTCCGGGACACCAGACCTTCAGCAATGGCTCTTTTGCTGTCCCCTGGGTGGCTCCAAGCCCAGGCTGGTTCCCCCAGAGACCCTTGAAGTCCAAATTCCTCTTGGAAGCAGAAATGCTAAGGACACAACCATAAAAACCTGGCCAGGCAGGGCTGGCGTTGGCAGTCCCAAGGGAGGCGGCTGCCAAGGATGGGCTCAGTGGGACACAGGTGACGCTTTTGTCACCTGCTGTCTCTTGTTTGAAGGGTGATTTTGTCACAGGTCTGTTCTTCCATGCCCCCACAGAGACTGGGATTGTCACCCCCAAGAGCCCTGGGCATGGCTCCTGTTCCCACACGGCACCGGTGCCACACCCATGGTCACACCATGGGGGACAGTATCACATCCATAGTCACACCAAGGGACAGAGTGTCATACCCATGGTCACACCAAGGAACACGGTGCCACACCCATGGTCACACCATGGGGAACAGTGTCACATCCATAGTCACACCAAGGGACAGAGTGTCATACCCATGGTCACACCAAGGAACACGGTGCCACATCCATGGTCACACCATGGGGGACAGTGTCACATCCATGGCCATGCCATGGTCACACAGTGTCGCATCCATGGACACATCATGGGCCAAGGTGTCACGTCCATGGTCACACGGTGTCACATCCATGGCCATGCCATGGGACAGGGTGTCACATCCATGGCCACACCACGGGACAGTCCAAGAGGGTCCAAGTGATTCCTGTACAGCCAAGCTGTCACAACCTCCTGGGCCTCACCAAAGGGGCAAAAAACCACCCCAAAAGGCCTTGAGATACCAAGTCGCTCCTGAGTGACAAATAAATACCAGGACTGCCAGAAGAAAGCCCTTGGGAATCCAAGCTCTGTCTCCTCAGTGCCAGCAGGAGCCTCGTCAGGAGATCAGTCTGCAATTAGGGCTCGTTTGAAATGAGCTGGGTGGGTTTCAATCTCTTCTAAAACCAGAGTCGGGGCTGGGCTGGCAGGGGCTCTCCTGCCGCCTCGGTTGATCACGGCGCGGGGGCGTTCCTATGTACAGGTTCTTCCCTGGGAGACGGGAAGGCTTCGAGCTGCTCTCGGAGAAGTGGGAAGGGAGGCGGCTCCTAATTCTGGTGCCTCTTCATGTGCAGGGCCAGGTGGTCGGAGCGGGAGAAGCAGCGGCCGCAGGCCGGGCACTTGAAGGGCTTGGCCCCCGTGTGCTTGCGGTAGTGCCGGGTGAGCTCGTCCGAGCGGGCGAAGCGCCAGTCACAGCCGTCCCACGTGCACTTGTAGGGCTTCTCACCTGGCCAGGGGACAGCCACAGGTCACACACGAGTGCCCAGCTTCCCCAAAACACCCCCCGGCCTCAGGAGGTGCCCAACCCAGGAGCTGGTGGCTCCCCAGCGTGCACAGCCCAGATCCACCGAGGGATTGAGCTGCACCACGCAGGTCCTGTCCCTCTTCACCCCCCACCCAGCCTCCCAAAAGCACCCCCCGGCCTCTGGGAGACACCCAACTTCCTTGGCACTGCCAGGGCTCCCCAGCGCGCACAGCCCAGAGCCAGCGAGGGACCACAGCCCGAGCTGCACCACCCAGGTGCCGCCCCTCTTCACCCCCTCCCGCTTTGCCTCCTAGGGCTCTTCAAGTTCCTGTGGGATTTTGGAGCATTTCTGGCTAAAAACAATGTCTGAAGTAGTTTGTTTGGTTTTTTTTTAATAAAAAGCCAAAAATTCCTGAGGAAGGTGTGGGTGGCGGGAGGCATCAGGAGGAAGACAGAGCTCCAAATCTGAATTTCAGTCCAAAAAATCTAAAGTTTTTTGAAACCGCCATCCAATGTTGGCAGCTGCTTCATTCCTGAAAGTGCTCAAGGCCAGGCTGGATGGGGTTTGAAGCAACCTGGTCTAGTGGAAGGCGTCCCTAAAGGCTCAGACAGCCTTTAAAGACCCCTCCCAAGCCAAACCATTCCAGGATTCCGTGACCAAACGCTCCGTGCCTCCAAGCTCCCCGCCAGGAGCTCTGTACACAATGCATTGTGTTTCCCTCAGAGCGTTCGGGTGATGTCATCCCTGTGCCCTCTCCCCCTCCCTCCCTCCCAAACACACCCATTCCCAACCCAAACCCATGCAACCGGGCACCTTCCCAGCCAGCTGGGAACTGGGCCGGAAAAGCCCGCGGCCGCTTCCAGCGGGGCCGCGGGGGCCGAACCCTGGCTGCGGCGCTGTCCCCACGCAGGGTGTGGTGCTCTCAAATATTAGTGCTGCTCTTAACAGCCTGAACAAGCAGGCAGAGTTCAGGGAATGTGCTGACATTCCCGACCTCAAATATTTACCCTTTCCCGGGCCAATTGCCGGGCGCAGCGGCGCGGCGGGAGCGCACGTCCGCACGCAGCACGCGTGCACGGGCATGTGTGCCCTGCCCTGACGTGCTTCCAGGGATTCCTTCCTCCCCGTGCTTCCAGGGAGCCCTTCCTCCCACAGGCTGCTCCACGGATCCAGGGAATCCTGGAATGCCTTGGCTTGGAAGCCTGTCACGTTCCACCGACATCCAGGGGGTCCTGCACCAACTTCCAGGGGTTTCTACACCAACTTCCAGGGATTCCTTCCTCCCCATGCTGCCCAGGGAGCCCTTCCTCCCACAGGCTGCTCCACGGATCCAGGGAATCCTGGAATGCCTTGGCTTGGAAGGGACCTTAAAGGCCTTCAAGTTACACCCTGCTCAGACCAGGTTCCACCCACTTCCAGGGATTCCTTCCTCTCCCTGCTTCCCAGGGAGCCCTTCCTCCCGCAGGCTACTCCACAGAACCAGGGAATCCTGGAATGCCTTGGCTTGGAAGGGACCTTAAAGCCCATCTTCCCCAGACCAGGTTCCACTAGATCCAAGTCCTATCCAACCTGGCGTTGGATAATTCCAGGGCTGGGAATGCCACGTTTGGCCAGGGAAGTGCAATCAACCACAGCAAGGTCTCCAGTGCCTTTCCCAGAGGGGATAAAACACAAAACCGTGGATGTGGGGCCCTGGAGGAGGCAGAGCAGCACATCCTGCTGCTCCAAACGGCCCTGGACGCTGCTCCGTGGGAAAGGGAGGGGTGTTTTTATGGCTCAGGTAAACACAGCACTTGCAGAGGATTTACAAGGACTCGGTGGGGGTTTTATGGGACTTGGGACATACCAAGACAAAGGTTGGGCTTGCCAAAAGGCAGGTTTGCCCCAAGGTAGGATTTTCCCAAAGGCTGCCCCTTGCAGCCCAGACATTGTCCCCTCCAGGTCACCTGGCTGGGTCAAGCCCACTGAGGCCCTTTGCTTGCAAACAATGCCAGGTTGATCTCCAGGACAGAAGCCCAAGGTTTCCCATTGTCCCAGGTTTTCCATTGTCCCGGGAGCTGGCTGCCTCTGCCGGGACAGCACGGCAGGGCGGGCTCAAACAAAGGATCCGAGGCGGCATTCCCGGCCCCGGGGGTTTATATTTAATCTCACAATGGCACCCAGGAAATGAATGGTGGCTCCAGGAGAGGAAAACACCCGGCCCATGGCAACGGGAAAGCACAAGGAAGGAGCTCCCAGATCATGGATTTCTCGGGCAGGGAATGGGAGACAGGACATTTTTAACCCTCCAGGTGATGGAGCTGAGGCAGGATTTGGGGTGAGTCCTTGCTCCTGCAGCTCTGGTGATGAGCTCAGCGAGGCAAAGCAAAACATGAGGCTTAAAAGCATTGGATGCAGAGATCCCAGGCCTGGGTTGGAGGATGGCTCTGGATGGGATTCCCTGCTTTTTGCTCATCCCACACCACCACCAGTTCTCCTGGCCCCTCAGCTCACATCCTCCCTCACCTCTCTGCCCTTCCCTCTCACAGGAGGGGAAGGGAAGGAGGCAAAGCCACTTGGATTTCCTGCCTGATTACTGAGAAACCTGGAAAAAACCACTGAGTTTTACTGGATTGCAAACCCACTCAGGTTTTCCTGGGTACATCTTTATATGTGATAGGTAAGGAGGGGCCAACTCATGGATCATGTGCTGGGCACGGAGCTAAACCCTGTGCTCCCAACCAGAAGGGACAAGAGATATTTAATCTAATTTAATTCAGTTTTAAAGCCCTGATTCCAGACTGTGATAAATCCCTATCAGCACCCAGCTCTGGGACAACATCTTTCCTGTTCCTTTCTTCCACCCCTTCCGTGCTGTTTTCCAGCCCCCTCCTCCCCAGCCCCTGCCAAAAAAACATCGTGGCTCACCCACAAAGCGAAATTCTTTGTTTGAAGGGCTGATAAGGGGAGGAAGGAACAGAGCCAAGAGCAAGAACCAATTCCCAGCCGCAGAACGGGGTTTGGTCGTTGTTCATAAAAAGGAGAAGTGAACTCTGGGCCCAGCTTAATTGCTCTCAGTAAAGATCAGCCCTCCTATAAAAGAGATTTATGAGGGCACTGATGGTTCCTGGACTACCTGGGGATCTGATAAGGTTTCAGGTATAATAAATGCCTTAATGAGTGCACCGGGGCTTGAACGCACGAGTGCCACGGAGCTGGGATCGGCCCAGGGGAGCTGTGGGGGAGCAGCTCCGTGCTGGGGTCCCTGTTTGCACCCCCAGGAATGAGGGCAGGGCCCAGCCCTGCATGGACTGGGAGCCCCCCTCTGGGCGGGTTGGGAGGGAGTGGTGCCCGAGGAGACACAAGGGGTTCCTCTCTCTCCTTGGGAGGTCTGACACAAGAGAGATGCCCCGGTCTCCTCAGAGGTCCCAAATGTGCAACACAGGCCTTCCTGTAGGATCAGCAGGATCAGCCCCCAGCGGGATTTCAGACATCTCGAGGGAAGAGCTCAGAGTGATAGAAAATCACAGAATCAAGGAACAGATTGGGTTGGGAGGGACCTTAAAGCTCATCTTGCACCATGGTAACTTCCACCATCCCAGGCTGCTCCAAGCCCTGTCCAGCCTGGCCTTGGACACTGCCAGGGATCCACAGCAGCCACATCTTCTCTGGGCACCCTGTGCCAGGGCCTGCCCACCCTCACAGCCAGGAATTCCTTCCCAATATCCCATCCAACCCTGCCCTTTTGGGGGGCAGGTTGATACCTGAGGCTGGCAGCATTTCCTGGGGCTGCTCTTACCTGTGTGAGTCCTCTGATGCGCCTTCAGGTGGGAGCTCTTGGTGTAAACCTTTGAGCATCCTGCAAGGACAGAAAAGAGCACAATTTCCCTGTGAGAAAGGGGCCCTTGCTCAAACAAACTCTGATATTTGAGGCGAAGGACAGAGCTAGGCCATGCAAATAAGCCTGGCTTGGGCTCAGCACTGACTAAAGAGCGTTTGCTCTGAGGCAGGCAGACTTGAACGGTTCCTCCTGACACCCGTGGGAATTGTGCTGGGAATTAGAGGGGGAAGAGTCAAGCACAGGGGTTCAACCCCCCCGCTTCCACCAGCAGGATGAAAACTCTCAATTCTGCCCCCCATTTCTGGTTCTGTGCTGCCCTTTGTCTCGCTGGATTCCAGGCACAGCTGAGATCACTTTGCAAGGCTGGGTTTTGTAAGAGCCTCGGCCCAGCAGACGTGGTACAAATGTTCCAGGAAGGAGGAAGCAGCCAGGGACAGTCACAGCTTGGCTTCCAGGTGCCACAGCAGAGCCAGGGGGAAGTGTTTTCACAAGATCAGCAAGAACAGGTTTCATCAAAGACAAGCTTTAACAGAAACGCCACGACTTGGGCAACAGTTCCAACGGCAGGTGTCTCAAAAGGAGCTGGGCTTAATTCCTCCCAAGTTTCAGTTGGATGAAGCTTAAGGAAGCCTCTGCTGCCCTTTCTGGCCCTGCTGCTTCGTGTTTTGACGAGGACATTCAAATACAAATTTGAATTTTTATGACCTGCACAAGCAGCACAGGGACATTTTTCACCCCAGTGTTTCCACCCAGCCCAGAGGAGCCTCTTGCCTGGGATCAGCCCTTGGTCCCATCCTGCTCAGGTGGGGCAGGAGCTGCTTTTCCCCTCCTGGGATCGTGGCTGGAGACAGGATCTGGAGGAGGCAGAGCCTCTGGGCTGACCTCCAGCCACTCCCATACCATGGAAAGAGTCCATAAATCTCACAGGAGGCAGTTAGGAAGTGCCTTTCCTCATTCACACACCCCCATGGGAAAACTGTTTGCTAATCCACAACTGGTCAGCGCTGGGGATCAGCCCAGGAAGTGGGAGGTGTGTCCTGGCTCCAGAAGTGGCGATTTCCAAGCCCTCAGGCTGCTCTCACTGGGATCTCTCAGAGGGATTTGCTTCCCTGGTGTGAGTCATGGAATCCCAGATGGCTTGGGTTGGACGGAAAGATCATCCAGTGCCATCCCTGCCATGGCAGTGACACCTCCCAGTATCCCAGAGTGCTCCCAGCCCCGTCCAACCTGGCCATGGGCACTGCCAGGGATCCAGGGGCAGCCACAGCTGCTCTGGGCTGATCCCCAGCTTGAGGGCACTTCTGCCAGAGTGTAAAGGGAGAGGGAAGGGGGCAAACAGGAATCATGCAGTGCTGGTGGAATCGACCTCTTCTACTCCCTCCCACTTCCCTGGGGTTCCATCCACAGCTCCATCCCAAGAGAGATCTCAGATTATCCTCCCTGGAGGCCCCCACCCATCCTCGGGGTGCCAAGAGGCCCCCAGAGCCCCCCATGAGCACACCTGGGTAGTCACAGTGGTGGATCCTCCTCTTCTCCAGCTCGGGGTTGTTGCGCCGGTTGTACTTGGGGAGCTGCATCACGACGTGCCCCTGGGAGAGGCCCCCGACGCCGTTGGGGACCGGGGGGATCTGGGACGACTGGACCAGCTTCAGTCCAAAAGTGGCCTCGTAGGACGGCGGGGGAGAGATGGTGTTGATGAGCTCAGGTTGGTTCTCGGGGCTGCCGGGCTGCGAGTTGGGGGGCGAGGGGGGCAGAGTCACCCCCGGGGCAGGGTAGAACTGCCCGGGGATGTTCCCGAAGCCTCCCTGTCCCTGGGCCACGTGCGGGTACTGCTTGAGGGGCCCTGCTGGCTGCACGGGTCTGTGGGCCACGCTGGCCACGGAGCCCGTGGACATGGTGACCCCGCTGAGGCAGCTGATGGCCGTGGTGCTGCTGGAGGAGGACGCCAGGGTGGGAATGTCAGCGCCGGCACCGCCCAGGGGCAGCTGGAAGAGCTGGGACTGCTGTGGGTGCGCGGACAACGGGATCTCCGCGGGCATCTCCTGCTTGATGAAGATGTTGTTGACCGCCACCGACTGGGGCATGCTGAACACGCTGGTGAAGTCGGGCAGGGTCTGCGTGGAGCCAGAGGCGGACGAGCAGGGCTGGGAGAAGCCGGTGCCGGGCTCGGTCTTGATCTGCGGGAAGGGGGCCATGGATTTGGGGGGCCGGTAGAGCCCCGTGCGCAGGTGGGTGGTGTCCGGCAGGATGACGTTGATGTTCACGCTGTAGGGCGTGGAGCTGGGCTTCTCCGTGGAGAAGAACTCGTCCACCACCGAGGCGCTCTCCCGGCGGTACTTCTTGTCCGGGAGCATCGGCATGGGCGGCACCTCGCTGGACAGGTACTTGTCCATCTCCGAGCGTGCCTGTGGCAAAAAAACATGGACACGGGAGCTGGGAAAGGTGACCTTGACGCCCAGCCGGGGGGAGGCCAACGTTCAGCGGGGATTTGAGCCAGCAGGAAATGGAGGCGGCAGCAGGAACGGCCCAGGAAGCCGAGCTGAGGTGATTTAGCTCCGGGTCTGACTCAGCCAGACTCCCCACAGCTGAATCAGAGGCCTCTGCCCCACTTCTCCCCTCCCTATTTCCCTGATAACACCGGGCAGCCAGGGAGAGGATGCAAGTAGGACAGAAATCAGACCTGATAAAGGGGAAACAAGCTCTGGGTACAAAGCTTTGGCCACACAAACAGCAGGATTGAGGAATGGGATGAATCCAGCCAGGATCACACCTCAGGTTGGATCTGCAGCCCACCCCGGACATGCTGGCTCTGGTCTCCTTTAAACTCAGCAGCCTGAGGAGTGTTTTATTCTGGGACAGTCTCTGTAACGATCTGAGGAGTTCTAGGAAAATATCTTTGATTAATTGGGAATAATTCAGGCCTAGAAGTCTAAGTGATGTTGCCACTAATTCATTGGGTTCTGAGCCTAAAGTGGGAACAGTTCCTGCCTTCCTGCCTCACCTGGGCCGTGACTCAGCCCTGGCCTAACCTTTGGGTTACTGCTGGTTTTACAGAGCTGTTCTTACGAGCCTGGCTCCTCCAAGCTACCAGGACCTCTAGCTCTGGTTCCTTCCCCTCCTGGTTCCTGCCTGCTGTGGATCCTGCTGGATCCAGGCCCAACAATCCAGCAACCCGATGGAGCAATCCTCGAGGAAATTCATCCGTGGGCACTGGATGACTCAGGCTCTGCTCGTTGTGGTGGCAGATCCCAGCACTGAAGCTCTTGTGCAGAGCTCCAGCCCTCGATTGCGTGGTTCTCCAAGTGTCAAAGCCCTCGGAGCCTCATTCCGACGGAGAGCAGCTGGAAAACCACCAGGTTTCCCTGGCAGAGCCCGGAGCGCACTCCAGGAGCGGGAGCTGAGCTCAGCCCACGCCCTGAGCTGAGGTTTCCAGCCCTGAACTGTGTCACCAGAGTGCCATGGGCCAAAGTCAGCCCTGCTGCCACCTCAGGGCTCTTAACAAAGCTGGGCGGGAGCCAAGAGATTTCCTTGCCCTTTCTAGGGGAAGGATCACGGAGCTTCCAGCTCGTGGTTCAAAGAGCTTTTGCACCTCTGGGAGCCGTGCTGGCAACACATGGCTGAGCTGGCTGTCACCCAGGCACAGGGACAGCCACAAATCCACCCGGTGCCACTCGGGAAGGAGCTCAGGGAGGCCGGGCTGGGAAGGGCCGTGCTGGGACTGGTGTGTGTACACACCGTGCTGGGAGCCCTGTGGAACCAGGGAATCGTTACGTGTGGAAAAGACCTCTAAGGTCATCGAGCCCAACCGTGACATGTCCGTTCTCATCAAATGTGGAGGTCCTGGAAGTTCCTGTCCTGGTTAAAGGAAGCTCAAGCAGCCCCTCTGGAGAGGGAACCCTTGCGCAGGCACAGCCTGAAGCTACTCATGGAGTCATGGAATATCCCAAGCTGGAAGGGATCCCCAAGGATCATCCAGTCCAGCCCCTGGCCCTGCATGGACACCCCAACAACCCCACTGTGACTGACCAAACGCTCCTGGAGCTCTGGCCGCCTCGGGGCTGTGCCCATTCCCTGGGGAGCCTGGGCAGTGCCCAGCACCCTCTGAATGAGGAACCTTTCCCTGATCTCCAGCCTGACACAGCCCAGCCATTCCCTGGGTCCTGCCCCCCTCCCTCTTTACCCCAGAGGCATCAGCAGGAGGCAGGGAAGGGACTCAGAGACCTTCACCTCCATTCCATCCTCATGGAGAGCTCCAACCCCGACTCCCTCCCTGCTCCCTGCGGTGCCCAGCACGGCTTCCCTCCCTCGGGAGAACCAAAACCTTGGAGCCGAGCCCCGGGCTCTCCTGGCACCCAGGCTGGCACAGGGCTGGTTCCCTTGGGAATCAGCTCGCCCAGAGCGCCTCGGGATGCCGCACATTCCTGAGCAATGAACAGCCCCACTTGGCAGGAGCAGGGCAGGGCAAGGTGCTGGGCGCCTTTTCCTTCCACGCTTCCCTTATCTCGGGCATTTCACTTCCTCACCTCCGGTTCCCCAGGGAAGGTCTCCTCCAGCCAGTCCTTCTGCTGCAGGGGACCAGGCAGGAAGATAAACGTGGAAAGGCGTGGAGCTCAGAGGGCCTTTCCAAACTAAAGGATTCCACAGAGGGCCCGGATTTCAGATCCCGAAGCTGCATTCTCAGCTGGAGACTCCCTGCCCTGTGCCCTGTTTGGTGTCACCCAACCTCCCTTCGTCCATGACCACCCCTCCCTACAGAGCACAGTCCCTTCCTGGCTTTTCCATTAAGACACAGGATCCTGGAGAAAGGGGCCATGAGGGACACTAGTGGCTGTCACCAGGCAGGAGGACACCAGCCCTGCCCCACTGCTCTATGTGCATGTGCAGGACCTGGACAACAACAATCCCACCCCATGGAATGCTCCACTCTGCCACACTTCTGCAAGAATCCCAAGCACCACTGTCCTTCCCACAGGGAGAAATGAGAACTTTCTGTCTGTGGCCCAGAAACACCTGGAAAACGCTGCCCGGCCAGGTGCTGGCACCTCCGACCCCAAAGCACTTCCCAAGAAGTGCCACATCCAATTCCAGCAGCTGAGGGAGATGGAAAGGGGGCTCAGCCTGGAGGAAAGGAGGCTCAGGGGGGACCTTGTGGCTCTGCACAACTCCCTGACAGGAGGGGGCAGCCGGGGGATTTCGGGCTCTGCTCCCAGGGAACAGGGACAGGAGGAGAGGGAACGGCCTCAGGCTGGGCCAGGGGAGGGGCAGGGTGGATATCGGGAATATCTTCTCCCAAAAGGGTTGTCCAGCCCTGGCTAGAGTCCCCATCCCTGGAGGGATGTGGAGCCGTGTGGATGTGGCACATGGGGACACGGGGCAGTGGTGGCCTTGGCAGTGCTGGGGGAATGGTTGGACTCGCTGGTCTGAGAGGGCTTTTCCAAATTTAACAATTCCATGATCCTACAAATCCTCAGCCCAGGGTCAGCACAGCTGAGGTGACCAAGGGCCACTCCAGCACTCGGGCGCCCGTGGGTGTCACTCCTGTCACCAGCGCTGGGATCCAGCCCGTGGGGACACACAGGCCGTGGAGCTGACAGTGACACACCGGCACAGGGGACGGCAGAGAGGGAGGGACGTGTCCTGGCTGGAAGCGGGGATGGAAGGAAGTGGAGAGGAGTGGGAATGGGGAGTGGGGAATGTCCCAGCTCGACCTTTTGGAGACTCCTGTGATTCCTCTCACCAACGGGAGCAGGAGGATGCAGGGGAAGGAACGGGGGGAGGCCACTCACCTCCAGGATGAGCGGTGGCATCCGCTGGTCCATCCTCATGGGGTGCAGCTGCGGGAGGCAGGGCTGCGTTAGTGGGGTGTCCTCCCCGGCCTGGCCACCCCAAAGACCCCCCAAAAACCCCTGGCCAAGGAGGGCAGCACCCCTCAGAGCCTCCCAGAGCCCCACAGAGACTCCCCAGGGTCTCCAGGTGTCCCCCCTGCCACTGGCGTCTCCTCCCACCCCACACCTCACGACATGGAAGCAGCCGGTGGTTGCCCACCATGGGTTGGAGCTTGTCCAAGGAGGAACAGGGAAGCCTCTTTGGGAAGAAGAGACAAACGGGAAGTACGGAGCTCTCCCGAGGAAACTGAGGCACGGCACCTTAAATCCCCTTTATCTCCCCCATGCAGACGACAGTGTGCTCACAAATGTCCTGCAGCTCTCCCTTCTCCTGCCTCCACCTCTCCCAGATTCCCACCGAGGGCTGAGGGCTCTTCCCACATCCCTTAGACCCAGATCCTTTCTCCAGGGGCAGTGCTCCGAACTGGCCACCGTCCTCCAGCACCAAGCAGAGGGGAAGAGATCTGGGATTTCTCCAAATCCCAAACCAGCATTTATCAGCCTCCTGTGGGCTCATTCTCATTCCACATCCTTCTCCTGTTCACTTCCAGGAGAATTTCAGATCCCAAAGCTGGAGATCCCATATGCTCTGCCTGCCACCCTCACGTGGGACAGCAGTGGCCTGGAATCATCAGCCCATCACCTCCTCCCTGCCTGCCAGCCACAGGAAGGGAATGAACCACTTCCCGGCTCTTTCTGGGAAGGATTGAACTTGTCCCATACCCAGGGTGCTCAGCTCATCCCAACAGTGCATGAGATATGAGCTGATGGGGGAAGGCCTCAGAGCCTTCCAGACGAAGAGCCATCAGTGCTTTAGTGGGATCACGGGCCCAGTTTCCCTCACAGTCGCCGGCCAGGCCATCCCTGCAGACCGGGATGAGGGCAGGAGGGTCCAAACAACACCAACTGCATGGCCAAGGGAGCAGCCACCACGGGAATCACAGATCAGCAGCTCAGAGAAAAGGGGAAACACCAACAAACCTTCCAGGAGTCCAGAGGGATTGTTCATAGAAGCCCACAACGGTTTGAGTTGGAAGGGACCTCAAAGTTCATCCCATTCCCCTGCCCCAGGCTGCTCTAAGCCCCAGTGTCCAGCCTGGCCTTGGGCACTGCCAGGGATCCAGGGGCAGCCACAGCTGCTCTGGGCACCCTGTGCCAGGGCCTGCCCACCCTCACAGCCAGGAATTCCTTCCCAATATCCCATCCAAACCCTCTCTCTTAGATTTGAAGCCATCTTTATGTGGCCAGGAAGGGAAAGCCAACACGAAACTCCTCTCACACAGCCCAAGCACTGAATTCCAGGGGGATTTTCCCCCCAAAGTCACCCAAGTTCAACTCTGGAGAAGCATCTCCTCAACTTGCCAGGGAAAGAGAACCAACATAAAAACGAGAAGAAGGCACAAACCAGCACTTTGCACACTCCAGTAAGGCCACTGGACACCAGTTTGTGCCACTGGACCAGTAGTGTTACACTCAGCACACCCAAACCTGGCAACCAAAACTCCCTGGAGGATGGGATAACGTCAGGAACAGCCCCTGGGAGAGCTGGAAGGCCTGAAGCCCCCAGCCCCAGTAAAACCAGTGGCTCAATGCAGAGAGCAATGCCATCCCACCTCTCCAGAGCGGATTCTCCAGGGGCTCATAGGGGTGGGCATGAGCCCCTGACCCCTGCCCGCTCCCATAAATGATCCTGGGAGCCCTCTATCCCTCGATCAGATGTCCCAGGCCGGGGGAGCTCTTATCAGCACCGAGATCGATTCAAGCGGAGTCCAACACAAACGTTTCTTGGCAGGCCCCAGAGAAACCCGGATTAACCACGAGCACGCAGAGCTGGGCTGGGGCTGGCGGGGGCGGGACGTGGCTGTCCCTGATTAAACACCTCCTAATCTGCAGGTGATAAATGACAAACGGCCAGAGGAACATCAGGCGTTGTCACCAGCCGGGCAGCGCCAGGGGACAAGGAGGGAAATCAGTGTTTGCTAAACAGGCAACGAGCTCTGAAGGTGGCCCAGGGAGGGGCGGGGGTTTCATCAGCCCTGAGCTCACTCCTGCCCAGCCAGAGCTCCCATGCCGGCTCCCAGACAGGAGACTCCTCCTCAGCTGGATCCCAAGCTCCTGCTCACAGCCAGCCCCCAGCGTGGTGCTGTCGCTGCTGCAAAGAGCTTTGGGGACAGGGGGGCAGGAAAAATGTCACCTGTGTCCATGCAGGGCAGCCAAGAGCATCCAACCCCGGGGTTCAACACCAGGAGGATGTGGAACTGCTGGAATAAATCCAGAGGAGGGCATGGAGCTGCTCCAAGGGCTCTGGAGCCGGGCTGGGA
>VZRR01009267.1:0-13525 GCA_013398015.1 Oreocharis arfaki
CCCCACCCCGGGCCGCCGTTCCCCGGCCGCGCAGCGCACCCACCCCACGCGCGGGTCCGGGAGAAGTTGGCGGATTGTGACATGGGCTGACACGGGGCCACAAAGGGCCACGGTGCCCCATGCCCGGTGCGGACCCTCGCTCCGCTCTGTGCTTTCCGGGGGCGGCGTGGGGGCTCAGGAGGCTGGCACTGCCAGCGGCATCAGTCCCCGAAGCATTGACGGGGGCAGCCCGCGTGGCTCCGGAGACGGGGCAGGAAAGAGGAAAAACGGGATGAAAGGCTCCAGGATGGGGGGGGGAAAGCCAGGAAGGACCTAGCTCCACTGCTGGGAACGTCTGGGAGCCGTCTCGCCCGGAGCCAAGCCAGCCATGGGTGGAACGCACGAAGCCTGGGGGCTATGGATGTTGGGCACGTTGAGACTCGCGGCAGGTGCCTGGGGCTCGGGAATATACGAGGGAAAATGGGGATTTCTAGGAGGAGAAGCGGCTTCCCTGGCACTATTGCGTCTCAGGGTGAACATTTCTGCCACCAGTGACCCACACTGGGAGGCTGGCGAAGAGTGACTGGGGCACATGGTGCTGTCCTGGTGGTGTTGGGCATGGGATAACACTTCAGAGAGGTGGGGACGACTGGGCTGGGACCCTCGGAATGAGATTCGGGAAGGTGACAAGGTCCCGGCTTTGAAGTACACGCAGAGATGGGGTGAGAGGGGGGCCGCGGGGCTGGGCTGCCATCGCTGCCAGTCAATGAACCCCGCGGACCAGCCCGGGGAGCCCTCACCCTTCAGAGAGATAAACAACCGGGAGCTGGTGGGGAAGGGCTGGGCAAGGGTCCAAGGAAGCAGAGCTGCCGAGGGGAGGAGCAGGCAGGCCGGGGCAGCCCGCTAGGGGCAGGCAGGACGGAGGGGAGGCAGGCGGGTCTGTACAGCGGGGTTGCAAAAGGGCTGGTGGAAGGAACTCCAGGAAGCAGCGATCGGAGGATTGCAGCGTGTCTGAAGGGTGCGGGATTGATAAGAGATAAACCGGGTCAAAATCTGACCGGGCAAAGCCACCAGAGCACTGGAACAGCAGGGCAGCACAGTGCCCGCCGGGGCTATTAACGGGGTAGCTGCAGCCACTGAAGGAGCGGCAGGAGTGGCCAGCAAACATTCCTGTTCCCTGTTCAGCGTGAAGAAGGAAGATGCATCCCATGAGGATGAAGCATTTCCAGGCCATTAGTAACCACGGGAGTCATGAGACGGTGGCCACCACAGATCCACAGCTGGGAGAGTGGCCACGGTGACCTCGGGCGGGGCTTCAGACCCCATCAGACCTGCGGACCGGCAGGATCCGGTTCCCGGTGGAGGTGGCACCAGCGTGGGGTCCGGGTGTGGGCGGGGGGAACTGTCAGCCCTGGGACGATGCTGAAAACAGATGAATTCCTGAAGGACAGACGACCCACAAGCTGCCCCAGGAGCGTCCCCTCCTTCTAAGCACTGGTGGATGCTGAGTGCTGGTTTTGACCTCCTTCCTCAGGCCTTCTAGTGGGTGATGAGGGAGGGAAGGGGAATTGAGCCTTACCCACCTGCCCTGTGGCAGGGGCTAGTGACAGGGGTACCTGGTGGCCCCACTGTTGCCAGGGCCCACGGAAACAGGAGGTGCTGAGATTTCTTCCATCCCCCCGCATTCGGAGCGGCCCCCGCGCGCTGCGCTCCGGCTGCAGGCGGGGCGGAGCTGAGCCCCGCGCCGCGCTCCGGGGGCGGGTGGCCGCGGGCCCGCGGGAGGCTGCTGCCACCGCGTGGGCACCGGGGGAAGGACACGCGGCCCGGGGCTGGCACCCTTTCCTCGGCCGCGGCTTCCCCAGTGGCTCTGCCCCGGCCCCGGCGGGTCCTGCCCGGCCCCGACGGCGCTGGAGGTGGCTCCGGGTGCGGGTCGCTGACTCCTCCAGGCTCCTTGTGCCCTTCGGCTGTGCTTCCTCGCCCACGAGCCCTCCAGCTGCACCAGAGCCGCCACACAGGGCTTGAGGCTGCTCGCCGGCCATCAGCTCCTCACTCTTCATCTGCGACCGGCACACATCATGGGCTGCCACGTTTTCACGAGCAAGCCACGATGAGCTCCCTAAAGCCCCAGATCCGGGAGCCGCATGGCGGTTCAAGGTGATCAGCTGGTGGCGGCAGCTGGAAAGTAGGTTTCCTATGTTTAGCTCTGGCCTTTTGGGTCCTGCTGTTCACGGGACTGGGACAGTGCTAGTTTCTGCACAGCCGCTTCCCTCAAGGGCACGCACGTGCTCCACACCTAGACATGTCATTGCAGCCCTAAGCCACAACCGGCATAGGGTGGCATGCTGGAGGGAGTGGGGACTCAGCCGGGTCTGGGGCAGGCCAGGAGGGCAGGGACAGCTTTGCCCCGAAGGACATTGTACTCAAAGGGGCTCCCTCGGCTCTGAAAGGGATTCCCTGCTCCTGACTGAAACTCTGGGTGTTCTGCTCCCAGCTCAGGGCAGGGACTCCAGTCCTGCCCCCAGTTCTCCTGCAGCCCCCTGGACAAGAGAGGGTAGTGGACTGGGAAGGAGAGAACAGGGGAATGTGTGGGGCTGTGGGGGCCTGGGTTCAGCTAGCTCTGTGCCAGCCATGTCCCCAGCCATGTGCCATCTGTCTGTCCGGTGCCTGTCCAGGTCCCGCAGCCACGGCCCCTCTCCCCAGTGCTCATTTTGGGAGGAGGGCCTTCCCTGTGGGGTCTGGGAGAGAAGATGCACTCTGTCCTGTTCTCAGATGAAGAAGGTTCTCCCAGGATCACCTCCTCTCCTCAAAGACCCGTTTGCAGCTGGGTCAGTGCCAGGCAGGGCTCTGGGTGCAATCTGCCTGTCCTGCCTTCCCTGTTCCTTCCCCGTTGGTGCCGTGGTGAGAGCTGGCTAATGCCACCGGGCCATCTGCTCCAGGGGAGCCCGCCAGTGCCAGGCCCCTGCCAGGCGACCCCCCCCGCGCCTCCCCGGGTGCTAAGAATAACCAGCACCGTCAGCAGCCGTGGTATTTGCAGGCACCGCCGGTGCCACCCGCATGCCAGCCTGCCGGGCACAGGATCCATCTGCTGCCTGACGTAAGCCACCAGCCACGGGGGGAGACGGGTGGGCAGTCTTGGGCGACCACGTGTGGCTATGAGGAGGGGTCCTGTCCCCCCTCATCTGGGATCCCTCCGTGGCGTGGTGGGATACGGAGGCATTGCTGCCCAGCACCCAGCATGAGGACCTGGGGAGCTGCCTGCCTTTCTTTTGTCCTGCTTTTCCCAGTGTTCCACAAACAGACATGCTGTCCCCAGCTCTGCAGCACCCCTGGGAGATCGGGGCAGCCCCCAGGGCTGGTGGCTGTAGCTCTGCCTTCCTGCCTGCAGAGGGATAGGGACCCAGCAGGCTCAGTCACCTGGAATGGGGTCTCCATTCAGCGAGATGAGCCACCCCAGAGCGGCTCACTGCGGTGCAGAGCGGTGTTGTGCAGCTGGGGCAGCTGAGTTGCTGCAGAGGATACACGAGATGGTGGGAGCCATCCCTCTCCCCTGCAGTGGGCTGAGGGGACACAAACCCCCAGGCACCTGTGTGCCTGCACACGCGTGTGTGTGTGTGCGCGCGCTTCCCTTCCTCATCCTCACCTCTGTGGGGCTTCTCTGTGCTCCAGCTGCTGTTGGCAGTCATGGCAAATACCAGGAATGTCTTATTTTTGGTGGCATTTGAAAGAATATGCAAATACTCAATGAGACATTACATCTTCCCCCTGATACTTGTGAGCTGCCTCTCCATGGCAATAAACTCCAGTTTTGAACATTTTGAACTATTAAAAGTGCTTTTGGCTGTAAATCCCTCTTTCCAGCCCTTTTGGAGGGAAAACTTTGTCCAGATGAAAAGGCCCAAGTAGAAGGAGGTTTGTGCACACCAGGAGGCAGTTTTGTGGCAGCCGGTGGGACAGCCCCATCCGTGCTGCCGTTTTTCCTCGTATCTGCTGGTAGGAGATGTCCAAAGTTGCTGCTGGAGGAGGTGTGGCACAGCAGCTGGGCTTCCAAAACCACCTAATTTGGGATATTAAAAAATGATCATCCCTGTAAAGCATTCCATTTCCCTGGAAAGCCCCTGCAGTTTCGGGATTGTTTCTTCCCTACACTTGTTAATTTATGGGAGACATTATAAGTGTTAATTTACAGGAGAGATTATAACTTATCACAAAGCAGAAGCAGAAAAGCCATGGTTATAATTTCCAATTCTGCCTTTAATTAACACTGGTGATGGGCTGCCCAGCTGTGGCATTGCCAGGAGCTGCCACACAGTAAATCCTGCCTGAAACACTCACTTGAGTGGCCGCAGAAATGTGGGCTTTGTTAATATGAATGAAGTTGCTTTATGTTCAGTTGAACATAAAGCAATTGAACAATTTAATTGTGCTCAACACTTACTCAGTTGATGCGCAAGTGGGTGCACAAAGTCTGGGATGGGTCCTGGCTGCCAGGGAAGATGCTGAGCTCCAGGGTGGGTCCTGGCTGCCTTGTTCTGCTGCTGGCTCTGCCACTCTGAGCAGTGGTGCCACGTTTCCTTCCGAGCCAGCCAGCCCTACTGCCCACTTGCGTGCGCTGGGCTCAGGCTCACTGGGGAGCTCACAGGGCTGCGCATGTGACACCGAGTGTGTGACACTGAGCCACACAGAGGGGACAGGGCGGACGCTGTGAGTGTGGCTGTGGAAAGCGACGTGCTTGTGCTGTCTGCCCTCAGCTGCAGCTCCCGGACAGGCAGATGCCCGTGCCCACGCACACGCTTGTCCTTGCGCGGGCTGCCTCAGCCCCTTCGCGGGCCCGTGTCCCCGCTCACGGCACGGCCAGCGCCAGCGCGGGCAGAGACAAACGCGCTGCTGTGTGCGGACAGGGCCACGCGTGTGGGAACAGCCCCACGCAGCGACACGGACACACGCGCGGGTTCCCCGTGCTGGGAGCCGTGTTTGCATCGCCGCGGCAGCAGCCGCTGGATGGCGGCACCGGAGCGGGGAGCGGGGCTGGCGGCTGCCGGGCACGGGGCGTGGGGAGCGGGGCCCTGGGGAGCATGAGGGACCAGAGAGGGGGCCCACCCCCACCCGGCAGCCGGGAGTGTCTCGGTGCCAGGTTGTCCTTTATGCAGCCTGGTGAGATCGGAAGGTGAAGGATGACCACGGGGCAGCGACAAACTGGCAGAGCTAGAGAGGTGAGGCAGGGGCAGAGGCAAGGGGCAGCCCCGAGGCCGGGTCAGACGGGGTGGGGCAGGTCCTGCTGCACAGCCCTGCAGTGCTGGACGCTTCCCCAGGGGCAGGGCCACAGCACCCACCTGCCCAAAGATGAGGGGTACAAGGTACCACAGTGTACGGGATAGAATCATAGAACCATAATTTTTGTTGGCAAAGACATCTGAGGTCACTGAGTCCAACCATTAGCCCAGCACTGCCCTGGTGCTATTTGGCCCACAAAGCCTCTTGAGCCTTTGATCCCAATTATTGTAGTCGTAAAGAAAGCACGCTGGCTGCCATCCCTGTGGTGGCCGCTTGTGCAAACACTGCGGAGAGAATGACCCTAAGGAATTAATGTCTTCCAGCAGATCCTGTAGCAAACGGCTTCTGATTCTACAGATGCCCCTTGCACAGGCGGGTGCCTTTGTGCAGGCATGAGCACGACACGCCAGCCTGATCCAGGTGTTTCACATCTGTCTGGCACTTCTGGACTTGGCAAGAGAAAATCAGGTTCCAGCCTGTTGGCTGCAGGAACCCAGAAGAACATGGAGCTCCTCTGGAAACGCTTCCAGCGAATGGAGGATGCTGCTGGTTCAGCTGCAGAGGGCGCTTTGGATGAGAGAATGAAGGCTCTGTATCCACTGAAAAGGCCCGGAGACTGTTCTGGCGTGGCGAGGTGCTCACACAACTGAGAAGGGTTGGGAAAGCACTCAGGGCAGCTGGAGCTGAGGACAGCAAGGACGAGAAGGATCTAGGGCAGCATGGCACAGCTGGTCCTGCTGGCAGTGGGATCACTTGTTCCCATGCTTTTGAAATCAGGAAGCCAGCCCCAGGGAGATGATGGGGAAGAAAGCAATGAGGGAGCAGCTCTGTGAGCTGCTGGACCTTTGCAAAAGGCTTCTTGTTCCCCCCTGGATTTCTGGTCCTGCTTGGACTCAGGGAGGTCCTGTAGTTCTCTTTCTCGGGCGATGTCCCTAAGCCTCAGACAGGAATTAATGGGCTCATGAATGGAATGTGGGTCTGAGGGGATTAGACAAGGCTGGGGAGGATGTCACCTCCAACAGCTGCCGTGGGAGCCAGATACATGAGTGGCCACAGGAAGGCGGTGGGAGGAGAGCTGGCAGAGTCCAGCCTGGCTGCAGCTGTGTGGGATTCATGAATGCCCCCAAAGTGCTGATGAGGTAACTGGGGCACTGGTGGGATTGGCATGTTCGTAGCAGCATGGGGATTAGAAGTTCCAGGGTGAAGTAAACCAGGTAGCAACAGGCTGTGCTGTGATGGGCCACTGTTCAACCAGCTGGGAATTGCTCATCAGAAAGCTGGGGCAGAGCAAAAGAATAAACAGCATGAATATCTTAGGAATGAGGTAAAAGTTTGTTATACGTTTAATGTAATTAAGGTAAATTGGCCATTACATAACGGTGAGACACGGACATGTAACGATGCCCTTGGGGCCTGTCTTCTGTGTGTGGCCTTTATGAGTAAGAGCTGCTGGGATCCCTCCGTGGCGTGGGTGGATGCGAGAAGGGGGGAGCACCCGCACCCCGAGTGATCGGACTTGTGTTCCCAACAGCCAGGCTGGGTCTCCTCGGGGACAGGAACAGTCTCAGCACAAAGAGAAGGCAAGGCAGGATGCTTTCCTGTCAAAGCCTCATTATTCAAATTCAAGCTCCTCTTCAAAAAACAGAATGTCAAGAAACAGCACGGCTCCAGCATCAGTGGTCTCCTGGGAGAAATGTTAAAAGTGGGATCTTAAGCATCTAGTTTCTGTAGCACAGGAAAGCCTTGGGTTGGTTGTGCCCTGATGGATTCCCCAGGCTGACTTCAAAGGAGCCTCTCCCCACAGCCCTCAGTTCATCATCAGTGTGGGGTTTCATCTAAGGAGCCAAACCCCAGGGCACAGAGGGGAGCCCCTCAGACATTGGGTGCCTGGGAGGCCTTGGAGGGGTGGTTTTGGTGTCAGCATCACGTGCTAAAGCTCATGCTCAACCCTTTCCATTTGGAATGCCATGTAGCAGCCTCCCCGCTGCCCTGCTGCCAGGCTGGCCTGAGCAGCACAAGGGTTCCTGGCCAAGGTTGTGCCCCCCAAGGTGGGCACCTTGGGAAGCTGGAAAGGACCCTCCTCACCCCAAAGAGCTTCTTTCCTTGAGCACTGCTTTGGGAGACGTGTGAGCTGGTGGTGGTCAGCATGAGCAGGGAGACAGCCCTGGTCCCAGTCCCCTTCCCTCTAAGGACATCCTGCCTGCTCCCTGTTTGCTCTCTAGGGTAAAAATAGCCCTGCCTGTCTGCTGCAGCCTGCCTTGTGCTAGACACCTTGCAGGGCCTCAGATGAAACAATGAGGGACCTCAGACCACAGCCCCTTAGGGCCGGGCTCAGGAGGAAGGAGATGGTGATGCCAGGAGGGAGACACAGCTCGTGCTGCCTCTTGGACACCTCAGCACAGCCAGGACATGGCACCGGCTCCCAGCCCTGTGCCCCCACCCCATCCTCTGGCTCTGCTCCAGCCATTCCTTACAGTGTACCTTTCAGGCTTCTAATTAAATGTCCATGAAACACCCATTTGAGATGCTTAATTTAAAGTGAGAGCTAATTAATTTTATGGGCCTTGGCCACGTCTGTTTCATTTCTGAGTTAATGCCTGGGCTGTGCTGGTGGAGGTGCAGAGCAAGGCAGCCTCTGGCTCCTGGGACTGTCTAGACAGCCCCAGCTGTGAGTGTGGCTGGTGGCCCTGTGCGGGGCTGGTGGCCCTGTGCAGGGCTGGTACCTCACTTAACCTCCTTGCCAGGCTGGCTCTCACTCCGGCCCAGCTGAGCAGGAGGAAATCAAGGCTGAGTTGGGCCTCTGTCCCAGCTGGTCCCTCAGTGCTGGACCCCCACTCAAGCACCACATCCCAGGGCCAGGCTCTGCTCCACAGCAGTGCCCCTGTTTGCAGGGACAGGCTCAGCATGGCATTGCCTCACCCGGCTTTTGTCAGCCTTGCAAGAACCTTTTCCCCCACTCCAGAGTAGATTTAGGGCCAAAGATTTTCTTTCTCATTCTGGCCTCCCCAAGACCCCCAGCACCATTGCATTGACTCCCATTGGCCATGGAGGATTGGTGGAGCTTCTCCAGCAGCATCTGCTCAGCTTGGGGATGCTCAGAGCACTCTGCCCAGCCCTCCCACCCCAGAGTGTCTCTGATTATGATCCCACTGGTTAAAACATAGAGGGGCAGCCAGCTTGCCCCTGCTCCCCACACCTGTGAGCCACATGGCCACCAAGTGACAGCAGTGGCACGTGGCAGAGCCCCTTGCTGCTCCGGGGAGGCTGGGAGCCAGAGAACGGGACCTGGAGGGCAAAGCTGCTGCCAGGAGCAGCACCGGGCTGAATTTGGTGGACTGTGGAAGGGAGAGAATTCCCTGCAAGAGCTGACATAGACTCTGGGGCACAGGGGGGAGGGGGGTGTCTGTCTCTCCCATGCTTCACATCCACTGGGAGGGGGTTATGGGCGGCTCTGGTGAAGGTCTGCAGGTGCTGAGGTCCAGCTGGGCCCCTCGGCAGGGTGACCCCATCCCTGCAGAGCTGCGTGCGCCGGTGCCTGCACTACAGGGAATGCGGATGGGTTGTTTTTGAGGGCCTGGCAGACCTGCAGTCTCCTGCTTTATGGCTGACTGTAAAGGGCCTGCTATAAACTGTGATTGAAAACATGAATCATCTCACTAATTAAACAGAGGTACTCCATGCCAGGAAATCTGTCTCTTTTGTCAGGATCTTTGTTTTTAAATGGGCATAAATCTCAGGCAAAGCTAAAGATTGGCTCCTGGACCCTTTATCACCAAGTGGCAGTGATTTATCCTGTGATTTACCCTGGCACCAGAGAAGGAACAGAATTATTAATAAATATTCATTTCTAAGCCACAGTAAGCCTGGAAAAGTCTAAACACCCAGAAGAGCAGCATTACCATTCCACAAACTGAGTTTGCTTTGGCTCTGAGAGTGTCTTGCCAAGGCCAGCCTGGTCTGGTGGGGGAGGTCAGGGCACTCTGGGTACTGTCTGGCAGGCTTGGTCGGGGGGGTTGTGTGCTCCCCCCACACCAGCTGATGAGGAGGGACAAGGAGGGCCTCAGAAGGACCTCTCTGTGCTCCAGAGCTTGTAACCAAGGCATCAATTGATGTGATACCCCACTCAGCAGTGCACTGGTTCCTGCTGAGACTAGTTTGGGCAAGGGGTGGCTTGATGCTCATATCCCTTCTGAATCACCAGGCTCTGGGCATGGCCTGATCCAAGGTGGGAAGGAGGTTCTCTGGATAGCAGAGGCTTCAGGAGGGGTGTGCAGGTGCCCTACGTCTCCATCCTGGCCAGGTCTTGGTTCACTGTGGCCATGAGCCCTCTGTCCTCCTGCCCAAGCAAGCTGGGACTCATGCTGTCCCCATCGGGGATGCTGCACCCACGCTCTCTGCAAAGGGCCTGGGCACTTGTGCACGACAGCAAATCTCTGCAAATGCTGCTTGCAAATTTCTTTCCAGCGTTGGGAGAGCTGGAGGGCCACGTCAGGATGTTACTGTCACAATGGCAGTGTCACCACGGCTGCAGCACTGTCCAGGGCGGGCTATTCCTGGTGGGGTCCTGTGGTGGGACCCCAGCTCCTGCCAGCCCCCAGCCCTAAGGCTGTGCCTGGTCCTGGCAGCTCCCCTGATTCCTGTGCCATTTGCTTGTGGTGCCTCACTGGTATTTACGGAAGGGTCCCAGGGAGTTACCTCACATCCACCAATCTGTGGGTCAACATTGACAGAGCCTGCACGAGCAGGGGAACAAGGCACCAGCAAACAGCAGCAAACAGTGCAACGTGTTCACCCAGGAAGATCCTCTGACCTGCACTAGCAGCATCTGCGCAGGGCAAGAGAGAACAGGGAGCAGCTCAGAGCAGTGGGTGCTGCAGCTGGAGCCAGATGTTTGTGTTACTACAATGAGGAGGAAGAAACCCCAGCCCTGAAGCTCCTGCTCCTCAGTCTCCTCTCTCAGAGAGAGTTTATTTGCATTTGTGTCTTTGCTGCAGCTCAACCGCACACCCGCAGAATGGACACAGAAATGCCAGCAGAAAGGGCCATTGTGGTGGGCTGTGACTCTGGAATGCCAGAAGAAGCTGCTTACAGCTGGGGCTGGGGCACAGCTGCTGTGGAACACATCCCCAGCTTGGCTTTTCCACTCTAGATGTGGCCCCAAGGCCCTCGTCTGGGTTTTCAGAGGGTACCAAGTAGGGAGGTCACTGCCTCAGGACTGTGGGGTTCACCAGGATGCTGGTGATCCATCCTCACGTACTGCTGTGCCTGTGTCCATTGCTGCTTGAAGGCTGTGGAGTGACCGAACCCCTCTCAGCTCTGTAGGAGACTTGGGGCTCCATGAAGGAGCTGCAGAGAGGACTGGGGAACATGCTGTGTCCCTGCTGCCTGTTTCTCCTGCAGCAAACCAGGCTGGGATCTCTTCCTCACAGCCCGAAATCCCAGCACCGCCCCAGTTGTGTTCTGCTGGCTTCAGGACACAAACACTGGCAGGGAAGGTTGGGGGCTTGTCATTGCCAAAATGCTGTTAAATTGGCTGCTCAGACTTCTTTCTGCAGCCTGGTACCCCTGAGCCAATCCAGTCCTGGTGGAGTTTGCAGGGAAAGCCTGGAACTACCACTCAACCCCTCTTTTGGGACCTGGGGAACATCTCCGTTCCTATCCCAGAAGGGAAGTGGGGAGCAGCCCCCTCTTGTCACTGCCCTGGCTGTGACTGGGCACCTTCAGGCTCGTACTGGGGTCTTATTCACGAGCCAGCACTGGGATCAGGGAAGGGTTTTCACCCACATCACACACACCCACACCTCCACGCACACGAGTGATGTGTGTGGGGACACACCATGCCCAGTGCCAGGGACAAGTATGTGCTGCTGGGCAGAGGGACGAGCGTGTCTGGCTGCAGAGCTTGGCTGAGCCGGGGCTCTGCAAACCAGTTCTGCCATTCCAGACATGCTGGGTTTGCTTTGAGTGTCTTTTTCCAGCAGCAGCAAACACTGATGAGATAATTAGAGCTAAAATATGGAGTGCAGCAGGAGAGCAGTGCCCTGCGCTGCCGGGAGCTGTGATGTGTTTGGAGTTGCTCTTCCCACAGAACCAGGAAGGTCTCCTGCATATGTGCTGATATAAAACCTGCTCCCTGGGTGATTTTAAGCGAGTGACAGGAAGAAAACAACTTTATTACCTTGAAAAACCACCAGCTCTCATCACTTCTGCCACAAAGCAGATGGGCACTGCCGAGAGGGAGAACCAGCTCGGGAGCGGGCAGTGGCTGGGGGAACTGGAGGGAGAGCTGTCAGTGCCTGGGGGCAGCAGAGCTGTCACTGCCAGTGCAGGGAGCTGGGGGGCTCTGAGCTGTGCCCAGGCTCCCCAAAAAGCCCTTTCAACACCTTACTCCCTTTCAGTAGAACCCCCCCCAATCTTCCGCCCACAGACACTGTATCCCTGCCAGGTGTTTTCTCCTGCTTCAAACAAGGGATTTTCAAGGAGATGATTTTCAAAACCCAGTTGTACAGTGAAGAGCAGTAGATGAGAATATCACTGGCAGTACCAAAGGCCTGGGGTAGGTGCAAATGCTGCTGGGAAGGTTTTTTAGGTGAGTAGACACTCAGGTTTGCCTTGCCAGTGTTTTCAAGGCGTCTACCACTTATCCACAGGATGCTCTGGGTCACCTGTGATGGCCCTGGAGGGCTCAATTCTTGCCCCCAAAGCACACAGAGGGATTTACTAGAAAAAGTTTTAACAAACACTTTTGATAGTTTTAACAATTTCTTGCTGTCTGGGAGACCCAGCACAGCCAGCACATCAGAGCATGTCCTGGCCAGAGCAGTCAGGCAACACGACCCACATTTTTTGTTGGCCACTACTAATAAAACAGCCCACGAGACAGTTCAAAGGGTCACAGTCACCAGGGGGTCACTTGTGCTGCTCTGACATAGGTCTGGGGTGAAAAGAGAGGTTTGGGACCCTGGGGGTGGTGACACCCTAGTGTGCTGGTGAGGGCTGTGGGGCCCTGTGGGTGCAGGGATAAGCACTGTGCATGGCTGGGGATGCTGCTGTGTGTGGTGCAGGGGGGATGTGGCTGCAGACCCAGCTAGGCTGGGCTCCCTGCTCTCAGGGCTCTGGCAGAACACACCTGCCAGGTGTGCTGGGGACTTCCACATCTCTGTGCTCACTTTCCCCCCTTCCCCAGCACCCCATCCCATCTCTGTTCCGATTCCGTCAGTCTCTGGCTGTTTGAAGCTCTTTTCCAGGGTGGGCTGTCAGGCTGGCTGTGGCTTGAAGCAGAAGCTCCTGACACACCATTAGCACGTGGCGCACAGAGAGAACCTGCAGGAGTGCTGGGAGCTGCAGAGAGGTGCTAGGGGAGCAGCTTGGAGCTGGAAGCAGGCTGGGAGCCCCAGGAGTGAGGAGGGGGCTCCATGCAAGAGCTCCAGTGGCTCCATCCCCTCAGCACCCTGGAGCAGGAGCTGGCTGCTGGGATACCAAGAGTCTGGGCTGGGGCTTGTGGAAGAACTACGGCATCCATAAAACCCCGGCCCTGTCCTTTCTGCTGGGGAGAGCCCTAAGCCCTGCCCTCGCCTTCGCCCTGCACCCACTTGTATCCCCATGGGAATGGTGGTAGGTGGGGACAGCTTTGCCATAAGACCAGCCCTGCTTGGAGGCAAAGTTCCTGCACCTGCAGCACTGGGAATTTTGCTGCCCCGTTTCTGTGCTCCCAGCAGGGACCATGGGCTCCCTGGAGCAAGAAGTGTGGCTTATGGTTCTTCTCACGCTCCTTCCTGCACAACAGCATGGATCTGGGAAAAGTGGGGCAGTAGAGGGGTGAGATGCGCTGGTTCCTCTCCTCTGGGCTGTGGCCCTCAGCAGCTGGGAAGCTCGGCATCCTCCGGCAGCCAGAGCCGCCTGTGGCTCCTCGTGGGGTGGGGGAGATGGAAGAAGAACAGCAAGTTCCAGATTAATTACAAGTTCAATGACTGTGTACATGAATATTTAATTATCTACATCTGCCATGAATATGCATGATATGCAGATGCGAGAGGGAGCCAGCAGTGAGGTGGTGTAGGCAGGAGCGCAGAAGAGGGCTGGAGTGGGAGGAAAAACTGGCACCAGCAGCACCAGCTCCCAGGGAACCCACTTGTCCCTGCACTCTGGCACAGAGGGACTCCACATAGAAGGAGCTGTGGGATAGCAGGGGACAGCCTGGGGTGGGCAGCGTGGCACCCAAGGGGGTGTGTGACACCCGGGGTGGTGGTGGCACCCGGGGGGGTGGTGGCACCCG
>VZRR01009267.1:13700-29566 GCA_013398015.1 Oreocharis arfaki
GGTGGTGGTGACACCCGGGGGGGGGTGTGACACCCGAGGTGGTGGTGACACCCGGGGGGGGGTGTGACACCCGGGGTGGTGGTGACACCCGGGGGGGTGGTGGCACCCGGGGTGGTGGTGGCACCCGGGGTGGTGGTGGCACCTGGGGGACTGTGTGACTCCATTGCTGCCAGATAAGAATAGTCTCCTCACAGGAAGAAATTCTTTTGTGTGAGGGTGGGTAGGCCCTGGCACAGGGTGCCCAGAGAAGCTGTGGCTGCCCCTGGATCCCTGGAAGTGTCGGAGGCCAGGCTGGACAGGGCTGCAGTGGAACAGATGCAGAGCAAGGTCTGGCAGGGAGAGCCTTCTCTCCAGCTCCTGCGGGATTGTTACGGTGATTGGTGTTGCTGGGGCCAGGCTGTCAGAGGCAGGTACGGGGGTGCTGTATATCTGTCAGCACAGAGCTTTTTATTACTTGTGATTACAGCATGAAATAGCCCTTTCTTTTTTTTTATTTTGGCATTAGGAAAAGCCATTATGGTATGGGGACAAGGCTGTTACTCTCCTTAATTTTCTCGTAAAGAACACTGTCCATGGCTGTTGGTGGCTCCTGGGGCAGAAGGGCCATGGTGGGACCACATCTGTCCACTGTCCCCTGCCTCCTCCAGGACCTCCCAGCACTTGGGCATCCCAGTGAGGTGGCTCTGTGCCAGCCAGGTCTGTGCCACAGGTGGTGCTGCTTCTCCTAAGCTTTCATCAGAACAGCTCAAGAGGAACGAAATATCCTGCCTCAAATTTTCTGGAACGATTATTTTGGTTTAAAACAGCATTTCACATCAAAATACAGGAAATATGTGCTCTAGATTCCTCCCAAGGAAGAAACAAATGTTTCACCCAGCCCAGGCTTTGGTGTGAACATGGTGGTGAAGAGCCAGTGTCTCCCCAGGTCCCTACGGATGTGGATGAGCAGGGAGAAGCAGCTCTGTCCCCCTGCCAGCCCTCGTGCTGCCCAGGGGCTGGGCAGGTGTTCTTTGTCCTGATGTCCTGCAAGCCTTGATGTTGTTGTCCATCAGCCTTCTCCCAGTCTGATGGAGCAAAGGCTGGAATTGTTGCGGAGGAGCCCTATTTATGTGGAATTTCCCATTTTAAGGGACTCACACAGATTCTTTCCTTCTGTTGGGCATTGAAGGGACCAAGCCTGAGCAGTGGGTCCAGTTTGAGGCTCCTCAGTCACACAAGTGACATTGTCTCAGTCCTTGCCCATGGGAGATGGTCACCCTGCCTCCCAGATGCAGCAGTGGTCCCTGGCAGCTCCCAGGACAGGCCACAGCCCAGGGCCCTCTGGCATTTCCTCTCTGAGGAATTCAGTCACAGGAGTTTTCAGAGCTACAAAATTACCCTGGCTGCCATTTGTTCCAAAATTGGAGGTGGGCATCCAGCTGTTCTTGGGGAAATGTGCAGCCACTTGCAGCAGGAGATAGCATTGACTGTCCCCTAATCCTCCTCAGACAGGGATTTGTCACCCACAGGCACAGAGTGTGTCCCTCCTGGTGATGAGTCCACGTGAGGAGCAAGAGGAGCTCACTGGGAGCTGGGAGCCGACTGCTCAGGGCTGTCCCTGAGCTGGTGTTTGTGCCAGCAGCATCCCAGGATGTGCTGAGGCAGCCACAGGGGCTCCAGCCTCCCTCCACCACCCCCATCCCGGCTTTTCACTCCTGCTCTGGTCCTGTGGACATGGAGAGGGGATGTGCTGATGTGTTTCCAGGGCTGAAGGAAAATGTGAACCTCTGTGAAAGCCTGAGTTTCACATCCAAGCCGTTCCTAGAGGGTGGGAGGGGGGCTTGTCTGCCAACGCTCCAACACGGTGCTGCCTTTCCCTCTCCAGCCCGTTTGAAAGGGATTAGCTTAAAACATCAAAAGCACTTGCTTTACGTGAGTGTTTGATGTTCCCTCGGGCTGGCTGTATTTGAGCACACGGAAGGGGGAACACGTGTGTGGTGTGAGCCCCTTGCAGCCAGCGCTCCTGCTGGGAAGTGTGTTCACTCCACGGCATCAGCTTTGGCCACATCCACTCCCAACCAACAGAGCCATGGAGCTCAGGGCTCTCTGGTGGGCTGCTGCCATGGCAGGGGGTCCCACAGACCCCACCGTGGTCACTCCTGCCATCCTCCAGCCCCTGTCCCTCCCAGTGCCGCTGGGGAAGGCGTCTGACGGATCACTGTCACAGGGACTCTTGGATTAGGTCTCCTTTTCCCTGCTGCTTTTGCCAATATGTAGTAGGCAATATTGGTGCTGAATGCATTTCTTGGATTCTTTTAAACATTTTGTTCCCCTGCACTGCACAGATTGCAGCAGCAATCCTCTGTTCTGAAAAATCACTTAATATTTCTGAGCCTGCCGTTCCCCCAGATTTGTTCTCCGGTGTCCTTGTTCCTCCTGATATCCAGTCACATGCACATCATTTCTGTAGGACAACAATCTTCGAGAAGGAAATAAATTACATCCTTACAGTTCTTCAAATAACAGGAGTTGCTCCATGAGTTATGGGATAATATCTCCTCCTTTGAGGTCTGTATGCAAAACGCTGTTGCTGCGGGATGGACACAAAGAGGAAAAGGCATTTGCCCACAGGGTGAGCGCCTGGCTCCGGGCTGGCAGCAGCAGCTCACGGGGTGAGCCTCAAAGGGCTCAGAAAGACCTAGCGAGCCCAGGAATGGGGCAAGGGCAGGACCACAGCTGCCAGCAGCTCCATCCATCAGCCCTGACCATCAAAAAACCTGGAATGCTACAAAACTCCACTGCTGAAGGATGTGGGGGCACCTTCCCCCTGGGAAGTGCCTATGTGACCTTGTAAGGACCCAAAGCCAGGAGGCACTGGAAGCAGAACTTGCCTTTCTGCTTTGCCCGGGCAGCTTTAACCCAAATCCCCCGCAGTCTGTCTGGGGACACAGCTGCACACAATGCTGCAGCAGCAGGGCACGGAGAGGGGACAGGCAGCAGATTGAATGGAGTCAGTGACGATGCTCAGGGGGGAACCTCTGGCCTGAACCAGCGGCCTGGGGTTTGCTTCTATGTTTGATCTTTCCCCCAGGGAAGCAGGGAGGAAGGGCAGGATTTTGCAGCTTCTCCGGCTTTTGTAGCTTCTCTTCCTGCTTTTGCAGATCTGGGTTAATAAATAAATCAGTGCAGCTGATTTTCTAGCCTAGATCCTCTGGTGCCCTGGTTTGCTGCAGGTTCCCTCAGCGGGAGGGGGTCGGTGAAGGGCAGTGCACCCATGGGAGACCAGATTCCCTCTGTGCCCAGGACAGCAGAGCCCTCGGGCCAGACTGGTGACTCGGGATGTGCTCAGGACAGTGTGACATGGATTAATGGCACGGTGGCACTGGGGTCGTGTCTGGAGCCATGCTGTGCTCTACATCCGTGCCTTGGGAGCAGCGGTGTCCATGGAGCCCTCCAGCATCTTGTGAGTGTGCAACAAGAGCACCTCTGGTGCTCAAGCAGTGCTGAGAGGATGAACAGAGGTGCTTCCACCTCTGGAAGATTAGGGAAGAGGAGGACATGTGCTCCTCACCAATCCCTTCAAAGTGGTGGGCACAGAACTCCCTGCACTGATGCTGCAAAGAGCCCACCTGCAGCACAGAGCCACTGGCCCTGTGGCACTCGGAGAGCTCGCCACGGAACCTGTCCCCCGTTGGGGTGCAGGAGAACGGGGGTCCCACAGAGCCCGTGGCTCCCATCCATGTGCCCAGAGCTGTGCTTCCAGCCCAGTGCCCCCAGCCCAGTGCCACTGGGGTACCAAAGACCAAACCCATGAGACCTTTCCCAGCTGGTAGAGCTTGCCCATGAGCCAGAGGGGATTGCACTGAGGGGACACACTGCAAGGGGACCCTCTCCTTGACTCAGTGCTGTCCAAATGCTCTGTCAGTGAGCGGGAAGGAAAGAGGCATTGCCAGGGGGGATTTCAGGCTGCTGGAGTTTCAAACATCCACAGGAGCAGGGCAGGTGGACAGTGTGGTGGGGAGCCAGAGGGGAGCAGGACTGGCTGGAGGTGTGGGTGCAGCTCCACTCTGTGCAAGAACACCCAGTTGCTCCTGCCTTTGCTGCGGAGCTGGGACGCCTGTGCCTGCCCTGTGCGTGGCAGGATGCTGAGGGCTTGGGAGAGCCATGAAAGCCGGTGACAGGAGGGTGGGCTTGTCAGAAGGACTGACGTCAGCGTGTGACAGCACGGACGCACGTGGCAGGGTTGATGTGCTGGGCTGGCTGCGGCTGACCGCCCGCGTCACCGCTGCCAGGCTGCGGCCATGGCCAGCGCGTTGCCCAGCGCCTGCTCCCGCGCGCTCACACTCGCTGCCCAGCTCTGTCTCCTCAGCCAGAAGAGCACAAACCCCTGCTCAAGGACAGCAAAACTCCCTGGAAACCCATCCTCTGGAGCACAGGGGCTGCACGTGGGGCAGAACTGCTCCCAGAAAACATGCCTGCGAGGAAGGAGCAAGCAGCCCACATGACCTTAGCGCAGGGAGAAAGGTTCTGCCAGGTCTGGGAAGGGGCTCACACGTGAAAAGTGCATCTCTGGCCCCCAGTAGCATCACGTTCTCTCACAAAGGTCTTTAAGACCTTTTATTCAGAGATTGGAGCCGGGTGGCTCAGGCCACTGTGCTGTGAGGGAAGGCAGCCTGGGGGGCCAGGAGACACACACTGGTGCCACTGGTGCCATTGGTGCCAGGCAGCGATGTGGGCAGCAGAGGAGCTCGGGGTGCAGACAGCTGCCCTGGGGCTGTGCTGTGCTCCTGGTGCCACAGCAGCACAACTAGTCTGTCTCTCTGCTGCTCTCTCAAAGCCAGTCACATTCATCAGAGCGACCAGCACTGAGAAAATCAAAGGTTTGGGAAACTGCTGGGGTGGGAATGCTGGAGATGCTGGGGTGGGAGTGCTGGGGATGCTGGTGGGAAGGGTGGGGGTGTTGTGCAGCACAGCCCTTGCTGCCAGGTTCAGCTGCTAACGTGCCCCGGCACCGTCCATCGGCGATCAGTGAAGCACTTCAGCCTCAGATGAAGGAAGGAGAGGATGGGACAGAGTGGAGAGGAAGCCTCACACTGGCCTCTTGTGGGTTAAATCATGCCACGAATCCTCGGCAAACCTCTGCTCCCACTGAGCATCATAGCTGGGGAGCTCGTGGATAAATCGCTGCCCTAGCACTGCACATCCCGTCACTTTTGTTCGGGAGCAAGGAGCAAGCACCTTTTGTGAGAGGCCACTTAGTACCTGTCAATAGCGAAACCATCGCCCCTCAGAAGCACACAGGAGTCCTTGCTCCTCCCGAGCCAGGACTGACTGCCGGGTGATGTGATGGGAAGAGGTTACAGATGACCTGGACTGGGCATCTGAAACCCATGAAGTGCCCAGGTAACTGAGTTCCGTCACAGCTGCCTCTCCCCGTGGACAGGGATAGAGGTGACCCATAGCTCAGGACCTGTGCTAGAGTTTGGTCCAGCTCCAGCCCAGGGGCAGCTGCCGGCTCCAGGCTCTAGGCTGTGAACAGGAAGGGAGAAGACAGGGTCAGCCCAGAACAAGCCCTGCGTACAGTCCCCATCTCCTCCCTGTCCTTGGGCCAAGCCAGTACAGAGTGAACCAAATTGAGAAATCAGACAGCTGAAAAATAACCCCTCTTTCTTGCCTTTCTTTTTCTTTGGGTTATTTCTCAGCTGGATTTGTCTCTGCTCTGGTACACAATGCTTTGCCCCTGCAGCGGATCACAAAGGACTGGGGACAGCAGAAGAACAAACTCCTCAAACTGTCCCTGGAGCCACGGGAGGTCTGTGCCAAGCTGTGCCAAGAGGGACAGGGGCACGGGCTGGGGGCCAGTGTGGTCACCCCAGCGCTTTCCAGCCCAGCTGACATCCAGCGTGTCCTTCAGAGAGCGTGGGAACACAGTGGGAACTCCGGAAGGGATAGGAGGCTCTGCTAAAGCAGGGACGTGTAATCTGGAGACAGGAGCAGCATTTCCAGCGGGCTCCTTGTGCAGGGGGAGCTGTTCCCGAGGCTCCCTGCCCCAGCCCTGGCTCACCGCACAGAGGTGTGGGATGGTCAGTGTGACACAGCAGCTCCTCGTCCTCCGTCTCACTGTGCCAGGACCAGTGCCCAGGGAAACAAACCCAGCGTGGGCGAGCAGCAGAGCCGAGGCCAGCGCTCCTGGGTTCGCCTTTGATGTGTGTTTATTTCAAAAGAACCTGGATTGAAATAAAAAACCTGGACAGAGAAGAAAATGTTTTTAGTTGCAGTAGGTCTGCTCTCTTCTGCTGTTACCAGCACTGGCAGAGATTTGGTCTTCCATGCAGACTGCCCAGCAGACTCACAGCCCTTCGTACTCCCCACTGCCGTGGGATGGTGCCCTGGTTCCCAGCGCCACGTGCCAGCCCAGCTCTGTGTCTGGTTGTGGTGGTGGGAGCTTTCCTCGGGAGCACTCGGCTCAGTCTCTCAGCCCTGGTGGCATTAGCTCCCCTGCCCTCCTCCTTGCAAATATCCCTGTGTTTTCCCCTCTCCTGGGGCTGCCCTGCCCTCCCGCGCTCCAAGGGGAGGGCTTCCAAGGGCTCGAAGCATTCACAACCCACTAATGGGCACCTTTTTCCCTGGCATGGCTAAAAATTAGTTTTTTCTCAATTAGCACAAGAGAGATGACCACAGCCAGTCGGGCCTGAGCCCTGAAGGCAGTTTCCCTGCTGGCCCAAGGAGACAGGGATCAGGGGTGCTGGGGAACCCCCTTCTCTCCCTGCACACCCTGCCCAAGCAGCCCCGGGCCCAGGCGAGGGTTGTGTTCACCCCTGCCAGCCCCTGGGCACAGCTCCCCTCCCCAGACCTACAAATCACTGAGCAATGGGCACAAATTCATTTATTACATCGATTAAAAGCCCACTTCCTTGTATTTTTTTTCGCTTGTAGAGGAACAACAACAGTGCCAGGAAGGTATATAATTATGGCTCATGATGGCAAATTTTACATCCCCAAACTGGAGTGTTTAATTCAATTAGATGTTATAAAGCTCTCGTTATCTCCTTCAGATGTTAATAAACTCAAGAACTTACAACTCCCTGTATTTGCAGCTCTCGCCACCCCAAACTGCTGTTATTTATATGTTTCTAAGCTGTTTCTAAACAGAACAGATTTTTATTGCTTTCTGGCCATATGCCCAGAATGAATGGGCAAAATTTGGGGGAAAAAATTAAAAACTGGAAACTTCCCTTTCTGTTTTTCTCTCCTCTGCCCCTTTCACTGACAGAGGCTGCAAGACCCTATTCCAGTGGCCAAGTTCCCTCCTGGTGTAGCTGGGGTGGCCAGGTGTCCCCTGAGCCCCAACACTGTGAGCGCCCAGGGGAGAGCCAGGTCCTGCCCAGGGGTGCTGACAGCATGTGCAGCTATTTCCATACTGTGTCCATAAAGGCATGGATTATTGCTCATCTCCCTGTTTTCCAGTGATTAACACGCATGGCATCTGTGGAGGGGCTTGTGCTTGACTCCCTTAATTATCAGGAGGGGAATTTTCTCAGGTAGTTAAACGCCTGTAAAGAGCAGCTGCAAACAGCAGCTTCCTGCTGGTGTTAAAGGTGCCTCACTCACTCTGTGAGGTGCTGACAGCTTCCTGGAAGGAGGCCTGATGCCCTGAAGGACCCTGCGTCCTCCCAGCCCTCCCTACCGGCCTCTTTTGTTGCCCACCACCACTGAGTGATGGGATCTGGGCTCTCACTGCCATTTGCTCAGCAGTGACAACAGTTTCTGTCACACCTCACGTGCCTGTGGACGCCCTGGTCTGACTGGGCTGGACAAAGAGCCACGTGCTGAGTCCAGCCACGCTCTCCATCACCCGGGTCTGTGAGCTGACCTGTTCCTCTCCCTCCACGCTCCAAAATCCCGGGGGGAATTTTGCTCCTCTCAGCGGCCCCAAGGCTGTCCTCACCACACACAGATGGTGCAATTCAATTCTTGAGAGAACTCAAACCCGACCTGCCCACCCCGGTCCCAGCACGGGGGTTACAGAGACCCTCAGGTGAATGTGTGCAGCTGGGCAGAGCTGCAGGACAGACGGACACAACCCGGCCCTGCCAGCACGGGGGCCAAGGCATGATGGCAAAGTTCAGCAAACAGGATTGCCAAAGTGTGCCTTTGCTCACGCTGTCGGGGGATGTTGGCTCAGCAGCCAGATCCCACAAAGATTTTATTCCCAGAGTTCCGAGATGACCCCAGGGTGATCTCTGGAGTGACTCAGAGCATGCTTGGCTGAGCCCAGACAGCCGTGTCCAGCTGAGCTGCTGCTGTTGTGGGATGCAGTCCCTGAGGTCGGGTCAGCTTCTTGCTTTTACTTGTGGGAAATTGGGATAACTGGGGGAACCCAGGCTAGCAGCCATCTGTGATGCGTCTGGAAGGCTCCCTGCCATTCCCTGTGGTGCAGGACACCTCGCCATGTCCAGTCCCCTGGTACACACACAGCAGAATGCCCAGGTGCAGGAGGTTTCCCCTCAGACTGGCACATTCAGTTCCTCTGTCATCCCTGGGGAAGGGAGTGCTGCATCAAAACACAAAGAGGGAAAGTTTAGGTTGGATATGTGGAAGAAATTCCTCCCTGTGAGGGGGGGGAGGCCCTGGCACAGGGTGCCCAGAGCAGCTGTGGCTGCCCCTGGATCCCTGGCAGTGCCCAAGGCCAGGCTGGATGGGGCTTGGAGCAGCCTGGGATAGTGGGAGGTGTCCCTGCCCATGGCAGGGGTGGGACAAGATGGGCTTTAAGATCCCTTCCAACCCAAACCATTCCACGACTCTGTGTCCCCACAGGCATGTGGATAATGAGGGTTTTGGAGATCACCTGCCCTGCAGAGATTTTTGGAGCCTGGTTTTGCCTGGTCCCCAAAGCCACAACCCTTTCTGGCCACGTGTGGCCTCCGGCTTGGTCTGTGCCTTAGAGCTGAGTCAAACGGTGGCACGTCCCAGGTCTCTGTGGCCGTGGGAGGTGTCAGGGCCCATAGCGTGGGGAGAATCTGCCGTGTGCCAGCGTGGAGCCCCCGGGCAGGCACTGCCCGCACAGCCCCACGCACACGGCTGCGAGCAGCGTCTGGCAGGGCAGAGCAGGCAACTGGAAAGGTTTCATAACCAGGAGCAGTGCAGGAGATGAGGAGCTGGACACGCATTGCTTCAGACGTGTTTCTGGCAGTTCTCTGGCTCCAGACTGTTTCAGCTTTAGCTGAAAAATGTTGAGCTGTTAGTTCATGGTGCAGAACAGAGCTGCCTGGGGCTGGGGAGGCCAGAGGGGTGATGTGAAAGTTAGAGACTTATTTTGTATGAATGTTCTTTTGGTTTTTTTTACTCTTTTCCTAAGTCCCTGAGGCTTTTCAACTTTTAAATCTGTACTCTTGTGTGACAGCTGCATCGACCAGCTCTGTCACGTCAATAACCCATGTCACACAGCATCCTGGAGGGCTCATTGGCACTGGGGAACACAGCAGCTCATCCTGCTGCTGGGATCCACTTCCAGAGTTGTCTTCTAAATTAAACTGACTTGGGTGCACAGGATGGGCACAGTGGGAATGCTGAGGGCTGGAAAGAAGGTTCACTGTCAGACCAAGCTGAGGATCCACGTGAGCTGGAGCCTTGTGGCAGAGCATCAGTACTGTGAGAACAAGCTGGAGAGAGGGGCCGGGATCCACAGGAGCAGAGGAGTGTGTCACTCTCGGCACAGTGAGCACTGAGACGGGCACTGGGCATGCCCTGGAAAGCCGCCCCCCAAGCAGGAGGCACCTGTGGCACCTTTGTAACCGTGTTTGAGAGAGGGAAGTCTCTCTGAACCAGTTTTGAACAGGTTCAGTAAGAGCATCAGAGCTGAGGAAGCGCATCAGGACTGGTGATTTGTTTGATGAATTCAGGCAGCGATTCTGTCTGCAGGTTATCAGAAAGAAGTGCTTTGATTTGCAGAAATTCCTTCGTTATTCCGTTATTCAGAGCACATTGTGCTGCCTCAGCCCTGCTGCGGGCGCAGCCTGCACAGCGCTGGCTGCGATGGTGGCCCCTGGCCCCCGGCCCCATCAGAGGCTCTCAGGTCAGCGCCTGACACGGTCCCTGGGCTACGACTTCTGACCAAGACTCCAGTGCAGTGAGGGGAAGAGCAGCAGGATTCCATCCTGCCAGAAGAGCTTTCCTTGGAGATTTCTCACACCAGGGAGGTGTGACCAAAAGTGTGACAGATGGCTGAGGTGATGCATGCCTGCCATCACCCCAAATGGTGAGCTGGTGGGGATTTCTGAAGTGGGAAACCCTCTCTGAAGTGGGAAATCCTGCTTTTACAAATGTTTCACAGAAGGAGATCAGCAAGCAAGCTGGGGACATGAGGTACATCTACCTGTCAGAGCAGCTGTGGCTGCCCCTGGATCCCTGGAGGTGCCCAAGGCCAGGCTGGATGGGGTTTGGAGCAGCCTGGGACAGTGGAAGGTGTCCCTGCCATGGCAGGGGTGGCACTGGATGAGCTTTAAGGTCCCTCCCAATCAAAACCATTCTGTGATACCGGGGAGGGGTTTCTCACCAGCTGCATGGTGAGTCCAGTCAAAGCTGCCAGCTACAGCCTCAGCATGCACAGGGTGAGGAATTTTAAAGAAAACAGAATAAAATGGGCAACGTGACCATCGCCACTCCTGAGTCACCTGTCAATAGCATGGCTTTAAATCCCAGCCTCTGCCAGATGGATGTGAGGCAACCTTGGAGGCTGGCACCACAGCACTTCACCTCTGTCTCCTTCCTGAGCACCCATCTCCACACCGTGTGAGGTCCTGGCATTGCTTTTGCATTGTTTGTAGAGATTTTGCTGAGGAATCCCCGTCAGCCGAGCCTTGCCCAGAGCACTGGGGTGAATTCCAGTTGGCCAGGCCAAGACACCCATGAGAGCTTAAGCCACCTGCCCCACCTGCCCCATAGAGGGCTTGAGCCTGTCCCACCTGCCCCACACATCTTCCTTTATGGTCAAACTTTTCTGTTGAAGCCCAGTCATTATCTATAATTTTTGACACAGCCACGAGGACATTTGAAAATACTTTTCAATGGAAACAAAACCTTGCATTTTTGTTTAATTTCTTGGTGCTATCAAAAGCTGCTCACTGCTCTATTTTTAGCTCCCCCAGAAGAAGCTGCATGAGCCAGTGAAAGGAGCAGCATGTTGATGAGGGTATTGGGTTACTGCATCCCAACCTCCCACTGCTCCCATGCACAGGCTGAGCCCAGCAGGGCTCCCCAGCTGCCCACTCTGGGCATCCCCCCCTCGCAGTGCCCCACATGGGGGTGTTGATCTCTCCTTGCTGTGAGCATGAAGTTCAGGTGGGCAAAAACCTTGGAGGAGAACTAAGACCTGTTGGTTCCTCAGTAGCCTCTGTTCCTGTTGGGACAGAGCAGTCCAGTGGAGCCCAGCATGCCAGGGGATTCATGGATGTGTTCAGTCCCTGCTGAGTTGCTTTTGCCTCTGGCCCAAGGTTTGAGCTTAGGTGTGCTGGGAGAAATTCCCATTTTGAGTCCTTGTTTGGGAAAGAACTGCTCCGTGGAGTTTTGTCCCAATGAATCACCCTGGAAGGAAATGGTGATGAAGCACAGCTGCATGCTGGGGAAGGGCAGCACCTTCAGCTCCCTGGAATCTGCTCCTGAAGAAGGAATAAGCTTGACCCAGATACATGAAATAACACAGTCCCTGACAAAGCACTGCAGCAAGAGCTAGAATTTCACATTTATTTAAAACCCAACTTACTTGCTGTCCACAGATACACACAGCCCGGAATTAGGGATGCACCAGGACAGAACGGTGTCAGCACAGGCTGAATGCAGCTGAGGCACTGCCAGCTCTGTGCTGGGGCTGTGTGGCAGCAACGCTGCTGCTCCGCCTGCCCTCAGCAGCACCTGCCCGCCTTTTCCTGTCCTCTGAGGTCTCTCTGTGGGTCAGACAGCTCCACTGCTTCTGCTCCAAAAACCAGAAGCGTTGCTCTGGGGAGCCCTCTGCCCCCAGGCACACCAGCCCTGGCAGACTGGAGAGGGCATGCGGGTTGTGTCACACCAGCAGCACTGTTGGGACACTGGGCAGGGCGTGTTTAACCCCACTGCCAGCTGGAGCAATGGCACCACAGGGATCATCTGGCAGCACCAGGGCTGCTCCAGCCCTGCCAGCGGCCCATGCTGGTCCTGCCTGCTGAGACAGATCCATACGTGCCCTGCCGTGTGGGAAGGGGACACCACGCTCCACAGGCCTCTGCGGAGTGGTGCACGCTGTGTGGGAGGATAAGGGGCACTGGTGGTCCATGGGGGACCCCTTGCCCAGGGGTTACTGCTTACTGGTTGCACCATCAGTTGCTCACTGCTCCTCCCAGCATGGTGGGAGGCTGTGCCCGCTGCCTTCACTGCTTTGGGGCCGTAGGAGATTTTCCTCCCCTGTGCTGCAACAGCATGAGCTGCAACACGTCTGCTCAAGTGTTTTCCTCATGGCCTGAGGCAGGTAACAAGGACCAAGGAGAGTGGAGGTCTCTGATCCTCATGCCACGTGTGGAGTGTGCCAGGACTGGTGGAGGCTCTCACTCCAGGCTCTCACTGAGGTCAGGCACTGCCCCCCACCCCACCCAGGAGCGTGGGAAGCTCCATCACCCTCCCGGCACTAAGGGCTGAGCACGTGAAGTGCTATCATGGGCAGTCTGAGCATGAAGTGGGGTAGGAACCCAGGCCAGCATTCATTTGGGAAGTGCAAGGAATTTGTGCAAGGCTGCCAATCCCGCCCACAGCCCAGGGGCAGGTTCCAACAGCACTGGAATGACAGCGTGATGGCCTGATACCAACAGTGCTGCTCTCAGGGCCATGGCTGGGGTCTGATCCCTCTTTCCTGATGGCACTGCATTCCTGGGGCACCTGTGGCCCATCTTCTGGCAGCTCTGCCCTGGAATTGGGAGGTGTCAGAGCCTCCTCCTGCAGCCCTCTCTGCTACTTGAGGTGGTCTGGAGGATGCTCCTGTCCCACGGGGATTCAGTCAGGTTTTACTGCCAGCATTGCATCTTTTTTTCTCCCTAAAGTGCAGTTTGGGCAGGAAGCACGAAAAGCACTTGGCATCTCCTGTGCCAGACACCTGACGGCCCTGGAGTAATGCTGGGGACACAGACTGTGCTGCAGAGAGAAAATGCCGCAAATTAACTCCTCAAACCCCAAATCCCGGAGTTTGCAGCACCAGTAAGGTGATGATAATTCCTGAAGGCTTGTGCTCCAGGTCTGGAAGGGATGGGCTGCCCACAGCACAAAGGATTTCTGAGTGTGTCGTTCTGGCCATCCACGTCTCGTGTATTCACCTGCTGGGCACATCCCCAGGACAGCAACTTCCCCTGACCTGAATCTGCTCTTTTTTCTCCTCTGCAATGGCTCTTCCCCTAATTAGGAGCCATAAATATGATTCTACAAAAATTTAGGTTAGGCTCCACGTGTGATGCAGAGAGGACTTTGTACAGACAGATCAGCTTTAAAGCTGCAGAGTGGAAAGGGATCTTTGCAGAGATTTTAATCCTGGAATGTTTCAGTTCTTTCCAAAGAAAGGAGAGAAAAATAAAGAGACGGGGAAAGAACCATCGACACGTGTCTTTCAAAGCCGCTAATGGAAGATTCCCCGAGGCGACCAGTGGAGCTGGAAATCCTCCTGCTTCACTTCTTGACAGCTTCCTGTCTCTGCCTGAGTTGTCAGCCCAGACACTTCTGTATTCTCGCGCTCAAAACCTGACAGACGCAGCAGGACATCGCTGGGACGCAGCGGGGCCTGGGCTCGGGGGCCATGCCGACCCCCAGCTTTGAGCCATCTTTTCCCCAGCTGTGCACCAGGACAGGTAAAGGTTTGCTCTTCGTGATGGTGTCAACCCTGGCTCGCATGTCTGCGGTCAGTGACGGAGTCACTGTGCTCCATGTAATGCAGCCAGCGGGGCCAGCAGAGAAGGGTGGGTCTCTGCCACCCCAGCACACCTGAGCTAACACAAAGTCACAAACCATGTCCTGCTCCTGCCTTCCCCTTGCGGTGGACTGTGGGGATGTGCACGACAGCTCTCCAAATTGCCAGAGGGCTGATTTCATGCCCCTTCTGCATCTCCTTGGAGGGGTGCGTTGGCCTAAAAAAGCATTTTGATCAAGAGGTATCGGAAAACTTGCAGAGATCAGCTTAGAGCCTTTTTATACCATGGGACATGGGTATGGGACAGACCCGAGAGCCCCATGCTGCACACATGGGATGTGGGTACAGAACACACCTGCGAGCACCAGCAGAGCAACATCTGGCACTGAGGGGGTGTGTGGGTGCCAGGGCACTCGCTGCACCACAGGCACGTTCATTAGCAAGCAAGTGGCCCATCACCTAATCACCTGTGTGATTGACCTCGTGGTCCAGCACTGACCTCGTGTCCAGCCGCAGGGAGGGAGGCCACATCACTCCCAGCAGCCTGCTCTGGGACAGTGTGTTTGAGCACAGGCAGCAAGGAGTAAAAGCCTGTGGTTGCTCATCTCAGGCATTGCCAGCCAGGCCCAGACAAGCAGCCTGTTGGTTCTTGCCTAAAACCAGAAATCTGGATAGAAACCTGAAAGCAAAATGCCCCAGCCCTGTGAAACATGCCTGGAAGAGCATCAGACTGCTTCCCTCTCCAAGGCAGCAGCCACTGGGAAACAGGTATAACAATAACAAATGAAAGGTGTATCCAAAAAAGAAATAGTTGAAGTTTCTTTGCCACAGCAGGGACCTCTGCCTCATCCCCTCATGAAGCCAGGACCTCATTTGAGGTGGCTGGTGGTAGTGGCAGGAGATGCCCACAGTCTGCCAGGCCCAAAGTCTGCAAAGAACTGGCATGGGAAGAGCCAGTGGTGACTAATGCCTTATATTTCATGCCAGAGGTCCCTAAAGCCTCATGTTGGGTGAGTGTTCCAGCACCTTTGGTGTTGGTCTGGTGTTGTTCATTTCTAAGTTGCAGTAAAACTCCCAGAGAGGGTCCTGGAACACCCCTGGCCCTGCTGTCCTGCTCTGGACTGCGTAGGGCGTGTGCTGGGCTCTCAGCCCTGTGGGGAGGCAGCATCCCTGTCTACCATCAGGATAGAAGAGAAGGTGTGTCTCCCATGTAGCTGCCATGGGGAAGGATTTCATCTTCTTGTGTATTTTGGCTAGTTCCAAAAAGTAATTCCAAAGAGGTCTTGGCATCATTCTCACTGTGTTTCTGAGAGATGTCCCACAGGGGGGAGTGGTGACATTCCTTGATATCCACAGGCAGAGGAGCTGTGCTTGGGGACCCCCTCCAGCAGCTGTGGGAGATGGTCTGTTCTCCTGGTCCCCCTACTCAGGGGACTGAGCTGATTCCTCTGAGCTGTTGAACACACGGATTCCTGCTGCCCACAGCTGGTCTTGTGGCACTGCTCCCTGTTCCTGCCCATGCTGGGGCTCCTCAGGGAATCTCACAGCTGCCCTCCAGCATTTTGAGGAGTTGAGGATTTCGGCCAAAGGATTTTAACTCCTGGAAGCAAGTTATCCAAACAGGACCACAGCTCCTGGCTGGGTACCTGCACAAGCGGGAGGAAACTGTGTCGTCACATGTGCTGCCTGTGGAACAGGCTGCAGGGCATCCTCTGCCCAGAGGGCAGCAGGAGAAGGAGGAAGATGCTGTGGAGAGCAGAATTATGAGCCCTGATGGAGCCACAGACACTGAAGTTAACTCCTCCACTGGGGTGCGTGGTTCACTCAATGCCTGGCACCATTCCCAGGGGTTACTGTGCCCTTCAGGAGGCCACACCTGACATGGTTCAGCCTGGGGCAAAGAGCAGCCACTGCTGTTCATGGGGTAGCACTGCTGGAGACCCCTCTGAGCCCCACAGGCCCCCCCCCC
>VZRR01009274.1:0-111033 GCA_013398015.1 Oreocharis arfaki
GTCCCTCCTTCCAGCCAGACACAGCACGACCCCACGAAGCCTTCATGTATTACCCAGCCCCAGAGCCACTTCCTTCTAAAGGGGATGGATGTGGATGCAATGAGCCCCCAGCAGGGGGTGAGAGCACAGGCAGGCGTTTCATCACACACCCTCTACACCACACCTGGTCCCAGCCTCTTCTTGAGGCATCTTCTCCATTGCAGTCCTGGACAAATCCCAAATGAATGTGCCCACAGCTGCAGCCCAGATCTGGGTCAGGGCACTGGGCAGTCTCCAGCCTCATCCCAGAGTCAGCAGGGTGTGGATCAGCCTTGAAGTGGCAGCTTTGCTTCCCCTGTGTTGGGGGAGAGCCTGAGGAGACCCTCCAAGGAGGCAGAGGGTGCACAGAGGAAGGGAATGGAGGAAAGGAGGAGGAAAGGCAGCCACGTTGTGCAGCAGAAGGGTGCGATCAGTCGCTTCTGGATTTATAGAGGATTAGATCTTGCTAAGCACATGCTGAATCAGATTAATACTATTAACATTTATGAATTATCCTCTAGCAATTAGCCGAGACGTCCTCCAGTACAGCACAGGGAGCTGCAGAAAAGGCAGCCCTGGGGTGTGCGTCGGAGGGAGGAGGATGCCAAGGGGTGGCATGGGCACTGTGGGGAGGTTGGGGTTGGGCTGCTGGACCCCATAGCAAGGTCAAGGGCTCATTGACTGAGCTCCTGTGCGTCCCAGTGAGCTCTTGTGCTCCTCCAGCAGCCCGAGCCTCGGCTCTTAAGGTGCTCCTGGAGTTATAAAGCCTTATGTACTGAATAAATGTATTTGCTGCCTAATTATACAGCTATTGGTGGTACTCCCCCTTCGCTCTGAGGCATTGTGCCTGCAGCCGGCAAATTCCAACCAACAGGAGGAAGGGGGGAAAGGGAAAGGCTAGGCAAGGGATGAGCAGCTGAGGAGAGCGGGGAAATGGACATGACCAAAGTGGCACAGGCTGAGATGCTGATCCACCAGCCCCATCACCACCAGGCAGATTCTCCTGCCCACACATCTTAGACCTCCCCCGGCACAGCAAAGGGGGGAAGAATTTGTGCAAACCCAATTTGCTCTCCTGGCACTGTTACATTTTTTTGCATTTCTCTGGGCAGGGACAATTAAAATCAATGAAGTCAGTTCTGCTTTCATGTTCTCGGTGCTGAATTGGTTGAGATAAAATCACATTAAAGAAACAGTTACATATTTAAAGGTAGATATTGCCTGCACTGGAATTTTCTTTCATGAAAATCAATGAAAGCACTTCTCCTGGAATTAAGGCCTGATCTTTTTTTGTTTTACACTCCAAATGAGTCCCAATTTTACAATACACAAGCACAAAGGCAAATCTGAGTGGAAGGCTTCCTTTTAAGGAGAAGGGAAAGCAATTTTCAATACCGTGTAGCAAAAACATTATTCCTACAGGAAAAAGGGAAAAAAAAGTAATCATTATCTATGAAATAGTTTGTGTTGAGTCACAGCCCAGGGAGGATTGTGCTCAGCAAGTGAAGGGCTGGTCAGACAGATGAATTGATTTTAGAAACCAGGAGAGAGCAGTGACGGAGGCCAGGCTGCCAGGGAGGGCTCAGGACCTGGCAGGAGATGTCACAGGGGCTGGTGATGCCCAAGGACTCAAGCTGCTCATCCTGGCTGGACCTTCACTGCACTGCCCATTGTCCCACTGTCACCCTGCAGGCAGAGTTGCCATTGAGGAATTGGGCTGCTATCTCAAAAAAAAAGAAGTCCCAAATCATCCTTTCCCTCCATCCATTATTTTTGGAACAGATGTGAACTGATAGAACAGGATGAGAATACAAATCTCTGCTCAGCAACAGCTCCCCAGGGTTGGGGCACATCCCTCTGTGCCTCAGTTTCCCCCACAGCCAAGCATCACACAGGAACAAATGTGACATCCACCACCCTCTCTGCTTCCTTTCCTGCTCCAGGACGAGACAAATCCATCGTGCCACAGGAATCCACAACAAAACGCATCTTCATTTTCCAAACAGCACCAACCCTCGCCCTCCTCCCGCCTGCATCCAGCTCCATGTTTATGTTCTGCTTCCTGGGAAACAAGAGGCTCGTTACCATGCGGAGGGCGACAGCAGAGCGATTAGTGAAATTTGTTACCCACATGCTCTGAACAAAATTAAATTAAAAGTGCTGCTTTGCTGTCAAGATAAGGGCCAAGCCGGAGAGATAATTTTTCACTCTCAAACACTCAATTACTTGCTGAGGCTGTATCAGATACAATCGGAAAATAAATAAATAAATAGGAAGTCCCGCACTGCCTCCAGGAACAGATGTAAAAGCCTTTATCTCCAGCGCAGTCCAGGGAAGTTAAAGAGCCTGCGGCCACCGCGGCTCCACCACCACTTTCCCTCCAGACCCTTGTGCTGCCCAGCCCCAGCCTCCAGCAGCAGCCCTCTCCCAGCAGCTCAGCACCCCTGGCACGGGCAGGAACACGAGTGTACCCTCACACCTACAGCCACCAGCGATTTAGGGAGCAAAGGGGCAGCTGGAGCAACCCCAGCGCATCTTCCCTGCACAGCCGGACTCCAGCAGCAACGAAGAGGGACTCAGAATGGGTTTATGTGCTGTTGCAGTGCCTCATTGCTCTGCAGGCAAAATAAGCCATCGTGCAAAAGCACCACGTTTGTCTCCTCGCTGGAAAAGCAGCACCCATGACGGAGAGCAGGGAACGGTTGGGAATTAGCATCCCCCACTGTCACAATGCCCTGGGCAGTACAGTGTGAGCGTGGCTGTGCTGTGGGGGTGCAGCCTGGAGGGAGGGACCTTGGTGCTCTGGGGCGTAAAGACAAGGTTTGTATCTCGGAGGCACCTCATCCCTGAGGTGTGGGGATCTGCAGGTCGCGTGGGAGCCGGGGTGTCCCCTCTGGGGTGCTCCTTCCTGGCCTCACAAAGAGCAGCACAGCTCCACGTGCCATGAACCAGCTGGGTGTGCACTGCCCAGACTGACCTGTCGTCTGTCCCAGCAGGGAGCAGCTCTGTGTCCCCTCCTGAGAAATCCCAACAGCCCTGTGTCCTCTCCTAAGGAATTCTGATGACTCTGTCCCTTCCCAAGGAATTCTCATGGCTCTGTGTCCTCTCCTCAGGAACATGAACAGCTGTGTCCCCTCCTGAGGAATCCTAACAGCTCTGTGTCCCCTCCTGAGGAATCCTAACATGTCTGTGCCACGGGCTGATCAGATGAGGAGGGGATGGACACAGGGCTGCCAGGAAGGGAAAAGCACCCCAAGTACAGACAGACAGCACCAGACACAGACAGACCCATCTTTCCCTTCGTGCCACTGGAAGCAGCCCAAATTGACATGTTTATCACCTTTTGTCTCCCACTTGATTCCCAACAGCACCTCCCCCAGTTTGAAGGCGAGTCAAGCCTAAGGCAGAGCAGGGGCCAATTCCCTGAGCAGTGTGTTAGAGTCGGGGTGATGTCCTGCCTGCAGCATTCATTCACTCAGCTCCAGCGAGGCTGGAGGCACCAGCAAAGAGAGCAGTACCCAAATTTCATTCTGCACTTCGTTTAGTTCCCCATGAAATAATAAGTGCTGGCTGCCTCTAGAGATGGGAGAGGATCAAAGCGAAGCTTCCTCCTATGTAGCAGACTCCGAATACCTAATATTCCCTTATAAAAGGCCTTGTTTTAAACACCAAATACAGAGGCAGATCAAAGCTCAGCTTCTCATTTCTCTAACAGCCCTCAGAAGGCTCCGCCAGCCATCCCGGCACACACACACACGGGGCTGACACCGATCCAAGGTACATAATTGAACTCTGCTAATTTGTCAAAACCATCACCGCGTGCTATGGAAACAGCCAGGTGCCTTGTTCACAGAGACCTGAGCTGAGGAGCATCCCAAAGCCATGCCCTCCCTTCCCTGGGGTGCTGGGGAGCTTGAACAACAGCTGGGCAGGAAAACTGAGTGGGGTATTTCCCCCCTCACTCTTTTAACAGGTGATGCCAGGAGGGGTGAAGCGATCCCAGACCCAACGTGGGGGAGCAGGCTCAGGGCAGCCCAGCTCGAGTTAAAGCAGATACCAGAAACAGCTCAAGGAGCACCAGCCAGCTGAGGACAGTCCACGAGACACCCCAGGTGGGTGGGCACTGTGCTGGGAGCCCTCCAGCACATCTCAACCATCACAGGAACAAAAACATCCCTCTGCCTTTGCACCCCCTGCTCTGCTTTGTGTCTGGGTTTCCAGCAACTCTGTACCTATCTCTGCTTGATGGGGGAGTGACACCAGCCCCAGACTCTGGGGTTTGTCAGCAGTTATGGGGACCTCCTAGCAGATCCTGGGGCTTGGATGCAGGGGCCCCCAGCAGGTCCCAGAGGCTCAGACAATGACTGGGGTGCAAGGGCGGGCAGAGAGTCTGTGGGTCTCCAAGACAAATGGGCTTGGGATGGCTCAGCTCCTAATAGGGTCCCCATACGACACCATCACTTTCCCTGCCTCAGTTTCCCACAACCCAGGAAGCTGAACAGCATCTGATGCACTTTTCTGTGTTACCAAGCAGCTGCTCTGTGGTCTGAGAAAGCAGAGGGAGGTGCAGGAGCCTCGCTTGTGCCTCCCCTCCAGCGAGGAGGGGCTCACTGTATTCAGGGAATCCTTAATGAGACAGGCAGGGAGCCTGATATGGCCTTGGAGTTACAATGCTGCTTCTTCCCCCACAGCTTTCACTATTTGATCTCCCCATCAGGCACATGCTGCCTGTGACCAGGGGAACTCGGGGCTGCACAGTCAGATCTGGAGCTGAATGTATTTTGCTGGGCACAAGGCAAACCCCACCCCAGAGCAAGAGGGATGGAGCAGCAGTGGAGTTTACGCACGGGGCTCTGCCTCCTTGGTTTAGAGGTTTTTTGCTACTAATATTTTCTTCTCGAGCTCAGAGTGGGACCTGACTGAACACCTCCCACCCTGCTCCAGAGAGAGGAACTAAGCATCAAAGCTTTGATATCGCCCTGATGGCCAGCGGGGGATGTGGATTCACGTCTTTACAACACTGTCAGGTTCTCTCTCACAGAGACTTCAGCGCTGGTGGAAGGTGCGATGACCGACAGCCCTGGAGACAAGAGCCATCTGTGCACCACAGCCAGCATGTGAGGAGGTGCCCACATTTCCTGGTACTCCCAGGGGAATGGGAAAGGGGAGAGGCAGCCCCCACAGCAGCTCGGAGTGCACAAACCTGTCGCAAACAGGTTGCAGGAAATTCTGATTTCTGGAAATCCTCAAGGAGTCAGTGCTGAGGGTCAGCAGGAAGGAGCAAAGCAGCCATCCCTGGCCCCAGCTTAGGGTCACTCCAACCTCTGAGCACAGAGCTGTGCACAGCCTGACAGCCTCTCTCAGGACTTGTTTCACTCGGAAAAGCAGTCCAAATTCCAGCTCCCTTGAGACTGCATGCCACTAGAGCAGAGCTCACACTGATCCATCAAAGAGAAGTGGAGGCTGGGGAGCCAGTGTGGGCACAGGCAGGGGACTGTGGTGAAGAGAAGGGAGTCTCACTGAAGACTTGGGTATGAACAGAGCACTTCTTGGCATAAGCCAGCAGTGCCTCTTCCAGCTCAAATCCCAGAGATGGGGCTGAGCCCAACAGCAGAGACCAAGGCTCCACAGGAAGATCTCCTCTGCTTTATTCCTTACACTCTCCTCCCCTATCACTCCTCTGGAGACTTTCCAAACACACGGTAACATCAGTGTAAGGGCATCCCCCAGGCCTAGAAGCTGGGAATGTGAGTGGTGCAGTGTGCTGGGACCACAAAAGGTGCTGCCTCTTACTCCATGTACTCCTGCCCTGAAAACCAGGTACCAGTGGGTCTGCTGCTCCTGAGCTACCAGAACGAGCTCTCCCTTGCTCAATATTGTCCTCTGTGAGTGTCTCTCTAACACACCCTCCCAAAGCACTAGAGAACCTGCTGTCCTCCTTCTCCAGGAGACACAGGAGGTCACTTAACCAAGCTCAAAGAAAAGCAAACCTGCACACCTCCTAAGTGTAAACTTCCCATCGCATCGTCTGGGATCAATGCCTTGACAGTACAAGTAATTAGGCTCAATCCTGCAAAATCTTATCCGAGGAGAGAAACCCCAAGGAATCCCTCTCCTTGCACCTGATAACTATCTGAAGGCACCTGCAACGACACACCAGCCCGGTGAAATCGATAGGGGAACATCATTGTAAGAATTAACTGTATCTGACGACGCATCCTTCTCTATTAGAGCTACGATCCAGTCCAATTATGGATCTTGGCTGAACTTGTAATTATGAGTTTGGAACTACGACTTCCCACTACGCTATTGCTTTGCTTCCATGAGGGAGAGGAGAGTCAATGAAAGGATAATGGAAAATTCCTTTCAAGGATGCAGCGATGGCCAAATTTATCTAGACAGGAGGGGAAGTACAATGGGGACTTTATGCAAGACAATTCCCTCAGTTAGCCCCCAGTGAACATGAACAAACCAGGTTCTCACAGCATTGCTCAAACACTAAGGCAGATCTAACAGCCAGCCCTGCACGACGGCACAAGGCAGCTCTGCCTCCTGAATTCCCTTCAAACCCAGCCATCAAAGCTGCCCAGGTGAACAACAGCTCATTCACAGGGAAAGAAAGGAATTCTTCCCATTCATCTGTTCCTTTATATTTGCCCTACAAGGAAGCTTAAACCAACAACCAAAAACCAACACAGACGTCAATAAAAATATCTTTGTACCCGGCATCCAGTATGAGCTTTTTTCAAGAGACTGACAGAGCACTTGACCTCAAGGGGAATGGCATCAAGGCAGCCTTGCAAAGATTTACCTGCCTTTCATTAAAACACAGTTTTCCATACCTTCCCTGTGCCCTATCACCCCTTTCCCTAGTGGAAGCTGAAAACACCCCAAACTTCAGTGACTTTTCCAAAGTACCCAAGGGCTGTCACACCCTGCCCAGTATCCCTGAATAAGTCACTGAAAAAGCTACTCCAGCACTTGGGAAATTTGATCCCTGCATCAGCAGTGTTTTGGGACAGTTTCTTTTGTCCCTGTTTGCAACACAACCAATTCCTTCCTTCCGTCACACAGGCACGAAGATGATCAGAGGGACGGAACGCCCTTCCTATGAGGAAAAGCTGAGAGAGTTGGGATTGTTCAGCCTGGAGAAGACAAGGCTTAGGGGTGACCTAACTGCAGCCTTCCAGTGCCTGAACGGAGCTGGAGAGGGACTTTGGAGAAGGGCATGGAATGACAGTACAAGGGGGAATGGCTTCAAACTGACAGAAGGCAGGGTTAGAAGGAATACTGGGAAGAAATTCTTAGCTGTGAGGGTAGTGAGGCCCTGGCACAGGGTGCCCAGAGAAGCTGTGGCTGCCCCATCCCTGGAAGTGTCCAAGGCCAGGTTGGACAGGGCTTCCCTGGGGCAGTGGAAGGTGTCCCTGCCCATGGCAGGGGGTGGAATGAGATGGGCTTTAAGGTCCTTTCCAACCCAAACCATTCTGGGATTCTGATTCTATCATTTTCCCCTGAACGCAGCTGTGTTTGTACTGCAACAGGTAAGTAACTCATGAATCCTCTCATCCTGTTCATCAAAAGCTCATTTTAAACACGGTGATGATTTCTTTTTGTTCTAAAACACATGGAAAAAGAAAAAAAAGCACCCAAACATATAAAATCGAAGGCCTACCCTTTGAGCAGGAACAACTGCAGCACACCCCTGTGCATGCGTGAGTTTATTCCCGTGTGCAACCATCGAGCTGATCAGAGGTGCTGAGGTGATTTCACATTCAAATAAACACATTGGAAGCATTTATGGGAATGGCTCATCATGGAAACAAATGGGGCCGTGTGCTGCTGCGGTGGGCACCGGCATCTATCTGGCTGCTGCGCTCTGCCGAGGCCCGGCTTCCTGCACAAAACAAATGGAGGGAGCAGACCCACTGTGCAATTTTTAAATTGCTTCCCAACGGAGTTATTTCCCGACAGTGATTTTTCAAACTCAGTAGCAGCAGCAGCAGCAGCAGCAAAACTCGTCCTCTCCTCCACCAAACAGCTCGGGCTGAGAGTCTCGAACAAAAGCAATCCAGCATGATGTGACCAGAGGAAATGCGGACACTAATTTCAAACTGCACATGATATTTCAGTTTCTCAGCTTCTCCAACTCACAAAAGAGCCTGAAGGGACTTGGGTCTACAAATCCCTGCCCCAACCCTCATTTTGAATTTGTTCCTTTTAATTGCCTTTGTGCCAAGAGGAAGGCCGGGAAATTTTCATCCAACGGATGCTTTGCATGGGAAATAAAAGGCAGAAAACAGGAGTTTGGAGCAAGGAATTGCCAAGGTAACCACCCCTGACAGCTGCACTCGTGCCAGGACAATGACAGACTCAATCACTCCCCGCTAGTGCGGCTTTGGGGAAGTGCCAGGGCATGCGGAGGGTAACTGATATGAGAAACCATCGGAGGAACCCAGAACCTCAGCAACACCACCAGGAAATGGGATTTATGGTGCTGCATCACGCAGACAGCACATCTTGGGATGTCCTTACCACCACAGACTGGTGTGGCTGTCCTCTAGACTCGGGCAGTATCAGACACCATCACCCATGGGGACGGTCAAGGTGCTCAACCATTTCCTTTTCTCTGACACCAGCGTGCAGTCACAGCGTCCTTCCGTACCTTTGCTTCGCCTCCGGCTCCGATACTGCTCCGTGTAGAAGGTGAGCTGGGTTTCATCGTCTGCCTCTGAGCCAGAGTTGCCTTTGGCACGTCCAAACCCGATCCCACCTGCAGGCAACAGAGAGGAAAAAATCAGCCCTGGCAGCTGGGATGCTCAGGAGCAGGTGGAGCTGGGAGCTCCTCAGCAGAGCTGAGGATTTGGCCAGCAAGCTCCGCTCCTTGCTATGGTTCTTTGCTTGGGGTCACCAGTAGTGACCAGGAACTTTTACCATTCATGATTTCATCAAAAATCAAGACCCTACAGAGTCTATAGTGATGTGAATGCTTTCTTACCCTCAGAAATAAAAATACAAATGTATTTCAAGGGACTCACAAAGAAAACCCCTGAGTGTGGCAGCTGCTCTCCCCAAGGACACCTGCATGCAGTGAATTTTAGGCGTTTGCTTCAAAGCAAACCCAGCAAGGACAAGTGGTACAGAGGGAATACAGCACCTGGGGGGCACCCAGGACCCCCCGATGGTCTTTCCTGCCCCTCAGCACCCAGTCTGGCCCATCTGCTCCCCCAGCTCGCTGTGACAGCCAGCAGCACAACCATGCAGCAGTCAGGATCGACAGGAGCAGGGCTGGCCTGTGGTTCTCTCGGCCTCCTCCTCTCCGGATACGGTGTGGGATGCAGCAGGAGCCCAGCTGGCTCCATCCCCAGACCCACCAAGGAGCGATGGATGCTTAAAAAGCACCACAGACTCTAATTGGCAGAAGTCCTTCAATCTTTGCAGAGCTTAAAGCAAAGAGGCCTCTGGGGGATGACAGTGGCCCTTTAAACTGCCATTAAAATATTTTACTGTTTTTAAAAAATCTTTTATTCTAGGCAGCAGCACAATTTCCCCATTTCTTGGCAGAAGAACAGAAAATGAACGGTGCCTTCTGCCCTCTGAAATCCTTAATCACAGCGATGAGAGGTGGCTGGCAGGAGACAGCGGGACGCCAGGAGCTTGGCACGTGGCTCCTGCCCTGACCATGCCCTGACCTGGCCGAGCAGTGCCCTCCAGGGCAGTCTCAGCAGCGGGGCAGGAAGAGGCTCTGCCGGCTCCTTTGCTCGTGGAAGCAGCAGGAAGGGTCAGTGCGCACACACAGCAGCGTTTAGTGCTTGGACAGGGGGCCTGGGGGCTTTAAAGACCCCAAACCATAACCCACCATCAGCCCCTCCTCAGCCACAAATACCACAGAAAACGTCCAGTGCCATGATACACCCACACCAAGGGGTGTGAAAGGCACAGCAGAGTGGTAAGGCTAATAAGGCTTATTTGCAGGAGTGAGGAAAATCTTAATTAACCTGGGCTTCTAACGCAGGCCCTTGGGCAACCAGCCAGAGCTGCAGCCCTGCTGCACATGCCCTTCTCACTGAGCAGAGCCTGCCGCAATGGCTGGGGCTGGGGGAGAGACACCAGCTGTGGGAGGGCTCCCCCGCTCCTGAGAGCTCAGCACAGCCCTCGCCCCTGCCTGGGACAGGGACCAGGACACTGCGTGTGCAGGTAGGATATGGCACGTCCCTCTGTCACCTTCCCACACACCAGAGCTGGCCCCTTTTGCACGGGCAGATGGCCGGGGTGGACAGAGGCAGCGATGTGGTGCTCTCTGTGCTGTCACACCCCACTGAGGTGACCAGGCAGCTGGCACAGGCAGTAGCTGCTCCGCCAGCCACTGGCCCAGCCCCCTCCAGCCGGCCCGCGTTTGTGTGCCGGCTGCGTCTCCGTGATGGATGGAGCTGACATGTTAAATTACTCAGGCTGGATGTCTTCAGAGAGCTGGTGACAGCGATATTGCATTTTCTGATTACCCAGCACTGAGCAGGATGTATAAATACAGGAGTTGTGAGACCCGGCGCAGGTCCCCAGCCTGCAGCGGAAACGTCTCCTCTGACCCAACATGCAGTGCCAGAGGTCAGCCTGGAAACACCAGCCTGGGGCACACACACAGCTGCCAGGGATGTGCTTTTACACCTTTGTGCCATCAAAGGTGCTGGAACACATCTTGGTGGTGGTGTTGAGGATCTTGGACCCCAGGTGAAGGACGCAGGGATGCTAATCCTCAAGTAATCCTGCCGTGAACCTGATTTCATGTTTAACTGGCCCCAAAGTCTGACCAAATCAGCCCAATGAGACATTTACAGCTGGGGCAGTGCCCCCTCTTCCAGGTCCATAACCAGCCTTGGTCACAGGCTGCTCATCAGGGCACGGGGTTGAGGATAATCATGATGGGGACAAGAATGCTCAGCACAGAGAGCACCCACGTGCAATTACTGATGAACAAGGACAGCATCCAGGTAAAGCCCAGCAATCCTGCCTGGTCAGCATTCCCTTTTCTTCAAAAACAGGGAGAAAACCACCAAGTATCAGAAAACAAAAAGATCCTAATCACTGCAGTCGGTTACAAATTGGAATAAGATGCTTAAAAGACAGAGAACAGGGAAACAGCAACTTCTCAGAGCTGGCTATCTGTAATGCACTGGCACCTCTCAACAGCAGCTCCCACGGGGAGATACCCCCTCTTTACACCTAGTTTACTCCTGCTTTTGAGACTGGAGCAAAAACAAAGCTCCCCTTCCTCACCCAACCCCCCCCCATCTTCTGGCCAGCTCCTTCATCAGGCAGTGGGGCAGGAGGCAGGCGGGGAAGGCAAGCTCAAGGAAGATGCTCTTGTTTCTAATCCTGTTTGCAGATTTACAGGCTCGTTAATCCCTTCAAATAGATCTCAGCTCAGCCAGGCACTGGGGCAGGGCGCTTGTTCAGAGCAGCATTCATTTAGTGGGGAGCAAGGTGGGGTGCCAAGGCAAACATCTCGTTATGGTGTAATTAAAGATGGTCCCGTTCATGCTGAGTGGGGATAAGGAAATAAAATTCAGGAATCAGAGTTATCCCCAAAGACTTTTTGTTAGCTGAAGCCACGTGTATGATTTTAAAAGCGAGGTTTTTGTCATTAAAGAGGAAATAAAAAGCAAACATGACATTTTTAATCCTTTCCCCGAAACCAGGAGGTCGCAGAACATCTCAGGGAAAGAGCTATAGATGTAAAAGGAATCAAAACGGAGTTAAAATAAAGAAATAAGTGACAGCAGCTATTTGGATAACTCCTATGTGAGGCCAAACTGCCCTAAGACACTTAATCCTGCCAAGTTGGATGTTACGATAGAAGTGGAAGCTTGATTTTGTCCCCAGCGGTGCCACCTTGGGTGACATCTTCGTGCATCCCTCTGCCCTGCAGCCACTATCAATGGAAAAAGGATTTTCTGCATCCTTTTCCTCCGGAAAAGGGCAAACCCCTGTACATACCACAGAATTCAAGACCCACAATTTCCCTCATTGACCGTGTTGGGTTCACCCCACTCCATGCTCACTCACCCCATGCAATGCTGCCTGCTGGGTGCTCAACAAGGCCCTCTGATCCCAGGCTTCCCAGTAAAAAGCGGATGAGGAATGCCCTCCCCAGCACAGCAGCGAGGCCCATGCACTAAGAGCTGGCAGGGCAATGCAATTACCTAAGTGGAAATTTTCAGTTTAATTAATTTAACCCCAAAAAGAGCACCAGACAACTGAAAAAAACCCCAAATGTGGTCAGAGAAGGGTAAAATAGATGCAGATTTAAGGGGGAAAAAAAATACACAAACATTTTCTTCTGAAACTTACCCAGTCAACCCCCCCCAAAAAAAAAATCCCAAAAAACCAAAACCCAAACAAAGAGAATAAAGATAAAATGCCCTTTAAAACTGTGTGCCCTGTGACAAGGGTATGTTCACACATACTGGCTTCAGCTGAGGAAAACTCCTGCTCCTGGATCTTCCTTTTCCTTCTGTCTCTACCCAAATCACTCCTCCAGAGCAGGTGGTGCAACAACCAGGTGTGGAAAAACTGGGATCATGCTGATCCCAGACAGCAGCCCTTGCACAGCCTGAAGGGTTTTATTTTCACCAAGGACCAGCTCAAAGAGCTGGAGATGATGTTTTGACTCGGGTGAGGTGAAAGCCCCCAGGTGAACCATCAGAAAAGCCTCACCAGCAAAACGTGATTCTCCACAGGCACCACAGGACAGTCCAACAGGGCAAGGTGGAAGCAGAGGTGTCCTGGCAAAAGCAGGGACCATGCATGAGCCCAGCTGAGCCTCAGCTCTCCTCCCTCAGGGAGCTTTGGGTAACTCAGGGCACCGCCAAGCCCTCCAAACCACAGGAACTGCAGCCCCAGTGAGCAGTACAGCCCGATGAAGAGCACATCCTGTCTCAGAAGGACCATTATGGGTTACTTCTTCCCAAATCCAGAGTGTTTTTAAAGCCCTGCCCCAGGAGAGGGCACCAGACCCCCTCTCTCCGCACCTCGGCCACCCCTAAGGCCACCTCCCAGCCCCGGGGCTGCCCACACAGGACGGTCCATCAGCCAAACCCACACCCTCAGCCCCTGCCCCGCTGCCTGTCCCCAGGGCATCGCTGCCCGGTTCTGGGGCAGCCTGGTTGGGAAGCTCTGGGGCTGCATTTCAGGATCAATAAATCCTCTGGAATGCAGCATCCTTCCCTCCAGTGATGCCAGCTCCCAGCAGAGACCTCTTCCTTCCAGCCCACCCCTCCCACCCTCAGCGCTCTCCATCCTCACTCTCCCTCAATTATTTATAAGCTCTGAATGTGCTTCACTCCTTAGAAGTGTTTAGGGAGAAAGGTTGTATGAAAGAGGCATTAGACAAAATAAAGTTATATGGCACAGTAAATAGAGAGGGTGGTGTGGTTTGGTGGGGCTTTTTGAAGTCAATCTACTTGGGAAAACAACACCCTTGCCAGAGCTGCTGGAAACACTCAGGGCAGAATCTGATTTAATGAGGAGCAATGGGCAGCAGCTTAAGCACACTCAGAGCAGAGAAGTGAAGCAAGGCAAAGTTTATCCCAGATTTGTTTCCCTTGGGCTGGGGGTCAGGTTGTTCTCTGGCTTGGATGGTTTATCCCATCCTTCTGAAGGAGCAGCACTCGGAAACCCTTTCAGAGCCTTTCCACAGAGGAGGAAATCTGTCTGCTGTGTGCAGTTCCTGCAGGGAGAGTGCTCCAGCTGTAGGGCTTTGATGAGGTTAAACATTAATTAAATCAAACCACGAGAAAATAATTACACACATGCATCCATCAGGCTGGAATGTCACTACCCAGAAACAAAGTTGGATGCAAACTCCATCAGCGGAACTGTCACGCGGCCGTTAGGAGGAAATGAATGCATCCCAAATGGACAATTTCATTTAGGGGAAGGAAAAAAAAGTCTCATGGATTGCAATGGATTAATGAGGCAAAGAGTTTATGTTTGCAATTGGATGGAAAATGCAAACATCCCTAGTTATGGTATCGTCCTTTACCCTGAAGGGTTGTTGGCACTCCAGCCACTTGCCTGCTGGAGGCACAGGTAACCACAGGCTGTAAAAACCAAACCTCTGGCACAGGAGAGGCCAGGGAATGGGCAGGGAAAGGCATGGATCAGCTCAGCAACAGTGCCCAGCCACCACGTCTACAAGCAAAGAGATATTTAAATTAAGAGGAAAAGAACATGGACGAGATGGGGCTGAAGAGAGCAAGATCTCTGCTGGAGATGGCGGGACTGGCTGGCTTTTGGGGGACTTCTGACCACTGAGAGCTTGAAATCTCTTTTTTAGGGTGTGCTGGTGAGGGATCCCCGTGGCTGGGGACACTGGGAGTCAGAGTCCCCTCCTGAACCCCGTGGGGTACATTCTGCCTCAGGCTCCTCATCCCTCACTGGGTACAAAGCAATCTCATACTCTCATACTGAGGAACCAGCAGGGAGAGATGGAGAGAGGCCAAGGGTGCTCTTGTCCTGATATCCACTGACTGTTCCTGTGGTCACTAATAGGCAGAGGAGTCCTGGGAAGGTGGGAAATGGGGTGGGGGTGTCTCCAGAGACTGGGGACAGGCCGGGCTGGCTTGGGGCCACACTCTGACCCCACACAGCCAGAGGCTCTGCCTGCAGCTGGGCATTGTGTCTCCTCCTAAGCTCAGCTGCAAGGATTAACTGACTTGTTCCATTAGTGACCAAAAAGCCTCTTAACTTCAGGCAGTTCAAAAATGAAAAGAAAACACACTCAAAAAAAAATGAGGCTGGAGCAGGGAATCAGGGAAACTTTCCCTGACAGTCTCCGTGGACTCCAGAGCACCCACACCCACACGAAAATACAGAGACACATATTTGAATAACTACTAGGAAACAAACCAAATAATTTAAACCAGTTAAAGAGTCAGAACATTTTCTTCACACCGAGTAAATAATTTATGGGCAAAGCTATAATAAAAAAAAAAGCCCTCTCCAGGCCTGTATCACAGGAAAATGTATCAGGAATAAAAGATCACATTTCAGACTCATAAATAAATGAAAAACAAAACCAACAGTAAACAGAAAGAAAAGTATTTCCTTCCCAGCTCCCTGAGCTGACACAAAGACCCTCAGTGCACTGTGGTAAGGCCAATAAGGCCCAAGGGACCTTGATCCCCATCATCCCTGAAGGGATCTGATGTCTCCTGCTCTTCCACAGATGGAAATCTGGACCCAAACCCTTGGCATAACCTTTAGTATGGTACAGCCTTTAGATCCATGAATGCTGCTCCCACCCTCTGCGTAGCTCCTAAAGCCCCTAAGCATTGGGAAAGCAGAAAGAAGAGAGGTCCCAGTGATGTTACACCCAAAATTAATTTCACCCCTTCATGAAACTAAAACTTGTCAAGAAACTGTGTTTCACTCCCACCTCAGTTAGCTGGGGCAGCTGACAGGGGCTCTGGTCTTGCAGCAGAATCCCTTGGAGGGGACACGATGCGACACGACTCACAGGCAGCTCCGCCAGAGCACCCAGAGCATGCTGCGTGGGGTTCGTCCCCCTCTCACCCCACCACGGAGGAGTTCTGGTGTCCCCACGCTCAGCAGTGAGGGTGAGGAGGCTCCCACCTTCCTCCCCAGCCAAGCTCCTCTGGCCACAGCCACCTACCTCGGGGCCGGCTGCGGCGTTTCCGTCTGCCCACGGAGGTGCTGCGCAACGCGGGCTGCAGCTGCCCGATCTCGATGGGCGTGTTGGTGCGGAAGCTCTCCTTGAACTTCTGCATCAGGGACTCCACCGTCTCCTGCGTCACCTCGGGAGCTGCAACACCAGCAGAGGGGCTGTGGTTAGAAAAGAGCTGGGCCACCGTGCCCCCGCTGCCCATAAAAACCTTTCCTCGCGTAAGCCGGAGTCGAGTCCTGGGGCAGGAGCTCTGCCAACACGCCCCAGTGTCACCCACAGGGACCCATCCAGCACTCTTCAGATCTTACCAAAGCCACAGAAATTAGAAAATTGTGAGTTTACAGAAATTGTGTTTTCCATGCTGCTTTCCAGCATTTTGGATGATTCCTTGCCTCTCCCCCATGTGTGCTTGGAAGCGTCATGCCCTTATATCCAAGCTACAGCCTGAAAGGTTCAAATCATACGGGCACTGAGAGAGCTTTGGGTTAGGTTTAACTCTACACCAGAAGCTCAGAATTGAACCCCAACCTTGGCAGTCTTTTAGGGCAGCAGGAACTCCCCAACAGGCAAGTCTGAGATTATGGACTGATGGGAAGGCTGGGGTGGGAGTCAGGCAAAGTGCAGAAGGCCCAGGAATGCTCTGAGGGGCAGCAGGATTCCTTGAGGTCTCCCAGAGGCTGCACTCACGTGCTGGGATGCAGCACCTGAGGTCAGGAAACAACTTCCTGCAATGCCCCACAGTATGTGTCACATCATGCTGATATTTAAGCAACTCCTCTCCTTGCTCTCACACACCCTCAATTCAGTAATGCCAAAAAATTCCCCCAGAACTTCCGAAGAAGCTCCCTACCCACCTGCACAATGGGCAGTAACAGGAAACCATGAAACTACTCACAAAAAGCAAAAATGAAACACAGAGGTCTCCTAGGTCCAACACTGGTTCGGCCTCTGTCAGCTCCTTAAATAAACTCATCAGCAGAACATAACCTCTGTCCTATCTCCATTTCCAGAGCCACAGAGTCCCCTTGATGAGCTCCAGAAGCTCCCCCTGCCTGCAGCGTGGCTGTGTGGAGATGGCAGGGATCTCAGGTCCTACAGCCACCCTGTATCCCACTTGGAGAAGGGATAGTGAGCACCCTGGAGCTCCCAGGCTGCCAAGAGTTATGGGCTGATGTAGCACCCCACCATAGCTCCTGGATCCAGAGATATCAGATGAGCATGATGCTCCTCAGGCACGCGGTGAGCTCAGGGTGCAGAACTGCTCTGCACCACAGGCACCAATTCCCTTCCCAGTGTGGTGCAGGGAATTCAGAGTTCAGCTGGAACAGAAGCTGTCCATGCAGGATGAGACATTTGTAATTCTAGGCAAGGATTTTACCTGAACACGGAGTCTGCAGCAGACTGTCCAACACCCAGCCATGCTGCAGGGAGCAGAGAGCCCTCAGCACCCAGTGCCACACCAGGCCACGGAGCAGGCCCCCTCCCTTCTCCCTAAATCCCACAGGTGATGAGGTGATGTCCTCAGCCTCCCCAGGGTGCTTTCCTACCCCTCTAGGCTGCAGAGATGGTTCTGATATCTGCTGGGGCCGATGAGAGAGGGAGAACCAGAGAGCAGATCAGGAGGGCTCGGGAAAGGATCCTGCAACCCAGTGCTGCTGTACTGGGAGACAGAGGGAGAGCATCCACTCATCCGGCCACACCAGACAACAGGGAAACAAGGCTCAAACCCACTGCCTGAGTTCAGTGCCAACAGTGAGAACCATGTCAGGAAAGCTCCAGGAAGAGAGGGAGATAAGGGACCAACTGTGTTACGTCTTTGAATTTTCCAGTACCAGGCTCCCCCAGGAACCGCAGATCAAAGAGAGAGCTCCCCAAAGCCCCCCATGTTTATGACATGTGCAGCTGAATCCTGCAGTGTCAGATGCCCCAGCAGGCAGCAACACGTGAGGAAAACATATATCCAGAGCAGGGAAAGGTCTCCAAAGAGCATCCAGTCCCATCCCCACAGCACACATCCCACCCGAGGTGCCAGGGAAGGGAGCTGTGGCAGCACTGGGGTGGCTCAGCCTCCTGCTGCCGTGTTCCCAGGGGGAAGCCCAACCCCGCAGCTCCCTCGCCGGGAGCACGTGTGGCAGGGCCTCCCCGAACAGATGGAACCTTGGGGCTGTGTGATACAGGACTGGGGAGGTGGAGCAGGGAGCTCGGCAGTGGCTCGCACGGCTGAGGCTCATTTACCAAGAGGAGGCCAGGAGGAGCACACGGCAGGAGGAGGAGGAGCAGCGAGCAGCGAGGAGCAGGAGCAGCGAGCAGCGAAAAGTCCGAAGTCTCATGGCCCCTGCTTGGCTGATGGGACCGTGGTGATCGTACCCATCTGGCCACCACGCTGGCACAGCCACCCCGAGGCAGCTGCTCCTGTGCCTGCCAATGGAGCAAACACCAAGAGGGGGGGAGCGGTGAGGAAAGGGGGGTCCCTCGGCCACCGGCTGTTTGGGATGATGCTACAAATTCTGCAGGAATTGGGAGCAAAGAGCTGGTGCATCTCACTGCTCTGCACAGCTCAGGTGTGCCAGCACATCATCGGCTTCTCTGTGCCCCCAAGCTCAGGGGCTTGGAGAAAGGAAAGGGAAGCAGGAGGGAGGAGAGAAAAGTAAAGCAGGGGAAGAAAAGAAAAAAGAAGGGAAGGGAAGTTCCGGGAAGGGAAGGGAAGTTCCGGGAAGGGAAGGGAAGTTCTGGGAAGGGAAGTTCCGGGAAGGGAAGTTCCGGGAAGGGAAGGGAAGTTCCGGGAAGGGNAGGCTCCTGTGCCTGGGAACGGGAGGGATTTTGGCTGTGGGCAGGTGGAACTGCTGAGGTGACATTTGCTGCTCCAGGGCTGCCTGAGGGAGCCTGGGAAGGGAAGGGAAGGGAAGGGAAGGGAAGGGAAGGGAAGGGGAAAGAGAAAAAAAAGGGAAAGGGGAGAAAATGAGAAATGAGAAAAGACCCTTGTTGACATGATCTCAGCAGGCAGAGTTTGGCATGGGTGGGCAGCACAGAGAAAACAGTGACAAATGAAAGATAGCAGAGGTTCAGTGTGTGAGCATGAGGGGTGAAGGATGAAGGGAGAGCCCTTCATGCACTGCCAGCAGTACCAAAAGGGAGAAAGAAGAGACCACTGCACCGAAACAGAATGAGACAGCACTTGCTGGGCTGTTCATCACATCCACGAGAGAGACAGTGCACTGCAAACCAAACTGCCATCTGGGCCTCCCCACAGCAACCCTCGGAGGTTTTAATTGGTCGGAAAAGGATGGGAAGAAGCACTACTGTGGGGTAGACAGTAGCCTTTATAATTTGCTTTAACTACAGACCAGCCCTGAATTGGTCAGGCAGTCGGATTAGATGATCCTTGCAGATCACTTCCAACTGAACTATCCTATTCTACACATCCCTGCAAGCCCCCCCGGACTGCCTGTGCCAAACACGGGCTCAGCCAGCTGCTCCTGACACCTCCACAGCACCCACACGCTGCTCCCCTCCCTGGCACGACACAGTCACATCAGCAGTGCCCAGGCACCAGCTCCTCCCAGCGCTGGCCGAACGTGACACATTTCAGAGGCGAGAGGACTGTCCTCCCCTCAAGCAGAGCTTGCCAAACGCCTTCTCTCCCCTCCCCGGTTTCCAGGATAAATCCACCCGGGCTACTGAGCTCACATCTTCGTCAGCACGCTGAGAGATTCTCCAGCCTGGCAGAGGTGGTGAGATCCACCCCGAGGTTTGGCACAATGCTGTGATCTCCATCTCCCCCCATTCCACAGCCAAGCCTTCAGCAGCTCAACCACACCAGGAGCAGGCAGGAGCAGGGGAATCACGAGGCCCTCCGGCCTCCGCAAAATCAGCTTCCCTCTCTGGCAGCTCTTTGAGGACACAGCTGAAGGTCACCCTACCTTTGCAAAGCACAGCACACGCTCCTGACGAACACCTCCCTCCTGTCCACCCCCATATTCTATTTGAAAAGCCATTTGCTCTCCTTATGGCTCCCCTATTCATTTGCACGTCTCCCACAAAACAATTCCTATCCCGAGCTGTTCTCTCCTCCTTCCTTTCTGCTGGCATGAATTGCAGTGGGAAAATATGTTGTTTGGCTTAAAAATTACAACAACAACAACAACAAAAAAAGTAGTCATCAACTGAACAATATGAGCAATGTTTGGGTAAAAATACATTGCAATGGAGATGAGAAGCAGCAGCGTTCCTTCCAGCCTTTGCTAGACTCCCAGCACAGCCAGGAGAGCTGCACCCTCCCAGACACACAGGCTGGGTGCGGGGGGCTGTTCTGGGGAGATGCCACAAGTAGGAACCCACCATCCCAGGAGGGATTCCCCATATCAGAGTCCCAGGCCTGGATCACTGCATGCACGCACAAACCCTCTTTGAGAGATGAGCTATTTGTGAGCCCCCACCAGTTGCACTTGGATGTTGTCTCCAAAACATTCTCAAGGCACGACAAAACCCCTTTGATGATGCAACCTGTTCCCAGCCAGCGATGGAAATACCCCATAGCTCCTGGAAAAGAGCTCTCAGCTTTGCTGAGGTGCTTTAGTCTTCAGATGTGGCCTTGAGGACCCCAGTGGAGCAGCTCCTCCCCAAACCAGGCTCAAACCTCGTGCTGCTATTGCATGGTGGGAGAGCTGGATAGTCCTACAGCTTGGGGTTTGCATCTTATTAAAACAGAACAGTGAGGTTTAAGGTCTGCAGAGGTGCCAGCTTCCCTGAGCCTCAAAGTCTTCGGTGCCTGGCTTAAAGGTTCTTTTCCTGGAGCCACAACCATCCCTGCTCTCCTCACACAACACCTGCACTCCCACAGCTGCAGGAAGACGACTGGCAAGGCCCCAGCAGCTTCTGTCAGAGCTTCCCATGCTATGTATGGACTAAAACACATTTTTATAAAATACAGTTTTTTCAGCATCTAGTTTTCCCATCCTTCTCTTTGATTTCTGGCTGTCAGAAGGCAAGTTATCGATCCCTCAATATTACCAGTGGCCACAATGCTCCGAGTTTTAGGGAGAGGAGTAACTGCAGAGCATCTCAACAGCTGCTTGACTGAGCATTCTGCAACAAGACTCAGTCAAGGATTAAATGGAAAAAGTTTGGGCGCAATTAGAAGCAAAGGTCAGTGGGGTTTTTACCTCCTGACCTGCATGGCAGGTGTGTGATGCAGCCCCCTCACCTCAGACACTGGCTCTTCTCAAAGACTCTCCTGCCCTTTCACTGACTACTTCTAGTATTTTTCAAATAATCTGCTTTTTCTAGGCACAGAGCAGGAGACTCTCCTGGGAGCCCCTGACGTGGGCTCTAAAGGTCTAATACATCATCATGTCCCTAACACACCACAGGAACACCAGGCATGTGCAGCACAGTTTAGTAATGTTATAATTGCTTCCTCCAAATCAACCCCCTGATATTCAGCAAGCTCATTTTGATGTTTCTGGATCAATATTTCAGAAATTTCTGTTCTACCAAGTATTTCAAGAAATTGACTTTCCGATCCTATTTGGAACAAGCATAAATTTCACAATACTGGAAGTTTTCCACATGGTGGAAACCCTGATTTCTCACCAGCTCTAAATAATGGGTGTTTGTTGCTTTTTGAAGCATGAAATAACTAAGGGTGTTCATTCTGAAACTGGGATGTGGACTGATTTTCAACAGTGCCACCCTGAAGGTACCGAGCTCCACAAAGCAAAGAGCTTTAGTAGCATAAAATCAGGTAATTACACTGATGCTGATGTGAAGACAGTGGGAGAGATTTGTACAACAGCTTCGCACGTACTCAGAGGAAAACACAACTGGAGAGCGGCATCCTGCCACAGAGCACGGGGAACACGGCAAAGGCAGGGGGAACACTTGGAACTTCACCTCTCCGTGTGCCTTTCCAGCCACCAAACCTCTCTCGAGCAGGACAGCCTGTCCCCCTTGGTCCCCTGATGTCCAGCAGTCCATGTCAAAGGCCACATGCGGCCACTGTGTCCAAGAAACACATGGAAGCAGCTGATTGCATTACACAACCAACTCAGGACATGTATATCTATTTTATTTAAATACATACATATATTTCTCCATAAATATGCTTTTATTTAAATGTATCTCTCTCTATATATGGATATATATAAAAACATCAAAAGGAAGCACAAATTACCACACACAACAATACACTGGGGGGCCAAGCACCTCCTGCAATGCCTCCATGTCCAAACCATCCTTAGATCAGGGAAATGCCACCCATGGCACCATGTGCTCTGTCACAGCTGGCCCCCAGCTCAGCCCTGCCATCACAGTATGAGGGAGGATCAACCCACCTCCAAAAAGCTCTTTTACAAAGTGGGGTTCTCACACACAGCAAGAAAGGGAGAGAAGAACCCAGGAGGCATTTTGAAAACAGCCTTGTATTCCATGATGACTTTTTCTTTCTTCTCTCTCCTGGCCTTTTTTGTTGAGTTTTAAAATAGAGTCTGTATACATTTTTTTTAGCACAGCTATTAATACATAGCTATTAATACACAGCTATTAATACATTAATAGATTATTATATACATTAATAAATCTCTCGCTATAAAAATAGATCTTTGTACGCAAAAGTCTGATTTCAATTGCAAATTGGAGGGGGAGGGAAGCAGAATAAGAGATAAAGTTTTATTCAAGATGTCTCCTTTGAAGGAAACTGAACAAATGTACTTTCCTCCTTCATATATTCATGAGATGACTGCTTCCCTACCCCGTTCTCCGCCACCCTCAGCTCTGGGCTCAGAGCCAGCACAGCCCTTATCTGGTACGAGGCAGGGAAAAAAAAAGTCCTGATAGGATCAGAAGTTTTCAGTAGTTTAACAAATCTGGGAAAAAGTCTCCACTGGGTTCTAATAAAGCTTTAGGAGCGTGACGGGAAAGGGGATGCCGGGAAAAGCTGGTGTGCAGTGGGAGTGGGATGGAGAGCAGCCCCCTGCAGTGGGGACAGGGACTCCAGGGCATCCCAAAACCCTTCTGGACACACACTCACTCTTTGCTTTTCGCCTTTATTGCCAAGCTTTGCCATTTCCCCCATCTGCAGAGGGCAGGACAGAACATCTGCAGCTCCCATCCCCACTGCAGCTGGGTGAGCAGGAATTGGCAGGAGCCCATCCCACGGGAAAGGCATGGGAAGAGCCAGAGCCCACGGCAGCACCCACCCAGCCCCGGCTGCCCTGACCCTTCCTCATCCTCTCTCCAGTCACGGCGCTCAGTCGCTTCCCAGCTAATTGCCTCCACTCATGTGTGCAAACTCACCGTTTACCGGAAAATGTCACGGAATGTTAATTTCATTCGGAATGTGCTTCCATTTTTTTATGATGGGAAATGAATAAGCATTGTATTAATAGCATCATTTCCAACTCCAACCGCAGTCACGGCCCTGCGGATGGAGGCTGCGAGTTACTCGTCACCCTGCACCTTCCCTGCCTCTCCACCTTCCTCCTCTCCCTCCCCCCGCTCCCCCCACTTCTCCTGTTGGTAATTAAGATAATGCAATGTAATTATAAACATATTAGGAAAGATCAAACGCTGAAGAGCCGCAGTCCAACAGTCCCGCCTCCGCCTCACGCCTCTGCCTAGAGAGCACCAAACGCTGATGGGTCCCTCCACTCCTGGGGCTGCTCCAGCTGGATTTGACCTTCCCAGGAGCTGTTTCTGGCCAGGAAACCCTCAGGTCTTCCACGGGGCAAAGACTTTCTAGCACACCCCTCCCCTAACATGTACAGGGCGTTTATTTTTTTATCCCATTTCTCTTGCAAGGAAAAACCTTTGGCTGTGGGGAGCTGCCCCATCTCCCCCTGACCCAGCACTGGGGAGGTCCAGTCCAACGGAGACTCCATTTCCCATTTTCTCGGCTCTAATAAAACCCCTAACTTAGGTTTTTTTATGAGACATCATAACTTTCTTGCTTAGGCAGCGAGCAGAGAGGATGAGGGAAGATGGGCAGACCCTCAGTATCAGCTAATGCTCCTCAAGTTATCAAATAATTGAAAAGTTAAATAAGAACACTCTGGAGGAAGCTTCCCGATTTGGTGCTAATGGGCACACGGAATAGTCCGGCCTAATGTTGCGTGGAGGAGAGACACTGGCTCGAGAGCACAGTGCTGACCTCCAGCTCCCTCTCTCCAGCACACAGCTCCTGCAGCCCCACGGAGCCAGAGGAGACACTGGCCCACAGAGCCAGCTGGGGCAGGAACACACCGAGGGCAGGAAAGTCCCATCCCCACCTGGCTGAGGAGCCGCTGCTGGGGGACGAACCTGGAGGCAGCAGCACTTTGGCATCTCTCAAGTGAGTGTGAGCAAGTGCCAGCACCCCAAAGGATGGGCATGGGCAGGACAGGGCTCCAGAACAGCCACTGTGGGTGGGAAACATGGCACAGTGGCCCCTCTCCAGTCTCCACCAGTACCCAGCTCCCACTCAGCAGCATGGTGCAGAATGAACTTTTTAGTTAGAAAATCCATTTCCTCTGCTTAGCGGCCAAGGTGACATTTTTCACAGCACTGAAAATGCCGTGCCACCTGCCAGGATGAATGAGGGAGCGATGCCAACCCAGAGGAGAGGGACAAACTACCAAAATCTCTCAATGTGACCAAGAGCTTCAGCTCCAAAAGCAGCACCAAAAGGACCAACGACCTCCCACACTGGGCAGCACATGGGTGGAGGCAGCAGGCAAGAAAGAATGAGCTGAGAGCTGGTTTGTTGGCTCAGGAGAAGACCTGGAGTACAGGGAACACCCAGAAAGCCCAGGATATCAAAACCAAACCTATTCCAAGCCACGCAGGTAAAGAAGTGAGGCTGACCACCACCACACTCACAGGACCCAGTGGGAGAGTCGCAGCAAACGCCGTAACTCAGCGGGGCCGTCAGAATGGATTGATTTGAAGCACCTTGTTAATAAGTTTCCTCTCCCACTGGTCCTTCAGGGAGGTCAGTGCCTAATGATAAATGGGGCTGGAAGGTGCCTGCAGACCCAGTATCAGCACAGGTGCCCAGCCTCAATCCATCTTCCTTAGGAGCCAGCTGACAAAACCGTCTCGGTGCTGTAGCCAGGTAAAACACGACCGATGGGAAGAGGACACACAAACAGAGTGAAGAGCTGGTGCTGCACTGCCCTCCCTGCTCCCTTCCCCATAAAACCCACGAGCCTGGGATGGAATGATGGGGAAAAATCTCCACATGCCGACTGGTGGAGCCACAATGCCACTAAAAGCCAAGGAGAAGAAGGGCTGAGTATTGTGGTCTGAGACAAACCCATCATTTGCTCAGGTGACAGGATCCAGAGCAGCCTCAGCTCCGAGCCCCACATCCCAAGGGCTGAGCCCTAACCAACATCTGTGTACTTCCAGTAGAAATGGGGAACATTGTGGGATTGCTCTCCTTCATCCCACATCCTCTTCTGATCAGTCTGACCGCAGAAACCAGTGGCAGGTTTTCACTCCATGCTGATACCATGGAAGCACCATCCCTGGCAGTGTTCAAGGTCAGGCTGGACAGGGCCTGGAGCAACCTGATCTAGTGGAAGATGTCCCTGCCCCTGGCAGGGGTTAGAACCAAACAGTCTTTTAGGTTCCTTTCAACCCGAACCACTCCAGGATTCTGACAGCCCTGGTCAGAGCTGAAGCTCTCCCAGGTCCTCTGCATTGCACACAAGGTGGTTGCAAGACAGAACCCAGAGGAGAAACTCAGGAGAGGCAAGGACACCTGAGATTCCCCAAGGCAAGTGAACAGTCATCATATTATTTTTTTAGATTTTCCATCAGGAAAAAAAAGGAAAGAAAATCATCTTGAAGCTAATCCTGGTCAACAAATGTCCCACAGCCCAGCTACGCCTTTAAATAATGTAGTGCTTTATCAAACATTCATAGTGATGCACAAAGTGATGAACAATGTGCGCCTGGCATTTATATAAATATAGTTCCTGATGGCTTATTTTCCTTGGACAGCCAACACTTCACAGCTTATCTTCTGTGAGCTTGTGATTTCGCCTGGATGGAAAACACTTTGGACACCTTGGGAATCAGGACTACTGCACATGAAACTGCCATGGCATCCCCACCGGGCATGTGCAGCCCCACAAAACTCCACAAAAATCCTCGCTCAAGAGTGCTGCTGACTTGAGGAACCAGAAGTCACCCAGCTGTGGCTGGAAGAGGGGGCAACCAAGGGTATTTCTTCAACATGGGATATTGTGGAGTGTCAGGGTGAGACCAGTGCACGCCTTGCAAAGCAGCAGGACTTCACACATCCAGCATCCCTTCAGGATGCTCAGCAAAATGCTGGCATAATAAACCACCCTGTTTCTGCTCCAGTCCCTATGGCACCATTCAAAGCTGCTTTTCCAACTGTTTCTTCCCTCCTCTGTCTCATGAAATTAATGAGTGGGTTGTAGCAAAGAGAGGGGAGAAAAACAACAAAACACATCAGGAGCTGACCCCACCAGGCTGTTCTCCACAGCAACAGTTGCTGTGGGCCAGGAAGAGCCCTGGCTGACCCTAGGTGTTTAAACCTTAATTAGTTACTAAGCATGGGCCACAAACCCATGAGCCAGGGCTGCAGGACCAGAGGAAGGCCCCAGACCCCAGGAGCTGCCCTGCCCCTACTGAACCACTCTCAGAGGCAGAAGTATGTTTGATATGGCTCTTGTGGGAGAGATGACCTGAGCATGCTCCCACACATCCATGATGCTGCTCTGATCCACTTTCTTGGAGGTGTGAGGGAGGGGGACCGTGTCCCACAGCACCACTGTTCCCTCCCTCACACTGGGGAGAACAATCCAGATTCAGGTTGGAGGTAACCAGTTCAATGGGATGATCAAAACAAACCTCAAACTCCAGCCTGGCTCCTCTCCATTGAGATCTCCAAAGGCAGTTAATATATTAATGTATTAATTATGACTGTGTTTATCTCTGCAAAGCACAGCTTTTCCCTGGCAGGTCAGGACATTTGCAAATCCGCACTGAAGCCTGAGCTGGCATCACCATAGAACCAAAGACTCAGTGGCACATCTGGTGTAACCTCAGTAACTGGGGCCCTCATTCCCTTCATTAATGCATTCAAATCAGTTACAACTGAGCATGCTGGACTTGAAAACATCTTAAACGTCTCTATTAACTAGAGACACTAGCTAAGCACGTCTGGAAGTGCCTCTCTGAATTACGATCCAATTCCTAGCCCGTGGAGCCCCCCTTTTTTTTTTTTTCCATTTCTTTACAGCTGAAATTTGAAGCTGGTTTTTTTTTCAGACAGAACTAGAGGACTGCAAAAAACCACTTTTCACTGGCAAGCTAGGAGAATATACATTTTCAAAGGTCCCTGTAAATTACGGAAGGAGTTGGTAGGGATTAGAGCTCGGAAAAGCTGATCACGTACAAAGAGGGTCACGATCCCATCAGGTCACTGGAAAGAAGAGCCCCAAGACACATCAGATGCCGGCCTGATGCACTGTCCCATTTTAGCCTCCAGCCCCAGCAAAAGCTAAGCCATCGTTTAATTTATTAAAGGCTCAGAAAGCCTCTGGTGAATGCTGGGAATCTCCCCGAGCCAACAGCAGAAGCAGACGGTGGCTCCCAGCCCCGGCACGGGCCCCAGGGATGGTACATCTTGGCACAGCCATGAGCCCAGCCAGGCACCAGTGTACCCTCAGGGACACCAGGCTGCCAGCTCAGGGACATCATAATCAGGCCAGACACCTCGCTCCTGCTGCCTGCGTGCTCTCCCTCCTCCAACGTGGAGAGCAACACCATCACCTGTCCATTGCGAGGGCATTGCCCCTGACTCACACCCATCTCTAAATCTCACCTCCAAGACACTGCAGAGCTCAGGTATTTGCAATGAAAGACAGCTCTAGGAAACAGCTTAACTACCTGCCCTCCTCTTGCACAGCTCAGCCCCCAAAATGTCCCCTTGCACAGCCCCAGCACCCTGCCCTCCAGCCAGGCCACTGCATTACCTCTTCCTGAAGGAGTCTCCACTGGAAGGCAAAAATGATACTGAGATGTGGCCACCAGAACAGCAGCTCCAGTGCTGCTGGGGGGCATAGGGAGGTCTCTCTTGCCACCATCAGTATCCTTCTCCTGCTTTTTGCTGTTACCTCAAAGCCATTTGTCTTCCCTGCCTAAATCCCTTCTCCCGCAGCTCTCCTGGACTGCATCACCCAGAGCAGCTTGGCTGTGAGGCTGGGGGCACCACAAGCCTTGACACCAGCAGTTCTCGCTATTTCCTTATGCTGCCCTGCCTGCTGCCTGGCTTGGCTCCCTCTCCAACCCTCAGGTGAGGGCTGGACCATTAAATGACACGAGCAGGGTTGCCAGAGCAGAGTGAGCTGGATCCACATCTCCAGGTGCATTCTAGGAGCCAGACCATCTTTCAGGAATGCTCAAAAGTATCTCACTACCACTACAGAGAAAAGCATCCATGGATTAAGTAAGAGAAACTTCAGAGGTTTACCTGAGCCAACACAGCAGGGGAGAAGAAAGTCCAGGAGAGGAATTCAAGATGAGTGCAGAACCACACCTTTGATATACCCATGGTATTAATCATTGGAGCCATCAGTAATAAGTCCTGTCTCCTGTCTAGACTTGGAGGCCATACCCAGACTGCAGAGCCTGTGAAGCCAGCACAAAGGCCTGCTTGAAAAGTTCTTTTTTCGAACATGAAAGAAACTGAGAAATAAAGATGGGTCCTTTGTTGCAGGAGTGGAATTGCAGATAGTCGATTTTCAAGTCTGATTCCTCCTCAGTTTTCACCAGGCAGAAGTTCTGTTTCTCGCTGATCCTTAGGAGATTTTGTTTGGCAAAATCTTTCTGAGGAACTTGTGGGTAATCCCATACTGAGGTTCGCTGGACTTTGCCTTCATTTACCAACTCCATCACGGTGCATCCAGTGCACCCCAGTGCCACCTGCAATGGACTGGGGCCCAAAGTCCCTCAAACAGGGCTTGATGGACAGAAGAAAAGGGCTCCTGCTGCTGTAGGATGAAGCTGTGTCACTGAGGATGAGAGCCATGTATATTAAAAGAGAAAAGCAAGTGAGGAATTCCCAAAGGGATGGAGCTTGAGGCCATCTGCTTGGGAAAGGCAGGAGAGCAGAACTCATGACGAGTACGGACTGGAAACAGCACACAAAAGTGAGGACAGAGGCGGTGAGGAAGTGGCAACACCTGCACAAATTTACCCAAATTCCCACAATCACTGAACCTCGTGTACACACAGGAGCTGAGTTCAGACAGGAGGGGTCTCCCCAGCAAAGACTAAGACCCCAAAAACTGCACCCCCCACCAGCAGACCCCACTGAGCACAAAGCCCTAGAGACCTTTTAACTGCCAGAGAGAACCCAAACCCACAAGGAGACAGAGCAGCCCCCTCTCCATCCCAGCTCCAGGGATCCTTCTGGATAATTAGGACAGCCTGGCTATTGCCTCCAGCCTCGCTCCATTTCATTTTATTATTAATAAAAAAAAAGACTACTTTTCTACTTTTCTTCCTAAACTGCCTTGGATTTTTCTTCTGTCTAAATTCATCTGGGCTCTGTGCAATGTCACCAGGTCAGCTTGTGCTCCTGCTGCAATTCTAATTTTGTCAGCTTTACATTTTCTAGGCAGTTGGGAGATTTTTCTTTCTTTGCTCCTTTTTTTTTTCCCCCAAGTCAAAAATGATTTTGCATAACAGTAATAACGTTAATGGCCCTGCACAGCGCATCCAGATTACAACTGCAGCTAGGGAGAAATAAACATCTCATCTTTGCCCTGCTGTTTATCTCCCCACAGCAGAGCCTGGTATCAGGTCAGAACCTGTAATTTCATTAACTTTATCACTCAGACACGCTTGTTGCTAGATGTCATTATTCAGCACATCACTCCTGTGTTTTGTTTGTGCTGGGATTCACTTCAGATGCTCCAGCACCACATGGGAGCATCCCTCCCATCCACATCACTGCCTGAGCTGGGGAGGAAAGTTTGGCTCGCTGAGCCGTGATCTGCAAAACGTTTGTGCTGCTCAGGCCTCCTGGGCAGGGACCGGATGGAGCAGAGCCATCCAGTGCAATTCCCTGCCTGATTCCCTGACCAGATACATCCAGAAGTGGTGAATAAAAAACCCCACAGTCTTCCTCATGGAAAGGATAATTGACCCAACATCCGCCAAGTGTGGGGTGGCAAATCCCCAGCGATGGAAAGGGCACAAGCCACAGCTCACCCTCCACCTGCAAATCAATCAGTGCCCAGCACAGGGGGAAGCTGCAGCACAGGCAGGTGGAGGGTGAGCAGAACTGCTCCATCTCCATTGGATTTGCCATCCCTGGTAATTAATGCTGGGAAGTGACACTTGAAAGAGCCTCTGCTGACAGCCCCAGCGATGATACTGCTCGGAGCCCGCTGACAAGTCCCAGCTGATGTCTTATCACAAGGCAACACAGCAAGAGCTGCGAGGAGAGCTTTTCCCATGGGAGCTGGCAGATTCCCTGGAATGCAGGCACAGCTCCACGCCCATCCCCAGCGACCACAATGAAACCTGGCAGTGCCAGCTGGGTACCAGGGAAAGGCTGATCTTATTGTTGCATTACAGCCATACTCCAGCTGGGTGTCCTGTAATGCATCCACCTTCACTCCAGCTGCAAAGCCATGCCCGAGCAGAGCTGCCTTCCAGTCCCTGGGCATCTCCAGGTCCCTGGTATCTGCTCATACCAGCTGCAGCTTCTCCACCCCACCTGCCCCATCCCCACAGGAATCTGGCTGTGACTGCTGCTCATGTGCAGGTCAAAGCCCCTGTGAGCAGCATGTCTGAACCACCACATTTCCCCTGCGTGTGCCACCAGGTCAGAGTGGAAAGCCCACAGCACATGTATTTATATCTGCAGTCTAGAAGCCCTAGATCTGAACCGCAGCCACCTTGTCCTGGGCAATCCAGGCTCTAAGCAGCTCCAGCAGAGAGGAGTAAGTAGCACATACCATCGGTTGGCTCCCTGAGCAGAGCCTCATCCAAGAGGGAAAAGTGCCCATCTGGGAGGAAACATATGGCGAACTGGCACAGTCTGGAAGGATCAGACTAGGCAAGGCACAAACCTGCCTTGATCCAAGGTGCAAAGTCTGGCAGCATCACAAGCAGAGCTGGTGGGAGCATTTGGGAACATCTCTCCCAGCTTGGGAATCCTACAGGCAGCTTCCAGCTTGGGGCAGGGGGTTCAGCCTGTGTAAGTTCTTTACTGCCAGTTCCTGAAGCCCTTGGATACTTTAATATTCTGCTCTAGATCTTGTTTGCTATTTTGTTTTGAAGAGCACTGAAACGCAGTTACTGCTGTCTTCGCCACTCACACAACTCTAAATAATTTATAGAAAAGCGAAACAAAGAAGAGAATATGAAAGAAGAAAGAAGGTAGCTGGGTTACGATGTATGAAGGCTTCCATTTGTTCACTCTCACTGAGCAGAGGGTTGAGGAAACATCTCTCAGCGCCCATGGGCTGGTAACCCCAGACACACACCAAGGGATGCCAACACGGATGCTCAGAGCAGCACTCGAGGAGGGCAGATTGACCCCTGACATCCAAATCAGTCTGAGCAACAATAACCATCACCATCATCACAACCTTGTTTAAAAGGGCAAAGAGTAAAGAGCATTTTAAGGGTGGAAGAAACACAACCTCAGCCACCACTTATGACCGTCACAAGGGCAGGGAGCTGCTTTCCAGACACACTGCATCACCTAGGCTATCCTTGGTTCCTCCATGGAGACAAAAAGAGTCCCTGTCCCCATCCCTGCCACTGTGGCTGCTTTGTCTGGGAAGTCACACAAGAAGGGAAGGGTAGTTCAGCACCACCCCAAGAGCCCTTCCCTGCACAGAGCGAGCAAGCACATCCATCCCTTCCTTGCTCCTGCTGGAGTCACTCACAGCACAAACAATCAGCCCTAATGTGCTTTGCTTCTGTTTATTCAAACGCGTTTTACTGTGCATTGCAGGTGAACAATATTAAATGGCTCATAACAACATTTCAATAAGCAGAGGTGGGTGTAGCAGCTTCTGATAGACAGACTTTAGAAATGCAAGCAATCAAGTGTGCATTAGCCAAAATACCCTGGGGAACGCACTGCTCCCCAGCAGAGCTGAGAGAGACAAGCCACAAACCTTTCTTCTCGTAGTCAGGTTTCTCCTCCCCGCCCCGGCCCAGGCTCTCCAGCGTCCTTGTCACCTGGCTGCCAAACTCATCCTCCCTGGTGCTGGGCTCTGCACGCCGCGGGGTCTCCTCCTCCTCCTCGTCCTCGTAGTCGTCCAGGATGGGGGTCTCCCGGATGGGCACCCCGATGACCGAGTTGTGGGCCTGCAGGCGCGAGTTGCGGAAGCTCTCACGGGCCTGGGGGCCCAGCAGCACCGAGGGGATGTAGTGGATCTCGTGGGTGGCCTCGGTGCTGGCGCTCTTCTGCGGGATGCGGCGGCGCTTGTGCCAGCGCCGCTGGGCGTACAGGGCCACCATGAACACCAGCAGCAGCAGCAGCAGCGCGATCAGCCCGCCCTGCAGAGAGAGCAAAGGGCACCGTCAGGAGGGCACGTGGTGCAGGGAGGGGTGATGGGATGCTGCAGTGTCCATAAAATCACAGAATGACGGGTGGAGAGACCTTAAAGCCCATCTCATTCTACCCCCCCTGTCATGGGCAGGGACACCTCCCACTGTCCCAGGGTGCTCAAAGCCTCGTCCAACCTGGCCTTGGACACTTCCAGGGGTGGAGCACCTACAGCTTCCCTGAACAATCTGTTCCAGTGCTCCACCACCCCAGAGTACCCTTCCATGCACACCCCCGGAACCACACACAGGTGGATTCATGAAGGATCCACCTCTCAGGTGTGAGGTCATGGACAGGTAGATCAGGATGCCAGTGGGGGCCTTTAGATGGGAATAGCACAGTGACACCCCTGGCTCAACTCTGCCCATTCTCTCAGGGACTTTGCTCTTTCCACCTCACTCCTTGGGACCCCCAGGCCCCCTACACATGGGGAGATGGGGAATTGGGATGATCGTATCCCACCACTTAGGAGAAAAAACCTCATTAAAACAACCCAGCCATCACCCAGGAGCAATAAAGCCTTTGCAGAGACACACATTTCCCAAAAATGATGGTGCAACAAATGGCCTCTCACAGGCGATGCTTCCAAGGCAGGGTTACCCCAGCTCCAACATTTCTGGCCTGATTTCCCAGTGGTTTCGAGATCAACTGCAGAGCTGGGGGCACAGCACAATATATTCCAGACCCAGACCTTCTCTACTAAGCTCTTGTCTTTCCCCTCCTCCAAATTTTATTCAATACAGCTCTCAACAATGTTAACATTAAAAATAAAAATCTTGAACAAAAAAATAAACTTCCAAATATCTGTATGCACATGGAAGTAGCATGTCCTCTCAAGGGAGCTTGGCTAGGGAGCACCAAAGGGAGCCAGCCCTGTCTCTGGCTGCTCTGGAAGTTAAATTCATCCCTACACACACAAGAGCTGTGCCAGCTCTGAGCCTCTTAATCTCTGCAGCATCGGAGCAATTCTATCCTGTGGCAGACAAGCAAGGCAGGGCATGTAAATCAGGAGCAGCACGAGCAGCCAGGGCTTCGCAGCACGACAGGAACAGCCGAGGCAGGGCAGGCATTCCTTGGGCATCTGGGATGCCACAGCCCAGAGCTGCAATGAGCTCTACAGCAAAGCGGAGGCGTGAAAATATTCCCTCTGCATTCCATACAAAGCACCAGGCTGCACCCCGAGCACGGCTCTGACTCCTAAACAGCAGTGGCTGTAAGGAGGTGGTGCTGGAAAGTGCAGTTCACAGGATGAGTTACCTCGGGAGAGGCCTCGGGAGCTGGAGCACAGGAGAGACGTTTCCCTGCACCGCAACGTGCCACAGACAGAGAGGGGCCCAGCCCAGCATCCCCCACATCAGGATCCCCTCCTCTCCTGCAAAATGCTCCCAAGAGATGCAGGACTTGGGGGTTCAGGACACTGCTCAGCTTGAGTTCCCCAATTTGTGTGACATGCACCATGAGGAAAGGTGTTTTACTGCCCAGGAGAGGCTCAGGGCTCCCTGCATGGCAGAGGGGCAGGGCTTGGTGAGCAGCCCTGGTTCATGCCCTGCAGCACCAGGGCACTTCAGGGACCAGAGGGATGAGGACCCATCATGGCCTTCCATGCTCAGAAACAAGAACCAGCATGGACACCTCAACCTGGAAGAGCGGGCACGAGTTCCCCTGGATTTCCACAGTGCCTGATGCATGAAGACTTCAGAGAACCACAGGAGCTCTCCAGCCTGAGCCACCCACACCCACTGGCATTTCCTCAGAAATCCAGTTTGCAGGAGAGAAACCATGGCACACCAGAAGGGAGGCCAGGCCGGGTCACAAGGGCACAGCAGGGCCACAAACTTCAACACAACAAACCCTGCTGCAAAACCAGGTCTGGCTCACGTGCCAGCATCCTTACAGCAAAGAGAGAGTTCTTGAGATCCAAAAGGGCTTCAGAACAATACTCATGGATGTGATTGCTGGGAAAAATCTTCTCCAAGGCCTTCACCACCAAACCCCTGAGCTGCCCAGCTAGACATCACTCACACCTTGGGGCACTGTCACTGGAAAGTGGCTGCAGGGCAGACCACTCTGCACCCATGGGCACACAGGCACTCAGTCTCCATGGAAAAGCAAAACCAGGGACATCCCAAATGCTCAGAAAAGGTCAGGGTGACAGAGAAAGCCTTGCAGGAGGAGCAGCTGTGCCAGCTGGACCCAAGGAAGGGGTCCAGGCACCCATGGCAGGCCTGGGACTGTGGATCTTCCTGGCTGGGCTCACCTTATATCGGCCCCTGGGAAATGGCCTGGAGAAAATAAACCTGTTAGCATATTAAATAAAGATCCCTCTGCTTGGGAGAACCTACAAGAAGGCATAAAGGCACACACAAATGCTCTGCCATTCCCCCTCTGACTCAAGAATGACAGGGCTGGCTCAAGGAAGACAAGGGCTCCTAGCCCAGTCCAGCTACAACTCCCCCATCCTTTGGGGATGAGCCAGAGATCTCTGCTCTGCCAGTCACTGAGACAACGGCCCCTCTCTGCCTGGAAAAGGCTGGGGGTGCCCGTGCCAGCCCTTTGGGTGAGCACCACGGGCTCATCACAGGTGGCTCAGTTCCAACGTGCTCCTTTCGTCCCTGACCCTGCGCCAGCAGCTGCTTGTTTAACCACGCCACACACGCCGGGAGAGCTTCCTGGGAAAAACGGGAAAAAAAAAAAAGAGTCAAACTTAGGAAGCATTCAAGCCAGCCTCATTTTAATCTATTTTTCGTGTTAAATTATCCAACTGAGGGAGCGGGAGAGAGAAAGGGGAAAGAAGGGATAATATGAGAAATGTTTTATTTGACAACGTGTCATTTGGAAACTGATTATTTCTGTCTCCGAGCTTTTTAATATTCCCAAACAATGGCCGAGCCGCGTGGGGATTTGGTATTCTAAGGCTGGATTTATAATACTCTGTTCTGCAGTGATAAGAACACGGGCCTTTAATCCTCTGAGCTGTGAACATGCATATTCTCCCACGTAATGTCCTTCCTGTCACGCTCCCGCTGCCCTGGGCCCACCGAGCACAAGCCACCGGCCCCAGAGTGCTGCCAAGACCCACAGGAGAGGAGAAGGAGTGGGAGAAGGAAGATGGGGAGAAGAGGGATGGTGGGAACCCATACGTGGAAAGAACTGCAGGGCTTGTGACACCAGAGCCACAGCTGAAGCTGGAGAGCAGCAAGGCTGGGACTTATTTGAAGCCCAGAAGGAAAATCAACGGGAGAGGCCACCCTGAAGCCCAAGAGGTTGGACCCTCACACAGATTATGAAGGCTGCCAAAATGTTGGATTGGAGGGCCATCACTCTTTAGGAATCTTTGAAATGCTGAACAGTTTCCGGGCAGCAAGAGGAGGCATCACGGCTTTGAACACAACCACCACCCCACCGCACCAACCAGTGAAAGACAAGGGAGAGCCACTGCTCCTTGGGGATCCAGACAAACTTCAGCCTCTGGCCTTTCCAACTCTGCTCCCCCACAGTGGGGAGATGTGGTGTGATCCCTTGCAGGAATCCTCCATCCCTGCAGCCTTGCAGTCACACAGTGACCCAGCCCAGCTGTGCAGAAATCAAGCCCTGACAGTCTTCCAGTGCCACACCAAAAGGGCTGAAGTCACAGAAGGAAGTCCCAGGCTGGTGGGGATAGCTTGGGCTGGGCAGACCTCTTACAGCACAGCATCCCTTCTGCAGGTCAAAGCAAACCCAGTGCTAAACAGCACAGCATTTAAGTCTGAGCTGTCCTGGGCCCCTTTCTCCCAACACCAAGGCAAGGTTTCGTCCTGAAGCAAAAATATCCCTCTTTCTTTCCTAACTTGAAGCCATTTATTGTCCACTGTGCTGGCAACCAGCCCCATGGCTACTGACCTGCTGCTGGACAAAGCAGGGCTCTCCCAGCCCCGGACATCGCTCCCAGGACAGTCCCCCCGGACAGCTCAAGGACCCCATCACTTCCTGGGCTGAACGAGCCCCCAGTGCTGGAGCACCTCAGCCCCTGCATCATCCCATCAGGTGAGTTAAGGTGAACTATCAGGTATCAGCAATAACCACACAACCCTTGGGGCTCTTCACACCTTGTACTTTTCCTTTCTCTCCTCTTTGGCTGTGAAGGTAATTAAACACTAGGACAATTTACCAAGGGGTGTAGTGGATTATCCATCACTGTCATTTTTTTTTTTTTTTTTTGAAATCAAGCCTGGATGCTTTTTGAAAAGTCATACTTTATTTCAAATGAGAAACAGAGGCTTCAGGGCATTCTTGCACCCCGTGCAGCTCTGAGGGCACAGCAGATGATCCCATGGGTCCCTTCTTGAATTCCACTCACCCCAATTTTGGCTTTCCCACATTTCAGCTCCACAGCATCTTCTCTCTCATCTCAGGCACTTCATCCCCTCCCAGATAACTCAGACACCCCCAGACTCAAAGCACCCCCAGACCCTGGATGCAAAGAGAGGTCAGGCAGAGCCCACCCCCATCCACAAATCACAGCCAGGCCCTGCCAGCCCAACCTCCCCCCATGCTGCAGGGCCAGCGATGAGCCCATGGACGAGTGAGCACCAGGCAGGGCAACTGAGGCAGGGTGTGGGGATGGCAGCAAGGACAGACAGCAAGCCAGCACCAAGGAGAGCCAGTTAGAGAGGAAGAGACAAACACCAGGATTAAAATATATACATATAAGTACTCCAAAGGGATCTGGATCCAGTCCTGATCTCCAGACCATTCAACCACCCTCTACCTATAAGAGACAATGATGATACACAGGGCAAATCTGCTAAAAATACAACATTTTCTCCCTGTACACTTCAAATCCCCATTCAAGCACAGCTTCACCAAGGTGCTTAACCACACACTCAACTTTAAATATGTGTTTAATTCCCATTACAGTCCATGAGCCTATAGCACACGCCTCAGCGCTTTGCTGAGCAGGGACAGCTCCTTGAATTGCAGCCCAAAGAGAACTGTGTTACATCTCTTTCTTCCCTTCTTTCCACCGCTCACCACCTCACTGAGCTACAGATATGATTGGGGCACTGTCTTCTGGTGGTGTTGCTATCACAACTGTGTCCCTTGACCCTGCCCACAGGTGAGAGCACCCCTGAACCACCCTCTGTGAATGGGTACAAGGAGCACAGGATGTGGCCCAGGGGTTTGAGGAAGGGTTCCCACAGGACGGCTCCACCCAGACCAGGCAGATCCTCTTGCCACGCTGTACATCCACACACAGGACATAAATTTCATAGTATATACAGTCCTGGGAAGTACAACACACACACAAGCAATGAGAGTTACAGTTGCTGCGGGAACCATAACTTTAAAAATCTCTGACTCTTCCACGTTAGAAAAAAAAAGAACAAGTCAGACAACAAGTCACATTTTCAAATAATTATTTTTAAAGCCACACTCAGTTTTGTTTTGTTGTTTCATCCAAGAAGGGAAACAAAAGAAGGAGTGAACCTGCCAATCAGCCTTTCTGTGCCGCTCAGACATGCGATGTGATGTTCCAGTAAATGTTTATTTGAAAGGTCTCCCAGGCACTGGCTGTGTGCAAGCACCAAAACACACAACCCTCAATCACAGCCAACATGCCTGCGTGTCCCGAACTGCACATCTCGCTAGGATAACAATTCAAAATGACTCCTAATCCATTTTTATTATGTAAAAAAAGGCATTTATTTGCAGCGAGCTGAAAGAGGAGGGCTGGAGGTGATTTTATTAAGCACCTGATTGCCGGCTCTTTTTAAAGCCAGGGCGCAGATTGCATAAATTGTGATTTTAATGCGCGCTAAACGGTGCACCTAAATGGGCTGACCTGCTAACCCAGAGCCTGCCCTCAGAGAGGGAAGATTTTAAAATTCATAAGGTCTCCTTCGCTTGTGCTCGTGTTTTCCTAATGTGGGAAAGCCTGGGAGCACAAAGCTGAGACAAAAACAAAAGCTTTTTGTTCCCCCCAAGGAGTTCCAGTTACAGAGCCCCATCCCTGCTCCACGCTCAGCCAACAGGAGACCCCCGCACGTGCTCGTCCCACTCAGCTCATTTCCACCCCACGCCTGAGCTGTGTGTCATCCATATTCCAAAGGGGAGGAAGAATTCGCTTGAATTCAGAAAAAACAGCCTGGATTTTAAATAAAAGAGGCCACCTCACCCGCAGTGTCTCTGAGGTTGCACTGGCCGGGATCACCCCGCGCTGCACGCTGAGAGTGCCCAGGGCTGTGGCAACACAAAAAGCACCTCCCAGTGAAACACAGGGCTAAAGGAAAGTCCCTCAGAGCCACCCCTGACACAATGTCCCTCTCTGCACCATCCTCAGCACAGAGCCCAAACCCTGATCACCCACGGGAACCCAGCTCATGTGAGGAGCATCCCCATGCCACAGTCACTTCACAGCAAAGGCAGCTCCTGCCAGGGGAAGGGCAAGTGGGAATCCACACAAACTGACTGTGTGTAGCCCTAATACCTTCCCAGCTGAGAGAGAAAAGCAATGAAGTCCTCCAAAGTCCAGCTTCAGCTTGGTTTCACCACAATCACCAGTAACTTCCAGGGATGGAAGGTATTTGCCGTGGGACCTCCCAAAGTCACAGCCACTGCAGGAGTGCCTACCCACCCAGCTGCCCCTCACCCCTTCCAAAACAAGGTTTAACAAAAGCTACAGCAAGGTCTCAAATTAGGAAGGTTATTACAATATCCGCCAGCACAGCGTTTGCTTGCAAGTAATGAAATATAATTAAAAGTAAAGAACACTTGTCAGATAAATGACAAACACGTACTGCTGTTGCAAAAGTACCTTTGCTTGTTTTTTTTAATAATTGTGTTTATCCGCTTCCTCACTAATTTGCAAAAAATGCAGTTAATTCTCAGTGGATCCCACAACCATTAGTGCGAATTAATGCTGTTCCCACTGTATATTCTGCATATATTAGAAAAAAGATTAATCTAATAAGAGATGCACATCTCCGGGTGAGGGAACACGAGCACGATTCACAAGGTATCTGCAGCTCCCAAGCCCCAGGGAGGGACACGGTACAACACCCATCCTGCTCAATTAACCAGCCCACTTTTGGGGCTGCCACACCTTGGCCACTTGTCCAGAAAACGTGGCAGAACTGCAAAAATTCACTGCAAACACAGGGATTTCTTGGAGAGCCAAACACCTCCAAACCCTGTTGATGGACCAGGTCTCCTCTGCATTGGTTGTGTGCTGCTCTACCCACGGCGAAGAGGGGAGAGAGACTAGAAAAGGGGGTTAGCATTTATTTATGGACTTCTCAAACGATTTCTGGAGAGAGGAGGTGATGGGAAGGTGCTATTGTGCACACAGACATGAAGGAAAAGAGCTTGTTTTGTTGGCAGTGGGGTTTTTTTGGGAACAATCCAGTCTATTGTGAAAAAAAGGAAAAAAACCCAAAACAACAACCCACAAAAAACAAACCCTGCCTTACCATATTTCAAGTGCAAACATTTCAGCATAATGAACATCAACAGCTGAATGAGCATAAACCACAGCTTTCCAGAAGGAGAGGGAGGGCATTCAAACACAGTACCAGGGATAAAGCCTCCGAGCACGTGCCCACATGGCATCTGGCATCAGAAGGTACTTTGGATTTCTGGCATCATAACTCACACGACAGGAGTTACACACCACAGCCCCCACACCCTGAGAGAATCCTCCCCTGGTACCTCGGGCATCACACACCAAAGGGAAGAAACAACCAAAATCGAAAGTTTTATCAATTTTCATTTATGATTTGATAATAAATTTGAAAACTATGCTGCCCCCCAAGTAGCACAGAGCAGGGTGATCCAAGACTCTGATTTAAAGAAAAGATCCAAGACCTCAGGAACCCCACAAGCCTCCTGTCCCAAAACACCACAGCTATTCCCAGCAGGCTATTAAGGGCCCAGTTAAATACAGCACTTAACCACACACTTAACTCCCATTAACTTCACTGGAACCTTGCACACAGATAAAATTTATACGGTGTTTCAGGGCTTTTTCATCTCCCAAGGCTTTTTCATCTCCCTGACAAGAGCAGAGAGCTCCCTCACCCAGCTCTCCATGTGATGTCTCCAAACCACCTCGGGGCTCAGCACAGTGGAAAAACAAACCCATGGGACGGGTTTTGGGTTTTCCTGCTGCACAGCTCCCGCACTCATTGCTCCCACATGAGCCCACAGAAACCTTTTTGTTCTGCAGCACATCTTGACAAAACTGCTCCTTTTTCACCCAGCCCTCTTGCTGTATCAATTGGGAATACTGAAGTACGGGAATGCACCAGATTTGGTTCTGCCTTGTTCCTTGAAGGGCATGAGACCAATGAACTCTTTCCTGGGAGAAGGGAGGACAGGGCATCCTGCCACTGGGCTGGGAAAAGCTGAATTCACCCCTGCCAAAGGGCCCTTTGCACCCCAGCTCTGAAGAGCGCTGCACACCCTGGGGCCAGCCCCCATCCCCAATCCTGCAATTAAACTCTTTTTTTTTTTTTTTTCCCCTCTATCGATGTAGGACATCAAAGGAAACAGGAAGAAAGCAGATGTGGCAGCATGGCAGTGATGCCACCTGGGTGCCACCAAGATGACCTGCCAAGCTCCCTGGTACGCTGCAAGGGGCTGAGACAACCTGGGGCTTGCACTCTCCATCCCAGCTGGAAGCAGAGGGTTTGGAGTGTATTTGAGTGGGATGCATGGATGGAGAAACAGGAGCTCCTTCCCAGATGGAGCAGGGACTGCAGGGCATGGCCATTACAGCTGGTTCACCCAGCTCAGCTGCACCACATCACGAGGGTCGCAGTGGAAAGGCTGCAGTCCCCCCTCCCCAGCCAGCAGCAGCTGAGAAAGTGCCCGTTTGGAAGCGGGAAAGGATTCATTTCAATTAAACATGCCTGGTGCTCCAATAGAAACCAATTAATTCTCCCCATCTGAAAGCTGATTAGCCGGGCTATCTGGGTAAATGGATAATAACAGGCTAATAACCCCCTCCCCGTGCACACACCGGGGCCGCCGTCAGGTTTTTGACACTGCGTCTCCAGCCTAATTGCAGCATCTGTGAATAACTGCGGAGCAGATCCCAGCCCCAGCCCTGGCAGCAGGCAGGGACCAGGTGAGGATGGCCACTTTGGAGCCAGCCTGACATCCCATTACTGCTCCCAGGCTTCAAACAGGGCTCTGAGCAAGCAAAGCTGTTCCTCCAGCCCAAAAGCTCCCTCATCCCCCTGGAAGCTCTGCTGGGCACTGGGATGGCAGTTCCCAGCTCTCTAGCCCTGTCCCCTCCCCTGGCTGTTATTAGCACAGTGTTTAACTCCACTGTGCATCTGCCTTCCTCGTCCTCCCTCCAGAATGTGCTCCCAGCCTGGGACAGACACCGGGAACACCAAGGCACTGGGGTTAATGGGCACCTCACCCCAAACCAGCCTAGCAGCCCCCCAGTTTAAGCATCCCTCACTAACCCAGGCTCCTGAAGCTGCTCCGAGCCTCAGCCCCTGATGTCCTTGGGGAGTTCAAACAGCTGAACCCAGACATGAGGATGGAGCCAGCGGGAGAGAGCAGGGGAAGGCACAAAGCCATCCCACTCTTCTGGGACCCTTGTTCGCTCCAGTCCCCACATCACCACTGCTGTCACCTCAGCCCTGGCCCCACAGCCTGACTCCTCAGATCCCAGACAAGGGGCAGCAACTGAGGAGCTAGTGGCAGGAATTTTCCATCTCTGCTCTTTGTTTTTTTCCTCACAATCGGGAAGCGTTGACCAGCTAAAACTCACTTTTTCCAATGGTGTATTTTTGGTTAAGAGCAAACATGGAGCCAAATTATGAACAGAGAAAAACAAAGATCTCAATCCTGCTGCCATTTTCTAATCAAATTTCCTTTTACTAATTTGACAAGCCTGCTTTGAAAATCTAAATTTAAAGCTAAAATGAAGTTAGATTCCACAGCTAAACAGGAATCAAGACAAAATGTTTCAAATTGAGCTAATAAAACCCTTCTGCCCACACCTTTGGGCTCACAAAGCTCTTCTCCGCTCCTTGTTTGTTGAGTACTGAGCTTTAGATTGCTCACTCCCCCCACCATGCACAGGCACCCCCCAGCATGTAGGAGGCAGGAAAACAACTTCCACCCAGCTCCCTCTCCTCGACGTGGTGCCTGTCCTGCCGGCTGGCCTGAGTTCACATCTAATCTAAATTAAGCCCAGTTTAGGCAATGCTCCCATCTTCAGAGGAGCCCTGCAAAAGAAACAGCTTGGCCTGAGGGGAAAGAATGAATGGGAGATGAAGATCCAGCCGTGTGTGCTCCTGGAGAGGCTCACCCGGCTCGCAAGGAGAGGAGGGAGCTCCAGGGTGGAGGAAGCACCCTTCGAGAGGCAGCACTGACCCACACAAGCTCCTCCACCTTTCAAACCCTCTGCATGCTCCAAAGAAAAGGCCTCTTGCTCCCCAGGGGCTCAGCTGTGGTCCTCAGCACCCAGCCTTCTTTCAGGCTTTCATCACACCAGTCATTTCCCACAGAACAAAGGAAGCCAAAAAAGAATGGAGTCTCTACTTGGTGCTACGGACAGAGCACTGGAAACTTGCTGTTCAGCCTTTCTGGTCCATGCCTATGATCCTCGGACAAGCCCTGGGAAAAGCTCCCTCAGGGAGCAGTCCCACCCCTGTTTCACAGGAGTAGGACTAGAATAAATTCATAAATCCCAGGATAAATGCAGTAGAGTGTGCTGGGAAGCACAGAAGAGCAGCACGGTTACTGATCTAAGACCAGGTGCCCTCACACAAGTTGGACTTGTGGGGTGTGGGGTGTGGGTTTTAAAACCAGATGCTGAATGTGCCTTGCACAGACCAAACAGGAGCTCCAGGGAATGAAACCCCAGAACCCAGAGCCTCAGCAATCACATCCCTGCCTCAGGCACCAAATGTCCCTGTCCCTGCAGGGATGAGTGGCTGGACAGAGAGGAATGGACCTGGCATCACGGAGCATGGGTGTAACCCAGTGCTCAGAGGGCAGCTTGAAAAGAAAGAGAGATGTGTTTAGACCTCTCCTCTTCAAAAGCAGCAGCTCTGGTCGCCCTCCACCCCTGTAGCCCTGGGGGGATGCCAGCCTGCATCCCTGCGTGCTGCCAGGAGCCAGGGACTTGCAGCGAAACCCTCAGAGCAAAACATTTACAGGAAAAGGGTTTCCATCCATCACTTCAAACCGCCTGCTTATTTAAATCAGTCCAAACCCTGCAAAAGTTATCTGAAATGCTCGGCTGTCCAAAGCTGGGCTGGAGGCAGAGCATTGCTGGGGCTGCTGTCCCTGCTCAGTGTCAGACGGGGCAGGCTGAAACAACCGCCCTCAAGGACCGGGAATTCTTCCAGAACAGGACAGAGAAACATCCATCACCAGTGACAAAGGGTTATTGATCCTGCCCGAGGCCACAGAGGTGGCTTCAATGACCAATCCAAATCCCTTCCACTCCACAGATCCTAGAGAAAAGCAAATCTTCATCCTGCAAAACCCTTGAGAATGAAGTGCTCCTTTGAGTGTCCCAGGGGATGGCAGGGCCATCGACAGGCCATGGGGAAGGGCTGGGGTATGAAGAGGCAGCTCCCCCTCTTAAAAAACCCAAACAACCTAAAAACAAACAATCAAAAATGGCAAAACAAAAAACAAAGAAAAAAACCCCAAGCAGTCACACCTTCCACAGCCAAACCACTCCAGCATTAACCTGAAAAACTTGTTTAAGACAACAACAAGGAGAAGTTATCAAATACGCTCATACAGCCTGGGGCGTGCAGGTGAACCTTCCATCCACACCCACACCCCTGTCTCGGCCACCTCCCACCCAGGGACTGAGGGCAGCATTCCTGGAGGTTCAGTGCAGTGGGAGACACTGAGAGGTGCAAGGAGAGCCACGGTCATTGTCTCATCCACTCCAAGTTCCAGTTTTCAGTATTTGCACTGTCAGGATGTTTTCCAAACACAGATAATCATTTAAATCCAAAACTTCTTAGGAAAAAAAAAATGCACAATTAGCAATTCCCTCACTAATTAGGAAAGGAAGAAAGAAGTCCAAAGCAGAATTTGTCTGCATAAAACAGAAAAAGCAATGAAATAGCTACATATGAATGTAGTCAAACTGAAAATTAAAGTCATGGTTCTTATTCCTGTGCATGACACCCTTCAGATCCCAGCTCAGTAAAAAATAAATATACACCTAGCCATGTGGAGTTCCTATTTCATGGATATGCATGCACACACATGAACAGAGACACAGAATATCAGGGAGAGCTCTGGTCATAGTCAGCTGCTGAAGGGTCCTGGTGGGATGCTTAGAGGGACTTAGGGGACCCCACGAGCTGAGATGCTGAACAAGGGAACAGGCATGTGGGAACTCACATCAGCTGTGCCACAGAGAAGGTCAGGGAAGCACATGGCCTGCACAAAGGGGTCTGGAAGAGGATGACCTCACCCTCCTCAGCAATTTTTGGGGCTGGTGCATCCTTAACCAGGTCTCCAGCTGCCCTCCCTCCAGGGGACAAGAGGATCAAGTGTGTTTTTTCTCTGCTGTTATACAAGACACGAGCTTGTGCGCATCCTGTTGTGTGATACAGCTTCAAGGCTACAGGGTCAAGCTTCCAGGGCTTGTCTCAGCTCCAGAGCCCTTCTCCAGGACAGCCACACTGCTGTCACATCACTCAGGGACAGGCCTTTTTGCGGGCAAGAGACCTGCTGAGACACACATGCAGCAGCTGGGGAGACAACCCACCTTTCAAACTTTCATCTCCTGGGGAAGGTCAAGCTGTTCCCAAAATCAGGAGGGGCTTCACACTCAGCCCTCCAGCTTCTCCACATATTCCCCATCCTCATGCTGTACCCTCCTGCACTCAGCCCCGTTTCTCTGTTGCATTTACACAAAGCCTGAAACCCCTTCCAAAGCAAACTCTGGTTTTACTTCAGTATCACCACGATCTGTGAAGGGGATCGCAAGGCCCCCTTCACCTCCCTTCTCTGCAGAAACTCCCTTTGCCTTCACCTCTCCCTTTTCTGCTCCTCATCCCTCCCCACATCAAACAAGGATGTTCCACAGCCTTGCCAAGTGCTTTGGGAAGAGCCTGAAGGACACAAGAACAGCTCCTGAGGAACAGCTTAGTACTGGCCACTGCTTCAGCTGCTCTCCTGACCAACATCCCACTGCTGCTGCCTGTCATCTACAGGACGTGGGAAGCCAAAAACCAGACAAGGAAGACAGGAGGAGAAATATCTACCTGTCTCCAGCTTCCCAGCCCCAGGAACCAGCAGTATTCGAGGTCAGCCACAACTCCAGCCCTGCACAATTATTTAACAAAAGAGGGACCAGGGGGTGAGCAGAAGCACCCCAATAACACAGGAGCTCTCCCAGCTTTTTGAAGACATATGGCTCATCTCCATACTTCAAGCAGTGACTCCTCCACGCTTCCAAATTACAGCTGCCTAAGCTGTTTCTGCAGATATTTCCTCTTTCTATGCAATCATTTGGCTAATAAGATGAGCAGGCTGGGCTCATTTATTTTGGACACTGTTCGTGGGTCATTAGCAGAAAGGCTAATCATTGCATTGGCAGAAAATATCACTTCTGCTTCAGAGCTGGCTGCGCAGCACAGGGAGGGGGAGAGAGCAGGAGCCTGACAGAACCTTTAAAAAAAAATACAAAACCCAAGTTACGCTGCTGTAGAAGTGGAATTTTCCTCTGCTGTTTCCCCAGGTACCTGCTGTTAGGATGAAGCGGGCAGACTTCAGTGCCCGAGGCAGCTCTGCGGAGCTCGCGCTCCCTCTCCCACGCACGTGCCACCTCCAAGGGCCCAGAGCAGGAGCAATGCTGGCAGCAGCAGCCCGGCCTCCCTGAGCCACAGCAACACAGCAACGTGTGCTGGTGATGCTCAGCCCTCTGGGGAAGCATCGTCATCCTCACCCACGGGCATCCAGGCGGGGTGCAAAGAGCCCCATGGCACAAGGGCCCTTCCTGGGATGGTTTGGGGTTAGCAGAGCAGGTCAGTTGTGCTCTGCCCGCAGCACCTGAGCACTAAAATCCACCTACAGAGACATTTAAAGAGCAGTGTGCATTCAGTGTGAAGGCCGGAGTGCCAGGGCGATGAAGAATCACAAGGCACTTGCGGAGCTGAAGCCTGAATTTCCAGGAGACACAGCAAGACTGAGCCCTTCCCAATTCTCTCTCTCGAGAGGTGATAGCAGAAGCAAAGACAAATTTCTGAGACACAGCCGTGCCAAAACAGCAGCACTGAGAGCAAAGCTGCTCCCCAGGCTCGGCTGCTCCAAAACCACCTCTCTCCAGAGGCCCCGGGAGAAGCTTGGCCCTGCGGATATCGTGCCCAGGCAGAGCACAGGGACACAGAGCTGCTCCTGCTCCTATCTCACTGCAGCTGCTGCCTTCACGCACCGACCTGGCAAGGGCAGAAATGAAGTACTTGAGGGGAACAGCTGGCCAGGGCACAGGTTGTCCCCTTCCCCAGCAGACACGCAGCCAGCACGCCTCCTGCTCCCCTCCTCCAGCTTCTGCTGGCCCAGATGTCTCGGCCGTCTGTGCTGCCAACAGTGCCATGACCTTGGCTGCTCTCAGCAGCATCCTTGGGGCAAGCATAGCACTGGGGTCCCACCTCCCCTGGGAGGCTTGCAGCAGATGTCCATCAGCTCTGTGCTTCCCCTCCTGCCCTCCAGCAGCACAGCCAGGAGCCCCAACACACTTCCCAATTGGTTATAGCAGGAGGGAGCTGGGCAGGGGGACGGCTGGCAATGTTGGGAGGAGGGGCACCAGGAATTTGTCCCTGGAGTGCTCCAGCTTGCCTTGAGCCACCCATGCTGAGCCTCCTCCTGCTATCCCCATGAGAGCACCGTGCTGTGCTCTGCAGGCCAAGCCTCTCCGGCCCCAGGGCAGAGCCGGCTGCTCCGTGGGGAGCCCAGTGACAGACGGGGAGCCGGGCTGGCTCTGCAGGGCCCTCCAGCCCCAGAAAGGGAAGAAGATTATTTGGGAGCTAATTTAGAGCTTGGATTTCCGAAGTCTTTTCAGACTCCGAGGCTATTGGCAGGCAGTGTTACAGCCCCTGCCAGTCTCAGCGGCTCTACAATGTCCTTCCCTTGGCAAGGGCAGCAGTGGGGAAAAAATAACACACAAAAAACAAGGGACATGTGATGGAGAGCTTGGCTGAAGGCTCCCTCCCCCTGCTGACCTGTGTGCCAAGGAGGAAGAGCATGGGGAAAAAAAGAGTTTTAAAAGGAAAGAAGAAACCTCCACGCTACTGTTTTGCTGTGTCCGAGCTGTGGGGATGGAGCTGTGGCAGGCGGTGAGCGGACGCAGCCTGGGGCCATCGCTTTGTTCAGTGGCCAGGACAAAGCCATCGCCATCCCCACACCCCCCAGCCAGCACAGGGAGAGCAGGGCCCCCAGTGCCCCCTTCCCAGGCAGGAAGGAGCACTTCTGCACAGCCTCCCTGCACCCCACGCTGCTGTATGGAGCCCCAAAAGCAGGACCTTGCACTCACCCCCAGCAAACCCACAGAGTTTGCTGGGTGCGCTGGCAGCCTTGAGTGCATGGGGGTGAAAGAGATTTTGCCTCAAAATTTCAAGGCCCAAAGAGGCAGGGTGCTGGAGAGCCTCTCTCCTCCCCAGCACACGCAGCAGACCCCGTGGAGGTGGCTCCTCTGCTGAGGATGCTGTGCAGGAAGGAGCTCACCAGCACCCAGAGGGTGCCAAGGGTGAAAACCTGCTGCTGGAGAATCACAGCATCTCAGGGAAGGACAGGATGAGGCTAATGTTTAATTAACCTTTTCTTCAAAGGAGAAGAGAAGGAAGGAGACCGATCAGAAGAGCATGGGGACAGCCCTAGGCATCCAGCCCAGGAGCAGTCTGAGGGCAGCACTCACACACAGACCCCTGTCAGGGTGACAGCTGAGCGAGGGGGGGTTCACCTGAGGAGGGGTGTACAGCCCCCACCCAGCCACTGCAGCAGAACAGGTGATGGGAAAACACTCCAGACTGGAAAGGAGGGAGCCTGGACACCAGCAGAGACACAGACATCAGCAAAGGCATGGTCAGGTGAAATATGATCATTCTGGAAGAGACACACAGCACATGACTGTCACTGACCCGCTCGCTGTGCATCACAAGCTGGGCACCAGCCACCTGTGCAGGCTCAGCTGTCTCTGCAACACCTGGGATGCTGGAGACAGCCCTGGGAGCACAGCCCGCTCACCTGCACCCAGTGCTCCCCCCACGAGGTGCCAGCTCCAGGGTGGGGTACACAGGGACAGACACAGCCAAATCCAAAGCAGTCGGGATCCCGAGACAGGAGCAGCTGAGTTGAAAAACCTCTCTGTGTCTCTAAGCCCTCCCCGCAGAGCACACCGAGGCTGCCGAGATGCTCACGTGCTCATGTGAACCCCTCTCTCCCTGTCATGGGGGAACAGGAGAAACACAAGCATTGAACAGCCCTGCTCATCCCTCCCTTCCCAGCACACAGGGCAGAGGTGGGAGAAGAATCAGGTCACTTCACTTCTCTGGTTTGACAAGCCTATTCCCCAGATCCCAGGACACAGCAGCAGCTATGAGAACAACCCCTCGGCCTCCCCCTCCTCCCCTCGGCCCCCAGCCAGCCAGAGGAGGAGCTGGCTGTGTGGCAGAGGCAGTTCAAGTACATGGAGAGGGAGAGGAGAATCACAGCAGTCATCCCAGCACAAGTCATGAGAGTCCCAGGTGGATCCAGCCCCAAACCAGTACCGAGGATGCCTCGAGACAAGGTCAAAGTAGCCCTCAAAGGGAAGGCTAAAATCTCTGAGTCCCACCAGCATGGCCAGTCCCAACATGGCCAGGCAACTGATCCTCAAGGTGTCTGCTGCAAAACAGGACAAAAAAATTTTAAAAAAGAAAAGAACAGCTGTCTGTGGCAGTAACAGCACCAGCCCCTCCTTGCAGCTCATGAAAGGTGGGCAGAAGAGCTTCCATGGCAATTTATGCTCTTCCCCAGCCAGGGAGGGCACGGCCACATCCACATCCCTTCCACAGCCTCAGCCTAGGGGCACAAGCCTTACCTGATAACCAAATCCCCACCACAGCCCAGACACTTCTCACAGCTTGTCCTCTCGGTGCTGCAGGCACAAGGAACCCTCAGCACTGATTCAGGCTGTCCCTGGAGCTGCTGTCTCGTTCCTGTTTGTTTCCATGACTCGCAGCAATCGCTGCTTTTATCTGCAGTTTGTAAACAAGCCCTTCCTTGCCTCCCCCTGCACCAAGGGTGGCTGGCAGCCACCACTCCATCCTCACCCCACTCTCCCAAACCAGCACCCCAATATTCATCCCTCAGCACATCCCAGCTGTGTGAGGGGATGAAGGACCAATGTCCAAGGGGATGAAGATGTGTCTGAACCCACCTTGGAGGGTGTGGGGTACAGTGTCCAAGAGCTACACACCCCGAATCCCCATCACGAGGAAGAGCAGTGGGAGAAGCAGCTGCCCTGAGCCACCCGAGGTCCCAGACACCCCAAGGATGAGGGGTGGGGTCAGACCCTTGGTACCCAGCCCAGCCTTCACCTGCCTGGCCAAGCCGCATCCCAGCACCTGAGCTGCGAGAGTTTAAATCATTAATTTCTGAGGCAGGGGGAGGTTGGCAGGCCCAATGCTGGCCTGAGTAATGAGGGATCTCTGGGAAAGGCCAAGTGAAACCTGCAGCTTCATCATGGTGACACTCCCTCTGGGGCACTACCAGCACCCTCCAGCCAGACATTCCCCCACTGCAACTTCCCACTCTCAGCTCATGGGGCTGCCTGGCCCTTCACTTCTGCGTTACCAAACCCACCCCAACCTCTGCAGAATGATGCTCCAAAGTTGCTACATAAGCAGTAAGATTCAACACTGGGGCTGCTGTCTGTGCCCCCAACCATTGCTGCTCCGGCCCCGCTGGTTTCACCCTGAGCCCGAGTTTGGTGCCGTGAGGAAAACCATGGCCAGGGCAGCAGGAAAGCTCAGGCTTGCCCAAGGAATGGCTGGTGAGGAGCTGTGACCCAGCTACAGCTCTGAGAAGGGAACTGGAGACACCTGACACTGCTAAAGCATCGGTGGTTTTGCTGCCATGAAGGGTTCCTCACCTTCCATCTGAATATAAGTGGCCTCCTCTCCCCTGAGGAGCTAAAAAGGGGGCAGCTAGAAAGGAAAAACACTAGTTTTCCTGTTGGATAAAGGGAAACACAGTGGAAAAAAGGTCCAACCCCTGAAATCCAAGTGAATCCCAGCAGGGCTGGGGCTGATGTTCCCGCTCACTGCCTCTCCAGCCACTGCCATAAATCCAGCCCCAGAAGCAGCCACCTGAGGCAAAGCCCAGCCACTCAACCAGCTCCCTTCAGAAACAGTTTTATTTCCTGTTTTCCTGCAGTTTTATAAAACTGGATTTTAACAATAAAAACAATTCCATTTTTTCTCGCTCCCTTTTTCCTTTGCTACACATCTTGAGAGTTCATGACGAGGCTCCTGCTTGGAGCAGGCAGAGACCTTTCGAAAGGGGGAACAGAGCTCGCTCCCCCTCATCCGTGGGGATGGAGGAGGGAGGGAGGAGGTGGAGTGGGAGCAGCGACAGGTAAAAATAACCATACTTGGCCTGATGTTGCTCCCAATAAAGCCGGTGGGAATTCTGCCCAACTTCCAAAGCAGCCAGACCAGACACACACAAAAAGGGCTCTGCGGTATGAGCAGCCCAATGGTGGCCAGAGAAAATCATGGATACGTGAGCTTCTTCCCCCTATTTCCTGCTGGTGGGAGTCTGAGCATCCCCTGCCCCGGGGCCAGGCACTGCAGAGGCTGCAGACACTCCAAGGATGATGATCAGACCCACAGCACCAGATCTCTGCTCCAGGCACAGTTACTCCACACAGAGCTCAGAAAGGCTTTTTCTAGGAACAGTTTATCTGCTCAGACAGTTTCACATCAGCTGAAACTAAAGTGTAAGTGGTTTTGGGAGGATATAGAAAGTGTTGAAGAGTAGAAACATTTCATTTTGACACTTCCCTGAACAAAAAGCGCTCTGCCTTTTCACGGCATCACAGTGCCTTGTGAAACCAAGTCCAATTTATTTTTAAATGGGAAAAAAAAAAAGGAAAACCCAAACTGAGAGCAAATATATTTCTGGGACAAATATGATATTGCATTTCATCCTGTCATTAACACTTACTCCCATCTTCGGGATTCACCAATCAAATGAGAACTCAGCCTTTTGTGGCGCTGCAATGTAACATCTTTCAAAACCACCTTGAAGCTGTTCTGCAGGAGGTTGAGCGCAGTTCACCTTCACACGAGCCAGCGCCTGACACCAACAACACTGGAACGGATGCAAACATTTCCAGCTCACATTCAAACACGAGTAACAACTGAGAGCAGCGAGAACTGCAGATAACACAAGGTTTGAAAGAAAAAAAAATGGCATTTTGCTGCTTGTCTGAAGACCAGCCCAGCTTTCAAGGCCACAGGCCCCCTCCTCCTGGGGGTGTGAGAGCTGGGTGAGGCCCCTCGCCCTGGGTCAGAACCCATACTGTACCAACAGAAAGATGGAGATTATAATATTCCTGCTGGGAATAAAGAGTGTCAGGCATCCCCCAACACAGCACAGCCTCACCAGTGAGGAGACAACACCCTCCACCTTGCCAGTGTTCCCAGCACCCAGCCAGGCAGTGCAAGGTCTGCACCCCAGGAAAATGCTCTCCATCGTGAGGTACTACCTCGGAGCCAAGGGCCACCCACACCCAGCCATCACTGGAGAAGGCAGCATCCACACGAGTTTTCCTGGAATAACACTTCCTGACAATTTTAATGCCATATGTACTTTGGAGCCTGGCAGTTTAAAGCAATTAGATCCAGGCTGGGAGCTGCAAAGCATTTCTGTGTTTACGTCAGTGTTTCAATGTACCAATCCAGCACTCCTAGCACTCTACACACAGGATCAGCACGGGGCTCCCACGTGGAATGGCTCTCTCCAGGAGCCCAGCAGCTCGGTTAGAACCAACCTGTGGAGGAGAGGGGTGGAAACCAGGAGCTGAGGCAGAGCCACCCCACCGAAGCCTGGATTTCCATCTGCTTGTCCCACACTGGGAAAAAAAAAAACCACCAAAAGGTCAGGGCACCAGCTACACCCTGCAGCACTGGGGATGTGAGTGCTTCTCCCAGACAGATGGTGGGAAACAGAAGAGTGAGGAGGAGGAAGGAAGGGAACAAGTTCAAGAGAAGCCTCTGAGATCAGCAAACTGATAAAAATACCCTCTCAGTGCCACTGGCAGCGGAGGGACCCGGCCCAGGGACACAGGCAGGCACAGAGCATGTCCCACCCCGTTCCACCAGCTCACACTGCTCTGATGCTCCTCACCCCACTCCCAAAACCTTCTCTCTGGCATTTTTCCCTTCAACTCCTCACGACTTCAGCATCTCCCTTTTCCAGCTCTCACAGCCCCTGACAACACCGGCCACTTTTCCAACGGGAGTTTTTGCTTTTTCCCTTCCATCCTCAATTCTCGGCACGTCGAGGCTGGGGGAATTTTCTCAGGCTGCAGATCCCTCCCACACCTCGATGCCATCTGCAAAAACCAAATCCCTTCCGAGTGCTTCCCATGGCTGCTTTTCCCCCAGTAGCAACATCAATTGCTCTGGGGATGACATGAGGAAGTTAAGTTTGCTGCTCAGCTCAGATGAACTCAGAGCACTTATTCAGCCTACCTTTATCAGAGATGCAAATCAAACACTCCAGTTACATATTTTAACACAGTGGGGTGGAAAAAGTCTGATGGAGAGAAAGCCATAAAGGGTCTAATGTATTCACTGGAGCTAAGGTGGAAAACTGAGAGATTAGTGAAAAATTATCAACATAACAGGAGCCATTGTCACAAAAGTGACAATTTAAAGACAAATCCCCCCAAAATGAATTCCCTAAATACCAGAGCACATCATTAACTACATTTAGTCCCTGTTTTATACCGGCTCTGCAAAGCAGAGTGGAGAGGAGGGGGAAGGTGAATGAAAGAGGCTCCTTCTCCCAGACAGCAAGAAGTTGATTAATGAAACATTCAAATGGAAATGGAACTTGAAGCCAGAGAATGTCCCTTGAAGACAGAGAATGTCCCTTGAAGACAGAGAATGTCCCATCCTGGGGAAGAGAAGATGCCAGGACAGTGTCAGGGTGAGAAGAGAGGACGTTCTTCCAGCAAGGACCAGCAACAACAACTCAGTTCCAGTGCTCCTGCACGACTGGTGACTTCAGCTTCCAGCTGGGCTGAGCTCCAGTGCCCAGACCCACGGAGCCTGCAGGCACTCTGCCCCTCTGCCCGCAGCCACCCAACCCAGCAGAGATCCCACCAGTCCCTCTGGCCACCCCGAAGCAGCTCAGGAAAGAGCTGAGGGCCACATTCAGCAGAGTGGGGAGGACTGGTGATGGTCTGAGGATTGCTTGGTCGGCCATCAGCACGGAGCCTGCAGCTCCCATCCCCATCCCAGGGATTTGGGGATGCTTAGTCCACCTCCACATCAGGGTGGGCAGCTCCTTCTCCTCTCCCCACACATGATTCTCACACAGGGACATGCTAAACCCGGGGGTTTAAGAGCTTTTCTTTTAGGTTTTGTTTTTCTAATAAAAACAGCTCATTGGAGATCAATTTAGCTTTTTAATACCTTTCAGATAAGAAAATCTGCTGCAGCAGCAATTCTCTCCCTATCTTAATTAATTTCTAAACACATCACAAGCTGGAAGTGCATGTTTGATGAATCTGGTTGACCTCCTGGTGCAGAAATGATGACACAGATGTTGTGCCTTCTTCACTACCTCATTACTCATGTCACACTGGGTTTTTTTTCTCCAACTGAGCTGCCTGACAGGAGCTCCAGCGCTGCCATCAGCAAGACAAGCTTCAAGGAGCTAGAGGAAGTCTCAAGCAATGTTTTGCATCCACTGGAGAAGCCAGGCCCGCTGGTGCTGCCAGCAATCCCACAGGACACAGCACCAGGCAAGCACAAGGGAGGGAGGGAGCTAAATCCATGGGAAGTTTTGCACCAAGGAGGACAAAATCCCGTTGGATAGGGAAACGAGGCACCACACAAAGAATGGCCAATATGAGGGAATGCTGGGCCTGAAGGAGCCCGAGTGGGGATGGGCCCAAAGCCCACAGGATCTGCAGTGATCCCTCGGCTGTTTGCTGGGAACAGGGGGAATTAGCCCAGCTCTCAACAGGGCTTCAGCCTCCCCTCTCCTCCCATACGAGCTGGGATAAGCCCAGTTGCACTGGTGTGGTGTTATATCCAGCTGTGGGAAGGACAGCAATCACAGAATCATTGAATGGCCTGGGTTGGAAGGGCCCTTAAAGCCCATCCAGTGCCCCCCCTGCCATGGGCAAGGACCCCTTCCACTGTCCCAGGCTGCTCCAAGCCCTGTCCAGCCTGGCCCTGAGCACTGCCAGGGATCCAGGGGCAGCCACAGCTTCTCTGGGCACCTTGTGCCAGGGCCTCACCACCCGCACAGGGAAGATTTTTTTCCTAAAAGGTGACAGCAGCAGCTCCTAGAAACTTCCTTGCTCTTGGAGATTCCTTAAGGAAATAGAGAGCGGCCCCAGCCTGAGGCAGCCCCACGGATGGGCCACCAGGACACACCACAGGGAGCACTGGGGCACAGGATTCCTTCCCAGCTCCGCTTCAGAGCAGGATGTGAAAGCAGAGGGAAGAATTTAAGACCACAGTTTATACCCAGCTCAGAAGCTGATGGAGCACAGCACCAGCAGCTGATCATTAGGGAAACATCAGGATGTATGGGAACAAGAAGAAAAAGGAAACTCCACAAATAGGAGCTAAAGAAAATCCTCTGGGAGACCTAGAAGCCAGCAGATAACTCGTCTGCTGCCAGCACGGCCAGCAGAAAGAGGGCATTAAAAATAAAAAATAGTAATTTTTTTAGAAAAGCAGCCTCATGAGGTCTGGCCACCTTTTACTTCAGCCACTTTAATTGTCCCTTGCAAGGTGATGGCATGAGATGCAACAAGGCCTTCCCTTGTGACCACTCTCCAACATTATTTCTGCTGGAGCTGGAGCAGAGGCAGCACAGAGCATGTTTATAACCCTCCCACCATGCAGGGATGGTCTTGCCTCCCGTATCCCACAGCCAGGACTTTATTGGCATCACTCCCAAGAGAGGAAAACCCAATCCCTCCGCCAGCAGGATGGGATGGGGCTTTGCATCCTCTTCCCGAACCTGCATCCCGGCACTCACAGGGTGCAGTGGTCCTGCTGATGCCTGGTAAAGGGGTCTATGTAGAGATAAAACCTGCCTGTCCCACCCAGACCCACCCCTCCACCCCTCAGAGCCTGACCAACACCCCCCCTCTAGGCCAAAGCCGAGGGACACGGCCCCAGGGCTCGATTTAGCACCACACAAAGCAATAATTAAACTGGGACACGAGGCGGTGGGGAACAACAAAAAAAATAAATCTCTCTTATGTTTTGTTAAATTCAGCAATTTACAAGGCTGGAATAATTAGTGGTTTAAAATGTTTTGACACAAGCAGCCCCAATAATCATGATAAATCATACCAGGCATATGCCCAGATCCTTGAAGTGACAGATGACAAACAGAGCAGTGACAAGACGCTCCATCACGCGGGAAATCATTGAGTTAATGGAAGAATTATTGCTTCTGAAATCCACTCCAGTCCCATTGTGGGGAACATTCCAATTTATCAAAGCCAAATGAACATTAATTGCTGCAGCCTGGTAAGTTTTCGAGCTGCTGTGACCTTCATTGAATTTTAATCCAAAACAGATAAGATTTACTTCCACACAACAGGAAACAACACAATTAAACCCAAATGACAGCTGAGATTATGGTGAAAAAACACAACAGGCATAATGACAAAAATATTGATTCCTTTCTGCTTGACACTGTGGAAAAAAAAAAAGGTAAATAAATAAAATCTTGCATTTGCATATTTGTTTTTCTTTTCTATTTATTCCTTCTTTTCATTTGGGAGACAAATTTCAGATGCTCAAGCCAAGAGGAAATGGGTGGCAGAGAGTAATGGAGACTGAATTCCCTTTAACTGCAGTAATTAATGTTATGTCTCATTGGGGAGAGATTAAGGAAAAACAGTTAGGAAAGGAAAAAAAATAAAAATTAAGAATTGTCTTGCTGTCAAAGACACCCTTGAGCTTGGGAAGGGAGGTGTGAAGAGGGTCACAGTCAGTGCTTTGCAGGGGCAGATGATGGCCACAGGGACACAGGCCATGGACACTTTCCTGCTGCACTGGAAGCAAACCAATCTCAAACCAGAAAGCCACGGACTGACAGCCAGAATCACTGGAAGGAGGAGTAAACCCAGGATTTGCACCTCCCTGGGGCCCCCGTGCAGCACAGAGGGGGTCTTGGCTTTAGAGGCAGAGCAGGAGCTCCCAGCCAAGCCATAAACACCTACAGAAATCCAACCAGCTCCTGGCTTGGAGGTGTCTCACTGCCCAATAAAGCTGTGCCAAGTGCTCCCTAAGAGAGGGATTAACCAGATCCCCCAGGCAAACCTTCTCCAGCTCCTATAAATCACCTGGAGCATGAGGAGAGAGGTGAAAGCAAGCGTTACAGCCACTTAAAGGCGATGAAGGAAGCACTTTCCCATGTCCCCTGTTGTCCCCTGGGGAGGGATGCTGGGCTGGTGAGGGACAGGGCATGCAGAGCCTGAATGCCAAGGCAGCACTGGGGTGGGCTGGAATTTCGTCCACTGCAGTGATGGTGGTTTAGTTTATAGAAAGCACACAGGAGACACTGGGCTTCGTGATAGGAAGAGGAAGGAAAAGCATTTGGGAAGCTGGAAAGGAGGATACAGGTTGTCCAGTTGCATCCCGAGGCAAAAGGAATATGGACACAGAGGGTGTGGGGACAGGAGGGGGTACCCAAGGCCCCCCTATGCCAAGCACAGCACAGCCAGGGAACCCCACTGCTGGGGTAGGAGTGCTCAGGTGATGGGGACCCTCTGGGATGTCCTCCAGCTGGGGTCATGAAGGAAAATAAAGGGGTGGGAAAGCAGCCCGGGCACCTGGGTGAAATATTCCACTCAAGAAACAAAAGCTGTGCCCATTTTATTTCAGCTACAGAACTCCATGAGGCCTCAAGGAGGAGAAAAACAACAAACCAACAAAACAGAATCATCTTTGCTGGTAACTCAAAACTTGGCTTGGGTTCACTCAAAAAGTTAATGAACCTTCTAAAAAATTCTGGGCAAAGTTTCAAGCCTGTGCTGCAATCCTGACCCAGGAAAGGGATCTGCAGGGCTCCTGCATCCCCAAGGACACAAGTGCAGCCCAGACTACATCCCAGCCCCACATCCATGCCAAGACCTTGGCTCCTGCTGCAAGGAATGTCAGGAATTACAGAGACAGTGGAATTACAGCGCATTCTTGTGTGGAAGGAACAACTGCTTCTCTCTTGTCCTCTTGCTGCTTTTGCAGAAGGGAAGAGAGGTTCAGGGCAGGAATTAACCCTCACAACAAAGCCATGGGTGCTCCCACACCATTGGCAAAGCATATCTTCCCTGGCCAACCTGGGATTAGAGGGCAAAACCATTTCTGTGACATTCCCAGCAATGCTGTCAGCTCCATCCCACCAGCACCACTGCTCCCACGTTCCGAGGTGCAGCAAAGCAAGGCTTTGGCAGGAGCTTCTCACAGGAACTTCCCAAGTATCAAATCATTACAATCATCTGCTGTATTTTGAGAGCATCTTCAGCAAGGCCTGAGGACCAGGACTGAATCTCCCCTACCACAGAAAGTCTGCATTTCAAGCAGCAATCACCAGGCTGCAGAAACAGTGTCACCCCCCAGACACAGGGCAATTCTCCAGGGCTCAGGTTTGCCCACAACAGCCAAACAATCCCATACTCAAACCTCCTGCCTGGGACTGGGCTTTGCATGCCCACATGAGTTGTGCTGTCTTCTTTCTTTGTTCTGTCTCTCACTTGTATTTTCAGGCTCATTTTCCAAGTACACATTTCTAACCCTTTCCCCCTCTCCGATCCCCCATCCCACTGACAATTTTAGCAAGACATAAAACCATTCCCTATCCAGCTCAGTAAGCTGCAGCCTCCAATTCCTTTCCCTTCTGCCATCCTGCACCTTGTCTTGCCCAACAGCCTTAATGCAAAGCCTCTCTCCCCTCTCACATGCGCTCAGTGCTCAATCTAAAGCCCCACTGAGGAGACACTCAAAAAACCAGATTTAAGTTGTTAATGCCAAACAGCTGCTCATTCAAATAAAAAAAAATAAAGAATTTGTGCAGCCGTTGTTTCTGTTCCTCCTTCCAAACCTAAGGACAGAAGTTGCGGAGATGACACAGCTTGCCAGAGACGAACAGATTCACCTTTTGCAGAGGGTTGCTGTGGTGGGATCCCCAGTTCCATAAAAGACTTGCTTTGGCAAATGAATGGCATGCATACACACTGCATATACCAACCTAACTTCTTTTGTTCTTTATCTTATCCCACAGGGATCGAAGGGCCAATACACTGAATCCCATTTTACAGATGGAGCTCTAAAACAGGGAGGAACCATGGACCAGATCCAAATACGTGGGCAGCCAACTCGTGTGATACTGAAACTTTAAAAGGCAACACCACACATAAACAGTGCATTAATGAAAGGTCACAAACACCCCAGATGGAGACATTCAAAGCACTGGATCATCTTTTTACTTTTAGGTCAGATTTGTCCTTTGCAAGAAATGCTGCAGCCCTTACTCACTTCAAAGATAAAATTCAGTTTCAAAATGAAATGGCCAAGCCCAAACTCTTGCCTTTGCACAATGCCCAAACACAAAGACCAAGCAGAAATACTTCACTGGCAGCTCACCACTTTCCAGCAGAGACAGGAGGAACTACAAGGATCCTTGTTACCCTCCCAGTAGCTTCTTCCCTACACTCTGTTGCTTTATTTTGTTCCATTTTCTCAGGATACAAAGCACTCTCTTTTCCTTGCCCATTCAAACACATCTCTCCCTTTCCGGAGACCCAACCAAGAAGGGACACAAACATCTGCAAACCAGACTCACCACCCTGCCCCTCATCCCCCTCTTCCCACCACACCCTGGCTGCCAGCCCCCTCCTCCAAGGGGGTCCCTCCATGCCCTCCGATGCCACCGGCAGCTGGGACTCACCATGACCGAGATATGAAGAATGTGCATCTGCTCCTCCACGATCTCCGAGGGCTCCTGCAGGCTGGGGGGGGTGGCCCGGGAGAGCTGCTCGGCGCTGCTCATGGACACGTGGAAGTACAGGGTGCCGTTCTCCAGCCACTGCTGCTTCCAGTGCACCAGCGAGATGTCCGACACCGTCCCCGACATCTCTGCAGGGACACAACGCACAGCTGAGGGTCAGTTTCCTCCAGGATGCCCAAAAGTGTTATTCTAAATGATTGAGGAAATTGGGACTTTTGAGTCTTACCCCCAGAACTGCTTCTATCTAATTTTATCCTCCACCTGATACTTCCCCTGTACATGAACAGTAACGTTTGTCTTCCTCAGTAAAAAGCAAGGGGCTACAGAGTGCCGTGGCATTTCTAGGCTAGGAAGGCAACAACAGTAAATCACACAGGATGCCCTAAACCTCCTATGGCTCTCCCAGGAAACTGGCTGGAAGAAGCTCCCAGGGAGCTGCAGCCATGCCCAAGGGAGTTTCATGGCTCAGGGAGGCCACTTTGTGCCAAACAAGGCAGGATGCAGGCACCAGTACACACTTTGCTGGCATTCACAGTGGAAACCTTCTTCCAGCTGTGGAGCAGCGGCACAGCTGTATCTAACAGGAACACTCTCAGCACAGACTGTGAGCACCAGCAACAAGGGAAGACCACCAGGCTTGACAAATATCTATTGGCCTTGGGGCTGCATCTGTCAGTCACCTTCTGCAGCTTCTGCTGGTTTTCCACCCCACCCGTTCCTGATTTACAGCACAGGCACCCTGGGAGCCAGGATTACAGCATCCCAGCACACAAACACACACCACCAGCCTTCCCTGACCTGCACTGAAGTGGGGGTTTGGACAACCCAAAGGGCACCCCTAGACCTGCAGACCCAGTGAAGGCAGCAGCTCCCAGCCTCAGCTGCAGCTCCTGAGCGGGCCAGGAGCACTAACAGCTCCACAGCTGCCCAGCACGTCGCACACGGATCTCTGCAGAGAATGTGTTTGGCAGTTTGGCAGCTGAATCAAAACCGGAAAAAAAAAATACCAGTACAAAATGAGCCAAAATATTTCTCCTTCCACCACATCTTTTTTTGTGTTTGTTTTTCCATTTCAAATATAAGCAATGGGAAGCAAGACAGGTCTTCTTAGTCACTGGGCCCACAGCTTCAGCAGTCACCAGCTGTGAGGGAGACCCAAATTCAATTCCCTCCTATTTGGGAAGAGACCAGGTCTGACAGCCCCTGCCCCACTCTCTGCAGCTGTGTCTGCCCCAGAACAGTCAAGAGCACAAGCTCAATTACTTCTGGTGCCACAGTGGGAACAGAGACAAGGTCCTCCTCCCTCTCCTCCACCTCGGCTGCAGAGGGTCAGTGGGGAGGACAGCGCTTGCTCCCCTGCAGGCAAAGCAGCCAGAGAATGCTGGTGGCATTTTGCATTTCATTACCCTGAGCCCAGCTGGGCAAAAGCACTTCCAGTTCCAGCTCCCAATGGAGAGGAAGGAAGGAACAAGCCCAGCTGAGGCTGTCCTGAGGAGCCACCCACACCTTGCAGGACACGATGCTTCAACAAAACACTTGGGTGGTGAGCAGCCACTCAGAATACAAGACCAGGCACTTCCCTTCTACAAACCCATGTCCCAGCCCAACAAAAACACCTCTCAATCCTTTGGGAACAGTTTTTCTCACCCCTGGAAAATCAATATACTTTTCAGCAGCAAGCTCCTGGCTTCCCAACGTGGATCAAAACAGAGCCAGCCAACCTGCTCATGGAGAAGACTCCATCACACCACAAGTCCTGCAGGGCTGGGGGCAGGGACAAGGCCACCCCATTACTGCCAGATCCCTGATTCAGCACCTCAGTGCTGACACTCCGAGCCACCGCAATGTCACCTCAGTCTCACCAGAGGAGTTTGCTCATTGCCTCTGCCCCCCAGCACAGCACCTTCCTTATCCCCAACCCCTGAGCACCCAACAGAGAAACACCACCAGCTCCTGACCACACACGGATCCATCAAGAGCCCACATTTGTTCTTGGGAGGGGATGCACGAGCTCCCTGTCACATCCCTGTCACTGCCCTGCCATCCTGCTAATGACCCTTCTCTCCTTTGACATAACAAACTCTTTGCTGGAGCAAATCAGCAGCAAGAGGGTGTTGCTTTCACTCTGGAACCTGTAAATCACAGCAGCCCTGCGGCTCCTTCAAGACCTGGGAACCTCAGGGAATGAATTCTGCGTGTCCCCCCTCCAAACAAGGCTAAAGCAGAAGGCTTCTTATAGCAGTAAAAATATGAACAAAATGAGAGAAATATCAGGGCTGCTTAATTGCAGTCATCTTCCCAGCAATACTTCAAAGGTCTGTACTGAAAAGCATCTCCTTGTCTAATTAAAATCAAAACAAATGCTACTTTAAGGAGCAAAAGCACTCACTCAGCTTTGCAGCAGAAATCCAAGATCATCCACAGAGGCGAACAGGCCATGGGAGAGCACAGCAGCATCAAGGGAGAGACTGTTATGCAAAGCCATAATCTTAATTCTGTCCAGAGGGACAGTCACCCACAGCAGGGGATGATTTACAGAATGACATACTCATCACACACATATCCTGCAGCAGACCTTTCCTAAGGAGCTCAGGTTCTATCACCCAGCCCACAGCACAGGCCATGGGGTACCACCAGGACCTCATTGCTCCAGTTCCAAAGGCTACATCACATTAGGGAAGCAGGGAAAAAACCTCCAGGGTCAACCTTTCTCCAGATTTTTTCCCTTACACACACATTTTTGCATGGGATGTTTAAAAGGATCACGGAGAACATTTTTCAGGAGTTCTGAAATATAGGCAATTTTTTGGATTTTAGCCTAGACTGAGGATAAGCCTGTTTCATTTTCAAAAGGTCTCTTCCAAAAGTAGAAACTTCAATTTAACATTCATTTCACAATTTTAAGCAAACCCAGCAGCCAGGCAGTTTGTGACAAACACAGACTTGCCAAGCCTGGGTACCCATTCCCACACACTTATAAACGCTCGTGTGCTTGAGCTTTCATTTCAGGGGCACCTGGTTACTACCCCAGCACCCCCAGAACACCACGAGCCTCCCATCAGATTCACTACTCACAATAAAAATAATTTTAAAAAAGCTTTTTCAAGCCCTGTAGCTGCAGAACCCCTCAGTACCCAAACACAGGGAAGTTTCTTGGCCTCATACACTTGACACAAATATTACACTGCCTGTGTTTCAGTGGACACACGCTGTCACTCCACTGTCTGCTGTAGTTACAGCAGTGAGAGCCCGTCCATCAGACAGAATGCAATCGTCTGCAGCAAGATTGCCTGTTATCAGAGCTTTCAAATGCTTTTGGAACAAATTAAGGGCATTCCTGCACCCAAACCGAATGAGATACAGTTAAGGTTTTAATGCACAGCAATGGAAAAGCACTTGTGCTCTATGGCTGTTAAAAATCTCAGTATCCAGCAGATGGGGAGGTATCAGATGGGGCTCAAACACCCCTTTGTGAGTAAAACACCAAGTAAAGCAGCCAAACAGATCATCAAACATCTGCCATGCCATTTTCCTACCTGCTCACTGTGCTCAGCAGAGGAGGAAACAAAGAAACAAGGAGGATCCTTGTTCCCCCCATCAGGCAGCCAGACTTCTCCCTCCCTGCTCAAAGACCCCAAGCGAGCACTACCTCCATCCCAGAGCAGAATAGCTGAGGAATCTGTTCTCCCCAACACCAGCAGATATATCTCCCCTTTCAGCCTCCCCACACCCTCACACCTGCCCTTCATGTCCCACCACACAGCTCAGCAGAGCCCACGGGCAGCACCCAGCAGCCTTTGGTATCACCTGATGATGGTCTGAAAGTAAGAAAAAGGCACACCGAGCATTTTTGCCTTTTCTGCTCTTCCTCAAGCTCTGTGCCTTGTACAACTTCTATAGTCTTCAGCATTTTCCTGGGAAATCAAGCAAGCAATCCAAACAAAACCCTTCCCAGGGCTCAGCCTCTGACCTGGGCTCGTGTCCATCAGCACGTCACCCACCCAGGATACGGCAGAGGACAGCAGTGACCACAGCTGATCTCTTCCAACCAGCTCTCTAATCCCCTTTTTCCCTTTGCTGTTGCTACAACCCTTACATATAAACATTTCATTGAAGTCTTCAACTTGTATTACAATCAAACTTAAAAGCAAAGGGGCCTAAATGCATTTGGTTGGGAACCAAGACGATTCCCATAAAAGCAGATTATGCTGACATGATGAATACAAAATGAAACAGCAGATATTAAAGTTGGAGGGCTGTTACTCCACGTCTTCAGGCTCCTGGCCACCCTACCCACCTCCTCTCCCCTCTCCCGCCTCCCCCTCGGTCTCACTGAAGGCAGGGATAGCTTTTTCACCTCTGCCTTCTCCAAGGCAGCCTGCCAGGCTTGAAATATTCACCAGCTCTCCCCAGCCCCCACCCCAACCTCATGCAATGCCTCAACATTCATGACTTACTCAGGAGGTTGCAGCCCTGCCTTATCTGTCATGGCGCTTGACAAAGCCTGTGTTGTATTTAATTGGCTTGTTCTTGTTAATCTGCCATGATTATTTTATTTGTATTTCATTCTTGAAGGTCATTATTAAAATAAGCCCTTTTGCTTGGAGCAGTTCATCCCCACAAGGCTCCCCGCCCCCAGATAACCAAACCCTCCTTGTGCTTCCTCCCCAGCGCTGCTCAGACCTGCTGGGCACCTTTCCTGTCAGTACCAAGTGCTTGGGCTGATGGGTGAGGAGCCAGTGAGTAATTTCCAGTGCACGGATCCAGGCTCCTCCGGCCTTTTTCCTCCCCACCTGCTTCATCCCAGCAGGACCTGCACCCTGCAGCCAGGCTTCCTCAGCTCACCTGCACAGCTCAGCATCTCAATCTGGCAGAGGAAAAGCTGGAGATCCGGTCAGTGACTGTGTTTCCTTTCATAGAGACACAATTCCAGCGCGTGTCCCCTTCTCCCACACCTCTCATCCCACCACCCCATTCCATTGCTGTCATTCCAGGGGCTCTCCCGAGTTAACGTTCTCCTGAGGCGCCAGCCTCCGATGAAGTGTTAGTTCAGAGACTCTTCGGTGTTAGCTACCACTTATGCTAATAAAGCAAATTTATGCAGAAAGCCATAAACAGAGAGCTCTCCCCAGTGCCCTTGCCAGCGCAGGATTGCTCCCTGCGGAATAGATTATCACACTCTGTGCAGACTAGTTCCAAAATGACTCTAGAAATGGGGCTTCCCCCATGCTCCCCAGGGGGCTATTCTGCAGTCAAAGAGGCCCTAAGAGTTCTAAGAGTTTGGGTCTTTTGGTGGCAATGTGGTGGAGTTTTTTATCCAAATCATTAACTCAGGTTTTTTTCTTCCCTTCCCCTGCACTCGTTTTCTTAACATGTTCTTTCCCTCACACACCTCCTCCCCTGCTCTCCCCTCCCAGTACTCCCTGGGGCAGCACACAAATGCAGCTGCAGATCATAAAGAGTAATAGAGAAGCTCAGAAATTTAAGAAGGGGGGGGGAGATGACAAGCTCCCTCTGATCATCTCCTTTCAAAGCCCCTGTCTGTGAGAACACAGTGCTGCACCTGCAGGGCATTTCAGGGGTGGCTCTGGCACTGTGTGGGTCTGCAGGGACACAGAACAGTTTGAGTTAGAAAATCTCTGTGAGATCATCAAGCCCAGTCGTTAACCCAGCAGTGCCAAGTCCAAGACATGGTGCCTGTCCAGGCATGGTGCTGGGTGGAGGAGGGCTGCAGACAGCCTGGTCTCGGGGTGGTCCAAGGGGGATCCTGCAGGCACCGTGTGCAGGCTGGAGCACCCTCTGCATCCCACTGCCAGCAGCATCACACGTCTGACCCTGGATAGGCAAACAGGGTTTGCAGTCACGTGAGTTTGGCTGCTTTCAGGCTCTGCTGGAAGAAGAACAAGGAGCCGCGCCCAGGTGTGCTCCTGGCACCAGTCACCTCACAGACACAAAGATGTGGGAGGAGCTCAGCTGCCACCAAAGGGTTCCTGAGCACCAGAGCAATGCGACTGATGGTGGGGGCAGATCCCAAGCTCAACTGGAACACAAAACCATCCCTATTTAATCCTCTTTAGAAGGAGAGCTTGCAGACTGCACCATCCAGAGGTGGTCCAGGAGATGAGGCAGGGTGAGCAGGGAGGACAGAGTCAGCCCTTTCCAGGCCTCAGCCCCTGGAAACACTCCAGGCAGCCGGAGGGTTGGGCTGCTCCAACACAGCTCTCTTGGTCTTGGCTCTGGAGCCCTCTGCGCCATCCCCACATCCCTTCGGCCTTCCTAATCCCAGGCTTTAGGCTCCCTGAACACATCAGGGAGCAGATACTGATTTGCCTGTGCTGCCCACAGATCTCAGTCTGACTCCACAAAGCCCAGAGAAGCTCAGCACACTCCACGCCTGCAGCTGCTTTGATTGCGATTCAGACTCCAGCACATTACCCTTATTTATAATGCCACAGCTTCCGTGCGGCGCCTCAGGCACTCTGAAATTATTACAGAGGCCTTTGACTTTCAATTCCCTTCCATCCAATCCCGTCTTTAACTGTGGGCAGGGGCTGCCCAGGCCAGCGGTGGGAGCCACAGGCACAGGCAGACACTGCTCCTGCAGGTCCTGCCCATCCCGCAGGAATTGCCGGCACGAGGATGAGCCAGCTCCGTTTGAACGAGGAGCACCCGGTACGGGAGAGCAGGGGGAGAGCGCTCCTGGGGGAGAGCAGGGGGAGAGCACTCCTGGGGGAGAGCACTCCTGGGGGAGGCTTTCTCGGAGAGAGGAGACACCTGGGCTTGGAGCAGCACCGCGGGTGCTCAGCCACAGCCCCTCTGTGGTGCTGTCCTGATGCTGCCATGAGGAAAAATAAGGTGAAGGAATGGGACTTCAAGCATCAGAGCCCCTCTTTTGTGCATCCTGCAGAGGTGAAGGGCAAGGTGCCAGAGGGATGGGTGTGAAGGAGGTGCCTTGATGCACGGATTTTGCTCTCCTTCCCTCTCTCCTTCCCCAGTCCCCACCCCTCTGTTAATGGGAGTTTTCTTTGGAGGTGCTTTAGGGTTTTAGCAAAAAGCTTATGCTTTGCCACTTCTCTGGAGCCTCCTGGCTCACCCAGGAGAAGCGCAGGATTTACTTTTGAAACAGAACCTGAAGGCACAAGGAAGAGGGAGATGCCACAGGAGAAAGAGCTGCTGGTCCATGAAAGCTGCTGTTGTGGCAGTGCATGGGGAAAACTGGGATAGTCTTCTGTTCCCAGTTACTCCAGATCCTCAAATCCAACAACAGACAGACCTGATAAATGGGGAGAAAGGAGTCTATCTGAAAGGCACGAGCATCATTTTTTGATGGTCCAACTCTCAATCTCTGTTAAAGAAATCTGTGCCTTTGATTTTGAATCTTTTCTGCACGTAACTGGCACACAGCACTGGCCTGGCTCTGTGCTCAGGCTGGATGAAGTGAGACAGGTTTGCATGCAGACTGTGGGGATGTCCTGGCTCGGAAAGCTCCGTGTTGAGCAGGAAATGAGCAGATCTGCTGCTTTGGGGCAGGCAGTGCTGCCCAGCCCCGAGCCCTGCACCGGCCTGGCCGGCCCCACTCCAGGTGCCAGCCTGCACCTGCTGCCACACGGGACATCTCTTCGTCACTGCCCCAGCCCTGCGTGGGACTCCAGCCTGCCTGACAACCCAGCCTGGCTCCTGCAGGACCACTACAAGCCTTAGGGGGTCTATTCCCACCACACATCCAGAGGAATGGCCTTTGAAAGCCTTCACTAGGCACCTGGATAAGGAAAAAAAATCCCTATTTAATCCTCAAGGCCAAGCAGAGCTCAGCCATGTCACGGTGCCTCTACGGTGACACTGGAGCTTTGCTTGCAGCCCGAATGGATCTGAAGTGTCCAATGACACAGCCAGGGAAGAGCTGCTGCCTCTGATAACCACTCACTTGAATTTTCACTGCAGCCAAGGGACCACCAGGGAGGTGGCTGGGCAAGGCACAGGGTGGTCAGAGGTAGGGCACAGGGAAGGGACACAAGGAAGGCACAAGGAGGGCACAGGAAGGGCATCGTGCATCACCTGCAGCAGCAGCACAGTCCTCAAGTGCACAGGAAATGCTGGCATATGGAAACAGGGCCAGATGGGTTCTGCCAATATCATAACCCAGATCCCACAGAAAGAAGGAGAGGGAGCCCAGTCAGCCCCTACCTGCCTGCACCGCTCCTGCTTCCTTTTCCTGGGCACTGCTAAGGCTGGGGTGGGGATGCCTCTTCCCAGGACAGCCTCCAACACAGACCCAGCAGAGCAGCCTCAGCAGTCAGGATGGCACTAGATAAGGCTTGTGCAAAGGGACAACATTTGGAAAGCCACCCCTACGGCCTCTTCCTTGTGCAGGTAACAGCAGCAACAGCAACTTTCCCTCTGTCTGTGAGTTTCTGCAGGAGCTGAGAGCTGGGAGCAGGGCAAGGGCAGCTGGGCACAGCAGGGTGGGCATCGGGGCAGAGCAGGACTGTCACGAACAGACAGAGAGGGAACGTTCTTGTCTTCTCTGCAAGCTGTGATGGGGGCAGAAGGGCAACATGACCTATTCAGGTGACTGGAAGAGTGAGGCAAAGCCAGGCAGGCTCCAGCACAAGGGAGGGAGATGCATTTGCTTTATAGTCGCTGAGGAGCCAGCGCCAGCCCCAAGGGGTGAGCACGGCTCCGAGCTCCATTAGAACCAGCCGAGAGCTTTATAATCCTCTGCATTTTTAAACCTCTATTTGGGAAATAGATAAGGCAGTTTGATAGCTCAGGGCTCTGCTCAGACTGTGAAATAATTTTTCTACAATGGTTCCTCCACGGACCTGCCCTCCCAAAGGGGAGGTGGAACAGGCAGAGGAGGAGAAGAAAACAGGAGAGAGGAGGTCTGGTCGCCTCCCATAAACACTAAGACAGTTCCACCTCCTGAGAGATGGATGTCCTTTTCCAAGGAGAAGGAGCTGGCTGGGCATTTTCAGGGGAGAAAAAAAAAGCAGCTAGTGGATGACTTGGGATCTTCTGCCTGTGTGTCACCTGGAGCACCAGGTAAGTGCATCAAAAGCCAAACAGCCTGAAACTTCTGGGTATGCACTTGCCCAAAAAGGCAAAAGTATCAGTTTCCAGGAATGACCGGTTGCTGCTGCCCCTCCACCTGGATTGTGACGGGGGCTCCTACACTCACAGGGTCCCTCCCCCGCTGTCAAGGCAGACATTCACGGTACTTACAAAGGATTAAGAATCTTACCTCTTCTCCAGGAGAAGCTTTTGAGTGCTCGATCCCTTGAAAGCCCCTAGAGACTGCCAGGTATCCAAGGTACCACTCAAGTACCCAGGTTTTGTCTGGGCTGCTCAACAAACCCCAAATTCAGCTCTTGCTTATAGAAATGAGTTCTTGCAACCTCACAGAAAATTCATTTCTCTTTAAGACTATTACACCTTAACCCAGGAGCATCCTCACACATTTATCTACTCCAGCACTCAGAGGGGTTCCCAGGACACTCTGACAAGACTGCCCCAGAGTGTCCCAGCCCAGGACACTCTGACAGGACTGCCCCAGAGTGTCCCAGCCCAGGACACTCTGACAGGACTGCCCCAGAGTGTCCCAGCCCAGGACACTCTGACAGCCTCCTGTTGGCCAAGCATCACCAGAGTTCTGCAGGAAAGAAGCCCAACAGGGGCTATGGGAGAGCAGAGTCTTGCTCCCAGATGCCATCCCAGGGTGCCAGACCCCCTGAGCAGGACAAACCACCTGGGCAGCCTCAGCCCTGGAGCCAGGGGGCTGCCCTTGGAGGCTGCAAACCATCAGGCTGCCAGAAGCAAAGAGGTTTCCTGAGATTAGCTGTGAAAATTCTCATCTCTCTCTGGACTGACTCCCGCTGCAGTGAACTGGACTCAGAGCAGCTGATGTAACACAGCAAAGTCACTGGAGGGCTCAGAAAGTGGCATCGTAAGATGAGGCACCATTAAAATCCAAAATAACAAAAGCAACCGAATTTGTTAAGGCTTCTCACAGCCTGGGGACAAAATAATTTTTCCCCATTTAAAAGTGGGTTAGGCGTAAGAGAAGCTGAGCAATTTGTCAGAGATTGGAGGCAACAAAGTGGCAGAGACCAAAGCCTGAAGCAGACACCACCCACAGACACCATCTACAGACACCACCCAGCCACCCCATTCCAGCCCTTCCCCTGCAGCTTCTCATCTCCTTCCCCCCTAGGAAAGGCTAATCCATGTCATTATCTGGTGCCCCCACCATTACCACACCATTAGATCCAACAGCAGCATGGTCTCATTTGCTGTCCTAATAAGAGCCTCAGTGAAAGCTGTACAGGAGCTGCCCAGAAAGGGACACCTACACCAAGACAGAAGAGACATAGAGCAATCTTCCCCTTGATCTGCATACACAGAGGTCATGGGAAAGTGGCAGAGGGGGATGAATCCTTGCAGTCTCATTAGAGGGAAAGAAACTGTTTCTGCAAATAATTGATTTCTAAATTTATCCCCTAATTAAATAGGTTCCCTGGACGAATCTGCATGCGAGATGCAAGGTGATGATTTAGTGCCTGGCTTCCTCCGGGAATGCATCAACACATGTTTGCAAATTGTCTCTCTGCCAGACTCAAAGGAAGGGTGATCATCTCCCCACGCCAGCGCTCCCGGCCCCTCCTGACACCTGGAGCCTCGGCACACCCGGCCGAGCTCCCTCTGCGCCTGCTTCATCAGAGCCACACGCAGGGAGAAGGGTGTTTGTCACCTGTCACCAGTCGCCATGCTCCCGAGCAGGGCACCCATCCCTGCTCACACCCTGCCCCAGTGGGAGGCCAGCCAGAGGGGTTTTTGGCAGGCAGCAGCTGTAAAACTCCGGCAGGACTGGAAATGCACTGCCCAAACTCGGCACGTAGCGCGGCAAGAATGAGAAACATTATCTCCAAAACACGCTCCTGCTTCCTACATCAATTCCACGGCTGTTCCTGTCTAGTCGCTTTGACTTTTTCCTACAGACACCATCAGCTAATAAAACCTCCAGAGACGGATCCTGGGATAAAACCAGGCTACAAGCTCTGCAAAAATTAAGCACATTTATCACTCTTCCGCGGAGAGCTCCTTTTGGAAAGCAGAGAGCCCTGATGCTCTCAGACAAGCATCAAAGGGTTTGGGACGTGGAAACTCCATGTTAGCTTGAAAAGACAGCGGTGGCAAACGTCCCTGCTGTGACAGAGCCCCAGTAATTAACTCCTGCTGCCCGGGACGGTGAGCACAGAGCCCACAGCTTGTCCATCCATGGTGCTGCATCAAAGCTCTGCCTTCCCAAAAAGAGAGGCACTTGCCTGCATTTACACACTGTCCTCTCTCTAGAAGCAGCAGCAGCAACACTTTTCATCCCCTCCTCTTTCCTCCCTGCCAGCTTTCCACCCCCTGAGATCATTTGTGCTCTGGGTGTACAGGCCCACCCTCCTTCAGCCCTTTGGTGCAGAGTCCTCAGGATCTACAGCTGTAGATTGTCCCCCCGATGTCCCACACGCTGTCCCCTGGCATGTGAGGCTCGCAAGGATGAGCCATAGGTTTAGACTCAGACTAAATATTAGGAATTCTTCCCTGTGAGGGTGGGCAGGCCCTGGCACAGGGTGCCCAGAAAAGCTGGAGCTGTCCCATCCCTGGAAGTGTCCAAGGCCAGGCTGGACGGGGCTGGGAGCAGCCTGGGACAGTGGAAGGTGTCCCTGCCCATGGCAGGGGGTGGAACGGGATGAGCTTTAAGGTCCTTTCCAAGACAAACCACTCTGTGATTCTGTAAGTGCAGCCTAGAGATGCTTTACAGTGCCCAGCCCTGTCACACTGAGCAGATGTGATTTTCTCCCCCACCTCCCCCAAAAAAGTCTTCAAAACTAGAGCATCTCAAAGCATTTTGGATTCCTCAACACTTCTGGATGAGAACTACCTTGTTAAGTCAGTTCTCCATCAAAAAATCACTACCACAGATGGAGCTCGGGCCCTAACCTACTTCTGCACTCAAAAATAAAAAGCCATTAGGTGGCTAAATACTTTAGGAACTGTGTCCCTTCATCTCCCTGCTGTGGTTTTCCATCTGCAGCAGAGCATCCTCCTTTATGAATTGCCTCCGAGAGCCTCTGATCTCTTCTAAAAGAAAACAATATTATTCACAGAATGGGAAAGAGATGGAAGAGAGCTAATTAGTCCTCGTACAGAGGAGTTTGCAAGATACGACATATTTAAATGAAGCTGGTAGTCCTAAAATCTTCATGTTACGTCAATGGCTTTTTCTTCCAGAGGTGCTTTTTTTGCTCACCTTGAGCATTTTTAAAGGCAAAAAAAATTTCTTTAGGTACCAAAGCAAATTCGTAATCCAGCTCTCCACCGCTTTCCAACTTGAACAAGTTAAAACCCCGCTAAAAGCAGAGTCCTTGAGGCCCTGTTCCCGTGTGCACATAAAGCAAGGAAAATGTGTGGTTATTAGAGTTTAGCTTTATTGTTTACAAAAAACACACTGAAGATTGTGTTTATGATTCTGGAGAAAATAAAATCCTCTCTCCAGTTGTTAAAATAGTGAATGTGAGATACTCCAGTGACTTCTAAACAATCAAACAGCACAGCACCCTCTAGTTGGATTCCAGAAAAGTCTGTACAAGACTAAAAATGAGCCTGGGTAGGGATAGGAGATAAACCCATACCTCACCTCAGAGCCAAAGGAAGCAGAATTAGTTTATGCAATCATTTCACGAAGATAAGTTACATGGATGACAAGAAAACCATTCAAAACTCATTGCAAAATTCCTTAAGAGCCAGTTTTGCTGGTTTTCAGAAACATCCTGGTTTCTGAATGATCAAGTCCCCTTTGAAAACCAGACTTGAGCAACAGAATAGTTTAGACACACTCAAAACCAAACAAAAAAGTAAAATCCTAGCTGGAGCTTTCTCTTTGGCCCTTGCACAGGTCTCTTGCCAAGCCTTCCTCACCCAGCACGACGTTCACACCTTCAGAGTGCTTCTCCTGCCCCACATCCCGGCCATGCTGAAGGTCTGCAAGGCAGGGTTAGTGTCCCTCACTGCACCCATCAAACAGCATCGCCCAAAAACCCAACAGCCCTCGCCACTTCTGCCCCTCCACCTCCAGCCTGCAGGAAGGACAACCCAAAGGGAGTTTCTTATCCCCCTCCTGTAAATATTACCAAGACTCCTTGAGGTCATGAATTATTGAATGGAGCTGTCTCTGCAGCTTAGGATGATGATGATGGAAGGGAAACGCAGGCCGCAGAGGGGCCGTGTCCCCGGCACGGGAGCGGGGCAGGGAGCCAAGGGCCATGTCCAAGGGCCATGTCCAAGGGGGATCCTTACCCAGCTCCTCAGTGTCTCTGCCCATCCATCAGAGCCTGACACCTGCCTGGCACGGCAGGGATTAAATTCATCTTGGAGGAAGCCGAGGGAAATACACCTTCCACAGCACTGGCCTGTGAAGGGAGGGAAACTCTTCACACCCTGTTCATAACCCTGCACCCCACTTGAAAACCCAGGACCTGAGACCCTCCTGGCCATGTCTGGTGGATAACCTGGACAGGCTGACCTGGCAGAGGCAGGTCTTCCTTGGAGCTCCAGCACAAAGGGAACAGACTGGAGGTAGGGATGGAAAAAGCCAGCGAGGACAGAGATCCTGAGAAGGTGGTGACAGAATCCAGCCTCCAGACAATTTCACAGCCACCTTCTGGAAGGTATTACTGGCAGCTCTAAAACCTGTTAGCATGAGCCTCTGGGGCTTGCAATAAAAACCAAGATGTATTTATCCCAGGTTAGAAAAATGTCTGAAAATTAAAGGAGCAGCCTAAAAGAAGATTTCAATTCCTTTGCGTACATTTACTCGCAAGGAGACAGGGGGTCAGCGCCGGAGCAGGGGAGCCACAGCTGCCCTCATCCCAGCACGGGAGCAGCACGCAAACCTCGTCCTGCTCCCAGACCCACCTTGCTGGTTAATGGCTGCATTCCAAGAAATGCCTAACAGCACTGATTTGAGTCTTGAACAATTTCAAAGAAACACCGAATTCAACACACACAGCCAGACCTTCCAGCTGAGGCAGCACTAGGTGTCCAAAGTAACTTCACACGTTCTGTGCATCTTGCTCCAGAAACGTGTCCCAAAATTGATCAGAATGGAGGAGCTTCCAGGGCCACACTTTTTCCCTCTTCTCTAAATTTCTTCTGTGGGCTTTCTTCTGAAAAAGACGATAACCAAACCGAACACGCTGCCCCAAAGATTTGAGTTTTATCAACTGAACTCTACTTGGAAAAAGCTGAGAATCAACTTTTCCTGCAAGACATTCACCACTCTGGCCAACATTGATGATCACATCACACACACTACTGCTACCTGTGCTCAGGGTTAAGATCCTCATTTAAACCCCAGAAATTAAACCCATTGTGTCTCCAGAGGTGCACATCAGAGCTCTGCTAGTTCCAGTCCTGCCCTTCACCTCTGCAAGATGCCCAGCTCATCCCCTGCCTGTGACGGCGATCGATCTGATCCCTGCTTGGCTCACAAATCCTGTCCGCTCGCTCTTTTTTTCACTCTGGATATTAAGGAAGGAAATCTCTGGATCTATTTGAAATGAATTATACTCCAGTAATTGCAGCTGCTATAGGGCAGTATTAGGTCAAACTGCCCTCTTTGTGCTGTGTCTCAAACACTGGAGATGATGAATGGGCTCATTTTCCGCAGAGCTGGATGCTCGCAGCTCCAGGTGAAGCCTACGCAAACCACAGATGCTCATTGCTCCAATACCACAGCTCCTGCCAAGCACTTCCTTTAATAAAACATCCAAACTCACGCTGCACAAACACAATTCTGGCGTGCATTCCTTGCCACTTGTTGTCGTTGTCCCGCGGGTCCTCAGCACACGATGCCATCCCCACTTTTGTCCTCTCCAGGCTGCACTTGACTGCTTAAGAAATCGGCACCACTCTCCCCCCAAGAAGGACCTTTTCAGCCCAAAACAGATTCTCCCCTCCCATTCTAATGCTGTGTTAATTATTAAGATAGGGTGGGATTGCAGAGACTAATTACCACTGTAAAGTTACTCTCCTGAAGGCCGATAAGGGAAATAATTAGGATGGACAAGCATGGATTACAGAGCTCTAAATCTCTCTCTCTTGTCAAGATAATTCTGCTGCCCAAGCTCACAGATGACAAGCGAGTCCATCAGCAAACACGAACCAGTGGTGGAGACCAAACAATGGGCTGGACCTTCACAGACTCCACAGAGCACAGCCCCCTCCTGCTGCAGCACGGGGGGGACTCTGCTCAAGCACCTTCAGACTGGGACAAGCCTCCAACAGGCAACTCCAAGGACCTCAGCACAGACACCCTGGGAAAAAGACAGAGCCTGGGAAATCCCAGGTGGAGGAGCCCCGTGCAGATCTCCAGTCACTTTCCATCCCATGTTCATCAGCTGGTTTGTCCACATAGAAGATGCCTCAGAGGTGAGGTACAGCTGTGGCAGCTCAGGGGGCCTGGTCTGAAGCGTGATCTCATGGGTGGCATCTCTGCCCAAGGCAGGGGGTTGGAATGAGATTATCCTTAAGATCCCTTCCAAGCCATTCTCTGATTCCATGACCTCCACGAGGTCCAGCCTACAGGACCTTGCATAAGCCATTCTGTGCCTCACGAGAGCACAGACACCAGCAGGACACGTCCCTGTGCTCTGCTCAGACCCGGCAGCTCTCGGCGTTTTTGCAAAACACAGCAAAAGTGAGGGTTGAGCTCGGGCAGAGCTGCCAGCGCCACCGAAATGAATCTTCATCCAGACAGCAGAGCTGAGCACGAGCTAACTCACCCCAGCTCCCAGGCAGCTCCCAGCCCTCCCAGCTCCCGGCTCCCGCTCTCCCCAGCTCCCAGGGTCACATTCCTGGCGCAGCTCGGCACATCTCACATGCATTCCTCATGCATACACACAGATTATTTTCCTCTAACAATTTCAGGCACCCTGCACTAGAGCATTTATAACTAATACATATTCTAATGTTCGTGTTCACCTGAGACACTCGAAACTTTCCTGGCTCATTTGTCAGATTTTTTTATTTATTTTCTTTAAATACCTTCTTCCCCTCAGGCCAGTCAAATGAGTCCAGTTAATTTTCATTTCCACGGACACGGAAAGTCATCTCAAGGTCATTTTGGGGTTATTTTACAGTTTCAAGTCTGGAAGGTTTTGCAGGATTTGCAATTGAGGCTTCTGATTATCTGCTGCATATTGGAACGAAAAGGAACCAGCTGAGGAGAGACAGTGATGAAGCACCCCATTGACACCCAGGTAATTAAGGAGAAACAAACATGTTTGTTGGCTGAAACAAGGGGAAAAATGATGCAAACCACTTTATCCTAGCAAAGGAAGAGAGGAGGGAGGAAAGCAAAAGCAGCAGCTAATGGGTTTCCATCAGAAGGGCACGTTTTTCTCAAGCCAAAACCTTCCCAGTGTGTTGGTATTTCAGTGGGAAGGCTGTCGGGTGCCACCGGGAGGCTTTTGTCACTTCTGATCAGAAAGAGAGCAGAAAAAAGTAACCCAGTAAACTGCAAACACAACCTTTGTGATGCAGGCAGATCAACACAGCCCCAGTCTGAAAGGAAAATACAAAATTTATCCCTATATGTCCCAGGCACTGAAGCCTGGAGGTTTGCCGTGGGACAGCCCCATCTCCTCCTGACCGGCTTTAGCACTAAGGTCCAGGAAATTATTCCCTTGGGAAACGGGTGACTCCCAGTGCCAGCCCACCTCATGGGCAGGAGCAGGGGATGCTGGAGCCAAAGGAGGAAGCAACTTCCCCAGTGAGCTTCAGCACTGGGCTCTCAAAGCTCGCCCGGCGCAGGCGCACCAGCCCACGCTCCAGAAGAGCTTATGAGATGTTTTTAATATCGTAGTGGCAGACAGAGAAATGCAATCATGACTGAGCCACACATCTCCCCAAGTCCTCAGGGAGCTCGGGTACAAGCCTGGCTTTGTTTCTTTCCCAGAGAACAATCAAGATAGCGGGCTCGCAGCTCTCCTCACAGGCACTCTCCGGGGGCAGGAGACGGTAATTGGTTTGTGTGCGCTGGAGGCATTCTGGGTTTCAGGGAACCAGGCAGGAATACTCAAGCTCTGGGGCAGAAAGTGCCCTGGAGAGACCTAGAGCTGACAGTGGGTGCTGAGCTGGTACAATGCTGGCCTCAAGTTCCCCAAAACTGGCTTTGCCTCAGAAGTTATTTGCTATCCAAAAAGCACTGTTGTTCTTATTTTTTTTCCCATGAACAAGCGACTTCCAGAAAGGAACAGCTATGAGAAATAGCTTATTTTAGTCTCCTTAAAAAACCACAAATCCTATTACAGGGGGAGTGATTCATTCTCCCCCAGCCCCAAGAGATGATGTTTCCCTTCCCAGGCAGGAAGGGAAATGCTCAGAACAGGTCTGAGGTACCAGCACCACCTCCCCAAGCTCACAATAGCCTGGGGGCACCCGGGAGAGGGCAAAGCCACAGCCTTGAATGGCACCAGGGCTCAGGGGAGGGTGAGAAACATCACTGAGGGCATTGCTGGACCACCAGATCATAGGATCATGGAATGGTTTCACTTGGAAAGGACCTTAAAGATCATCTTGTTCTGCCCCCTGCCATGGGCAGGGACACTTTCCACTATCCCGGGTTGCTCCAAGCCCCAATGTCCAACCTGGCCTTGGACACTGCCAGGGATCCAGGGGCAGCCACAGCTTCTCTGGGCACCCTGTGCCAGGGCCTGCCCACCCTCCCAGGGAACAATTCCTTCCCAATATCCCATCTATTCCTGCCCTCTGGCAGTGTAAAGCCATTCCCTGTGTCCTGTCCCTCAATGCCTTGTCCCCAGTCCCTCTCCAGCTCTCCTGGAGCCCCTTTAGGCCCTGCAAGGGGCTCTGAGCTCTCCCTGGAGCCTTCTCTTCTCCAGGTGAGCACCCCCAGCTCCCCCAGCCTGGCTCCAGAGCAGAGGGGCTCCAGCCCTTGGAGCATCTCTGTGGCCTCCTCTGGGCTCTCTCCAGCAGCTCCAGGTCCTTCCTGTGCTGGGCACCAGGGCTGGGGCAGCTCTGCAGGTGGGGTCTCACCTGAGCAGGGCAGAGTGGCAGAACCCCCTCCCTCAACATGCTGGCCACCCTGCTTAACCTCAGCTTCAGTTCTACTCCAAACTTGACTCAGATCACCTTGGAGAGGCTTAAACACAGTGGCTGCAGAGCCTTCCTCCCACAGCTGCTCCTTTCCCTGGTCTCGCAGGGAGCCCTGGAAACACTGGGAGATGCAGGCACCGGGCAGCCTGCAGAAGTGACCTCACACCTCCAGCTGCTCGGGTCAGGTCCTTGCAAGATGCTAATGCTGTAAGAGTACAGCTGAAGTCAGGACTATTTTCCTGCTGACTGTGAAATTGGTGTCAAAAAGAAAAAAAAAAAAAGAAAAAAGGAGAAATGTATTGCCATGTACACTTGTCCAGCTACAGCAGTACCAAAGGCACAATGCACAGACTTGAGATTTAGTCATTTTTGTGGTTGTTGAAAGCACTAAGGAAAAAAATAGAACATCAAATGTTTTGCTGTGGACTCAATGTTTCATTTGACAATCAGTTCTGAAATACTGAATGTCTAGAAACCAAGCCAAAAAACCCCTAAATTTTAGGAAAAGATCATTAAATCACTGTTGGGCCAAAACTATTAAAAAAAGAAATCCTTGAGTCAGAAAAATCTTGGTTCTGCTGTGGGATCAGCCCAGTGGGAATGACCCCTGGGCACCAGAAAGAAGGATGGAAATCCATCCAAGCTCGGCCAGTGGAGGGAATGGCCCTGCCCCTGCCCTTCCCAGAGCACAACTCCCACCCTGCCAGCGCTCCTCTCCCCATGTGCCAGCATGGATTTGGCAGCATCACCCTGCCTGGTGAGGATTTTCCAAGTTCACGCATATCCAAGGGCTGGGTTGAACATGGGTCCAAAGCTCCTGTCCCCTGTGGGTCAGGGATTAGGTGTGAGCTGACACAGAGGGCTCCACCGAGATGCAGTGATCAGCAATCCAAATGAAACACAACTCAAATTAAAAGCCACTGCTTCCAGCCCCTCAGCCAGGCCAAACTCCCTGTTCTGGGCCAGAATGAGCCCCTTCTCCACACACCAGTGCCCACAGGAAAAGCTGCTGCTTCAGCACCCTGCACAGCCAGCCAGGAGCAAGGAACCCTTGCCAGGGTCACCTCACTGCTCCTGTTCCTTCTGAGCTTCCCTTTTGCTCACAGCCCCCTGGGCACTCTCTGCTCTCTCATTTTTTTAAGGGAAAACTACAAAATAACCCTGAATGAAGAGATGTGACTTCTCCTAACAGCAACCCCTGGGGCTGTGCATCCCTCCTGCTGCCCAGCTTGGAGCTGCAGGATGTACCACAGCCCCTGGAGCTGGAGAGGCTCCTGTTTATAGGGATCTGTGCTGCTGGAGGGAAGAGAGAGCAGCGAGGAGATAAGGACTCGCTCCTGCACATGGTGCAGAGAAGGATTAGATACTTACAAATATTTTATCCTGGCTAAAGTAATTGCACCACTTGTTCTTATGAGTCAGAGCTATTTATTTTCATGCTTCAGGGCATCAGTTGATCACACCAGCTGAGGTCAGGCAGAAATTCCCACTGCTCCTGTAAGCATTTTGCATATTGCAGGGATGTGCATTAGCACCAGTCCCTGCAGCCTGGCACTCCCCCATCCCAGTCGCTCTCTTCAGTCCCATCCCAAGCAGAGGACACACCAGCACCTGAAGAGAGATGACAAAAAAGGTGGGGAGAGGCTTTGCAAGGGCATGTGGTGACAGGACAAGGGGAAATGGCTTCACTCTGACAGAGAGTAGGTTTGGACGCGATACCAGGAAGAAATCCTTCCCTGTGAGGGGGGGGAGGCCCTGGCACAGGGTGCCCAGAGCAGCTGTGGCTGCCCCTGGATCCCTGGCAGTGTCCAAGGCCAGGCTGGACGGGGCTTGGAGCAGCCAGGGACAGTGGAAGGTGTCCCTGCCCATGGCAGGGGGTGGAATGAGATGAGATTTAAGGTCCCTTCCAACCCAAACCATTCCATGATTCTGTAACTCCACAGTTTTAAGAAGCAGGACACAACAGTCACTGTTCTCACCAGTTTAATGCCTGCCCATGGAACAGCACATCCCACACTCCCGCCCTAGGCAGGAGCCTCTTGGTACCTCTGGATATCATAGCCACATCCAGCTCCACTCCAGCCTCCAGGCAGGAACTGAGCACAGACACCAGCAGGAAGAGGATCCAAATGAGAAGGGAGGGTATTGGTTGTGCAGGAGGCGAAAATGAAAATAACTCCTTTTGACCCCGGAGCACGAGAGCCAAACTGGAGTCACTGAAGCTCATTTTGGTGGCCAGCAATGCCATGGCCTCTGGTGGGAGCAGACAGGGATAACTGCTCATTCCTGAGTGCTCACGGACACGCAGCTCTAATTGCATCACCAGCGAGAACCCTCCCCAAAACAATATTCAGCCAATATTAATAAATAAAAACTAGGCAGCATGTGCTTGGAACGGGCAGAGGAATGCAAGAAAACAGCCACAAGCATTGGACTGGGAAAAAACACCTCTCTGGGCTAACCAACCAGCTCCAGTAACCCAGAAGCATTTAATAAAGGTCTGGGAAAGGAACAGCCGTTGATCTCCGAGCACTGAGCATGAAATGAAGCAGCAGAGGCCAACGCACACCAAATAAAAGGTTCCCTCCACACAAACAACAGGTTGGCTGCTCTTGGAGGAAAACACATGCATGTGGCAGCAGGGAAGCAAGGTGCTTCACTGTCCCTGAGTGCACGAAACAGGTCAGAGAGCGTCCCCTACCCTGCATCCAGCCTGGAACAGCTCCAGGAGCTGCAGTAGCACAGGATTGCTCCCTTGACCCCTTCCTGTCATCCTGCTTGTCCCCTAAATCCACCCCCAGCTGTCCTCCCAAACAGCATCGTGTTGCCTGCTCAGCCCTGCTCCCAGGCTCACCACAGCCAGGTATCTCCCCATTTCCTCATCTGCGCCTCACTGATCCCCATCAGTAATTACACTGCAGCCGCGGCAGCTCCGTAACTTTAATTATAAGACAATTTCTGTTCTAATCCCTGGTTTTGACTCAGTGCCGCAGACCCCCCTTCCCTTCTCCCCCCACCCTCTCATTCGGTCATTTCAGAAGTGAAATCATGCAGCCAAGGAAGAGTTCGAACAATTAGGGATAATGATCATTCCGACATGGCTTTCACACAGATGCCTGACACCGCTTCAAGGGCACGACCGCAAAGCCACCCACGCTTGGAAGCTTTGCCATTCCTTACATCGTCAGGAACAGCACCAGGATCTTTCCTGGAAGCTTGAATTCGTTTACTTTTCAAACAAAAAAATGTGTTCATCGTTTCCAAAGCCCTGGGACAGCCTTCTCTCACAGCTGGCATCTCACCTTCAGCAGAGCTCACCATGGAGAGAGGCTGCAAACTCAGCAATCCCTCCACATCCAGAGCATCCCATCAGCATCCTCTGGTGACATCCCCCTGCAAGACAGCTGGGCTACAGTGAGAGCATCAGCGATGTAAAACCCTCCAAGTCACAAGTCAGAAGCCCCAGGTTTCACTCTCAGATCTTCAGCTCAACTCCCTCAACCTCACCTCTCATCCCCCCCGCCTGTCACCAGGGATAACATTTTCTCCCTGACATGCTTTGTTATTCAGAGATGGAAGATTCTGTAAATGCTGAATTATTATCATCAAATTATAATACTCAGAACACTGTCTCCCTTTGGGATCGGTGCTGCAGAAGGAGAGAGCACGGCACAGGCACCCAGAGCTGAAATGTGCCACATTCAGCTCCCTTAGAGATAGCAGGGACGGATGCTGCTTTAGTACTTTCTCTCTTCCTCAGCTGTCCTAGAAGAGCTCCTCTGACAGGTCTGCTGGAGAGAACTGAACTATATTTGAAAGGTAATTTTTGAGCAAATGGAAACAGAACTGTCAGAGTTGTCACGATCAGATTTTTTGGAATTTCCCTCCCATTTCAGGGGAGGGAGGAGGGAGAAATTGTTTCTAAAATGGGATAGCTCCTGATGCTGCTCCCAGCTTCCCCAGGCTCCTCACAGGCTGGAGGACTCCACAAAAGCCCCTGAAATGGAATCATTCAGCCCCAAACACTCGGTTCTCTCAGTTCTCTCTCATTTTCACTTTCAGAAGTTAAAATAAAGCAGATTCCAGGTGGAAACACGCACAGTCCAGGACAAAAGGGCAACCTGCTGAGGTTCCTACAGGGGAAGGCATCCTCCTGCCTCTTGCTAGACCAGCAGTAACAGGCCTCCAGCACTGACCCTTGGGACACACACCTTCCCCAAAGGTGCAGAAAAGCCAGCCCACATCACCGGGACTTCTCAAAATTACAGCAGACAAGGCCAGAGCCAGCAACATCCAGTGCTGGTACCCACAGGGCTCCCCCTGCACAAACCCCTGGGCTCACTCCTGCCCATTTTAAGCCTTCACTTTGTCATCTTTGAGCCCCTCAAACGCCACATTTTCAGGAGAAGAGGGAAAGACAGCCAAACCTCTGGCCATGGGCAAAGGCTAATGAACTGCTAAGCACTGAGAACCGGGACACGGCCCAGGAAGAGCCCCGGCACAGCTGCTCCAGCGCCTGCCTGTTCCCATCACTCAGGCCACCAGCCCCAGAAATATTCCACACAAGTCACAGGGCAAACATAAATGCTACAGGCAGCAGCAGCACGAAGCCATAGGGCTGGTGAGCTGGAGAGAGGACAGGCAGAGCTGCAGCCTGCAGCTCGGGATGGGAGGTTCTGCTCCTCTGCTACAGAACTTGCCAGCAGCTTTTCCTGGAATGTTTTTTTTCCTCTGTGAAATTCACCCTGTTCCCCCTCCCACAAAGAGTTCTGTGCAGCAAAACCCCAGCTCGTGTGGGCACTGGAAATGTCAGCCTCACAAGTTCTGCTGGGAAACTGGGCTTGCTGTGCCCGCAGAGCATCGTGCCAGCACCCCTGCTCCCTGTGTGCCATCCCAGCTCGGGCACGACTTCCCAGTTCATCCCAGAGCCCCCAGAGCAGCCTTCCCACCAGTGAAGAGTCCAGGCACAGCACCAGCACAGGCTGTCCCCCCATCTCACAGTGCAGCCCAGTCCCCTCCTCCCAGCACGCTCTTGCTGTCACATCCACAGCTTCTTCCCTGGAATGATGACAGCAGATGATACAACACCTTGAATTTAATTGCAGTGCAGGAAAAAAAAAATTAAAAATGTTCAGAGTGATAAAGAACCCCTTTCATAAACCACATTATTTGTGTCTCTTTTCTAAATGATTTTAGAGTTTGCTTGGAGATTGTTTTTTGTTTTGCAATTCAGGACCACGGCTTGCAAAGAGAAGAGGTGGATGTTTGGGCAGGCCATGGTTTTCCGAGGCACTTTTGGGCTGTTCCTTCCACAGACCTCGTGCTGCCAGAGGAGAATGGGAACGGTCATGCAGTGGTCATTAATAAATGGATTATTTGGGCATTGCAGGGAAGGGTCTCAGCGGTGGAGGGGGGAGCTGGGAGGGGAAGAGGCACCATGCCAGCCTCACTGGAGGGCAAACAGTGATTAAATATTTATAGATTTTAATGCATTGATTTGTTAAGTCGGGAAACAGTCCTTTAAGAGTTTCAAGATGCCTTTCAAGGCAATTCTCTAATCAGCAACCCAGGTGCAGCAAAGAGGAACTCAACAAGAGGCAGAAAGCACTCCAGGGAAAGTGTGGCAAGAGGAGCTCTCCCCTCCTCACTTTCAGGGATTTCTGTGGCCAGGATGGGATACGGGGGCACAGAGAGATTTATGGCCAAGCTTTCTAATTAAGTTTTGCCTGGGAAGGATTTCTTTTTGGATAGCATTTCCGCAGGAGAAAATTAAATGACACGCTGCTCAGGAGAAACAAACTGCAGCATTCCGTGCTGCCCTTCCAAAATGTGTGCAGTCTGACCGAGGAGAGCTGCTGCCCTCACCAGCCTCTGCACCACCATCCCTGCGCCGGCTCCTTGCCCTGCTTTGAGAAAAACTCCACGTGAAAAGCACAAATAACCCAAAATCAGGGACGTCCAGCAAGTGCTGACCCAGGTGAGGCAGCTCATTGCCCCTGGCAGCGCTGCTGGGTCTGGCACAAGGTCCCTGGCACCTGCCCCTGCCTGAGCTGGGACAGACCTTCTCAGGGGCACCATTTGTCCTCTGGAAACCTTTCAGTGCCATGAAAGCAAAGGGGTTCAGGCAGGTGAAACAAATGCTACTCACCTTCCCTGGGCACCTGCTGATGGCAAACCTGACTCCCCCTCTCTCATTTAAGATGGAGCAGAGCTGGGAGCAGGACACCTGCCCAGCAGAATCCTAAACCTCCCGCAATTCAGCCATGAAAAACAATATGTCAAAGTAAAATTGCATTTTTAATTCTAATTCAGCCAGCTGGAGGGTACAAATTAAATGTTCCCCCCATGCTCCCCCCCTTTTTCCAGTGAAATTGTATTTTCTGAAGGGAAAGCTGTGAGAAAAGTTTAGGATACTCCTCTCTGGCTGTGTAACACCAAGAAGCCCCAGGGCTGCAAATACATCCCACAGCCCATTGAATCCATTAGCTTACTTATCAATATGAGATTAATTATTCCAGTTCACAGGATGTTTGGTCATTTTTAGTGCTCCAACGATGACATCCAGAAGAGCTGAGATGCTCTGCCTTTAATTAGCTGCCCCTCATGGTCACAGCTTTCAAGACCAAGGTGATGGCTCCTCTGGGCTCACAAACAAAATTACAACTAAAACCCCATTTCAGGAGCATCTGCTGATGCCTGGGCTGGTAAGATCAGCTCCTGTAGCCCTATTCCAGGAGAGTGCCACAGTCTCGCTTCCACTGATGACTCAACAAGTGCAGCAAGTGTGCCTTGAGTTTGGGTTTGTGCTGCCGAATTTTAACAGGAGAAGTGAGGAGTGGGACAGAAGAGGGAGGGAGCACACAAACAGGGGAATACAAGAAACCGCACACATTTTGTTCCTGAATCCTCCAAACGTGACTCACTTTGCTCTATTGTGACAAACTGAAACGCCTCTGAGGAGTTCATTTCACGTCTCATCCATTCTCTGAATAATGGGAAAATCCCTCTTTGTTTCTCTAAGATATCAGCACGCACCACGTGCACCCGCTGCCATTAGACATAATGGAACCAGATTGTCCCAGAAGTTGTTTTCGATTGCTTGAGTGCATCCTTCATTTAGGGAAACGAGAATGTATGAGCTGCTGTGCCCCAGCCGATGTGAGGACGCAATGTTTAAGCTGGAGCCAGGGCCATTTGTTTCCCAGCATTGGCATGGGAATAAAGTTGGTCATTGTGCCAGGGCAGGGTTAACCAAGGTCTTGGCCATCCTGCTGGGAACACCCAGGCTCTGCCAGCAGAGGCCATGGGTAAAACTAGAGGTCCTGTGGCAAAGGGTCCCCAAGGACTGGGATGCTCCCATGAAGCCTGGAGACGCCCTCACGCTGTGCGATGTCAAGCAGGGATACTGTGGGATGCAGCAGGGATGCCTGTGCTTCCCCAGCCCTCTCCCAGTACGTCCCACCGGCCCTCTCCCAGTACATCCCACTGTCCCTCTCCCAGTACATCCCACCGGCCCTCTCCCAGTACATCNNNNAGGCTCTGCCAGCAGAGGCCATGGGTAAAACTAGAGGTCCTGTGGCAAAGGGTCCCCAAGGACTGGGATGCTCCCATGAAGCCTGGAGACGCCCTCACGCTGTGCGATGTCCCTCTGCGAGTCTGTCCCATGCACCCTCTCCCAGTATATCCCACCAGCCCTCTCCCAGTACGTCCCACCGGCCCTCTCCCAGTACATCCCATCAGCCCTCTCCCAGTACATCCCATCAGCCCTCTCCCAGTACATCCCATCATGCCCTCCTGCAGCATAGGATGGTGACAGTTGCACAACGACAGCGCTCAGGAACGCTGGACACCTCAACGAGGAACAAAACCCCTGCTTACCTTGCAGGGAAAGCATCCCCAGGGACACACGTTCTAGCTGGCTGCCTACAATTTACTCTGGCTTCTTGGGACGAAAGGAAGTTTGAAAGCCTTGGAGACAAACCAGGCTGCCTTCAAGACTCCGCCTGTGATAACGATGTTGTTAACATTGCTAACATCGCTTCTGCATTCAGAGGGAACCAATGGGGCTCAGTGAGGGAGAGCGATAGATCACAGCAGCCAGGTTTTGAGTTTTGTTATTTTTAATTGACTGCCACCTTGAGAGAGTTCCTCTTCCCAACATGAAAAAAATAAAATAGAAAAAAAAAATCCAAACAAAGCAAACGAGGCTGTCAGATCTGTTTCAGCAGAGCATCAACCTGAAGCCTCAGCAACAGTGGTGCTGAAAGCTGAACATGTGCCTGGGCTGTGCTGCTGAATCGGGACAAGCAAATTCACACCAATTCCTGTCCCGCACTTGCAGGACAGGACAGTCATTCCCCCAGCCACGCTGCACTCCGGGGACTTCAGGGCTTCTAAGTTAACAAGTTTTAGGTTTTCCTCTTGGAGAAAGTAAGAGATGTGAGAACAAGCAGAAGGACAAGATCTGTCGCCCTCCCTCACGCTCCTCTTTCCCACTAAATACCTATTTTCCTTTCAGATTTACCTCCCCGGCCCTTCAGGGAAGGAACAGAGCAACGCCTGACAGCAGCCAGACCAGACCCAGACCAGCAAGCACCACCAGTGAACACTGGAGGCTGTGGGGAGAGGCATAAGGGTCTCAAAACGAGGTGGTCCCAGGGCTCTGCCACAATGAGTGTCACCTCCCTGCTGTCCCCATGCCCAGCAGCTCATCCCAGCCCCATTCAAATTTCCAGACAGATGAGCTCTGGGTCACACTGCATCATATCTTTTTCCCTAGAGCTGGCACCCAGCCCTCCCTTTATAGCTTCTCCTGGCACGGTTTCAACAGCAATAGGTTTTATTATTCTGCCTTGCTGCCCTAATTCTCTCCACACTCAATTTTCCATTGACCCTGTGCTGCATTTGCTCGCTCCGGGCAGGCAGCAGGCAGCATTCCCTCACCTGCCCACATGGAATGGGAATAGAGGGGCAGGACAGGCACCTCCTGGTCCTGCTGGCATCTGCACGGACACAGCCCTGTGGGACAGAAACGCTTGGGAAGCCTCTGAAGGGAGCAGAAAGGCACCGAGGGGCAGATGGGGAACAAAAGGAAAGCCAAGGAAATAAAAAATGATGCAGCACAAAGAAAGTGAAGGGTCAGGGGAAGAGAAAGAAGAGCAAGAGCAGCAGAAATCCAGATGATGACGTGGGAAGCGCAGTGCCTGATAAATGGGTGATAAAAGAGCCGCATGGCACCAGGAGGGAGGCACGGCAGCACTGCCATGGCCTCGCCTCGGGAGCACTCCCGGCCCCAGGAGTCACCAGCTCAGCCTTGCCTTGCTCCTGGTCACGTTTTCCCTGGGACACCCAGCAGAGCAGCAGGGAAGGATGCAGATGGTTTTGCTCCAAGGACAGCAGAGGCTCGTTTCTGCTTTCTCTTCTGGCTTCTCCTCAGTCCCACAGGCTGGGCAGAGGGATGTGGTTGCCCCCCGCTCATGGCTGCAGTTTCCCCCAAAAAAGTGGATTGCTCCTAGGAGAGGGCCCACCTCAAATCCAGGATTACAGCTCGGAGTGCTGCACCCATTTGCCTCGGGTGGCACAGCAGGCGGGACAGGAGCCTGGCAGCACCCTCGTTCTGCCTCCAGCCAGGACTTTCCCTCCCTCCACGTCAGAGAGTGACGCAGATACACAAATCAGCATCCCTAACTGCAGGCTCTGTTCCCCTGACACTGGCTGTCCCCAGGGGTCACCTCACTTGCTCCCACTGGCTTTTCCATGCCATCCCAGCCCGGTCCGTCACAAGCCCTATCTGCAGAGGCCATGCAAACACCCGCACCCTGACAGGGCTGACAGCGAGGGGATCGGTGCCAGCGCGGCCCAGGGGGCTCAGGGGAGGAGGACGAGGACGAGGAGGAGGAGGATGAGGAGGAGGAGGAGGAGGAGAGGCTGGCTCGCAGCTGGCTGCTGAACACAATGCAGAGATGCAGAATGGCCCGTGATTACAATTTGAAGGGCTTCTATGCACTGAAAGGGAACTGATTCAATTGTGCCGCAACTCCTCAGAAGCTGTCGGCAATCAAGGCATTCTCCCGGCTACAATCACCGGAGGCAGGGCGGGGAACGCAGGAAAGTATCGATTAGGCGATGGCTTAGGTACAGCAGCGAGGGTCACTCGCAGCTGTGATTTCCCTCCCGTCAGCTCCATCGCAGGGAGCAGAGGGGACACCGTGGGGACAGAGATGCTGGTTCATGAAATGCTGCTCTGAGGAATGCTGGATGGCCAGGGAGTCACCAAACCATGACGATGCTAGGCGATCAGTAGGTGATGCTGAAGGGGATGAATTTGGGGTGAATCTTTTGTGACCACTGGCTCCTGCGAGCTCCCCTGTGTGCACCACATCCCCCCTGGGCTGCCAGTGGGCACGGGCAGAGTGAAGGAAGCCAGTCATCCTGCTCACAGGCACGTTCTGCATCCCAATTCCTGTCCCTGGATGCAGGTAATGGGCAAAATTCCTCCCTTCCCTAAGCAGACCACTGGAAACAGCTCCAAGCCCAACACCCATCCTTTCACTCGGAAATCAGAAGGAATGGCCTCGGAGCTGCCAGCTTTCCCTCCGCCAATTCCAGATCCAAGTGCCAAAAACCATTTCTAACACCTTGCTGCAAACCTCAGACCAGGCCAATGAAACTTTTACACAGACAAGTGAGAAACAAACCTCCCCCCGGCCCCTGCCCTCCCCTGTGCACCCGCTCTTCCCAGCGAGAGTGAGTATTCGCAGGGAGCATTCCAGGGAAGGTGCCAAAGCAGATGCTGCAGAGCTAGTGGGCACCAAAGCCAATGACAGTGACAACCTGTGCCAGTGCTCAGCACCAGCTCCCTGCAGCCCCCAGCTCCCAGCAGCCCCCAGCAGCACCAGCAGCTGGAGTTGAACACTGCTGGTCAAGCCCAAAACTCAACATGCAGAGCTGGGAAGCCACTCAGAGAATGTTTCAGGTTTTGGGGCTGCAAGAGATCAGAACTCCCTTTAAAAAGGCAGCACCATGCCAGAAACTCTTGCTTTGCCACAAGCTCCACTCAGCCACTATTCTCAAAACCCAGAGCTCACCCCCTAGCCATGGACAAACTCTTCCCAGACAAAAAACCCCTACTGGCTTCAGCACCAGGACATGTCCAGCTCCGTTGGGCACTGCCCAGGCTCCCCAGGGAATGGGCACGGCCCCGAGGCTGCCAGAGCTCCAGGAGCGTTTGGTCAGCGCTGCCAGGGATGCCCAGGGTGGGATTGTTGGGGTGTCTGGGCAGGGCCAGAAGTTGCACTGGATGATCCTGGTGGGTCCCTTCCAGCTCAGGATATTCTGTGATTCCAGGATTCTCTCTATTCACGCAGCCGAAGGGTTCTTCCAGCTTTGCAGAACTACCACTAAAGAAAATGCAGCTCTCCCAATCTTCCTAAAATCAGCAGAATGCATTACATGCATGTTGGTAGGTAGAAGCTATCCTATTATCCAAGGAGATTATAATTACCTCATTTGCCTATTAAAAGGATACTGTGACAATATTTAAGTTAGAATGCTTTGGTTATTTGCTTAAAAATTATGTGGTGGCAATCAAGTGAAAATTGAGGCTGTAATGCAGCCACAGCAATATTGCCAGTAATTTGTGGAACCAATAACGATTATTTTTAATGTATCAGCCAACATGCCTAAATATGCTTTTTTATATACACACACATATATGTGTGTATATACACGCACACACTGATGGGCACCATGGGCTCCATTTCCCTCCACCTTCTGAAAACTGAGACCTATGAAGCATCTTTCCTTCAAGCATCACGTGCTGCCAAATGGATGCAGGAGACCAAGTCCCCCTCAGCTGATGGCAACCTGTGTGATCAGAGCAGAATAATTCCCTGATCCCACAGGAAAGGAGACCGGGGGTGGGAGAATGTGGAACGACATGATTTTCCCTTCTCCACAAGCCCATCTTGGGATCAGTAGCTCCTCCACCCTGAGATTGCCAAGGAAAATGCCCTGGATTCTTTCTCACAAGGATTCTGTAGCTCTGCTCCACGTCTTTAACCTCTATTTTTAATGTAGAGCCCACCCCATGTGCAGGGCACAAGGATTGTTATTTCTAAACAATAATAAAAAAAGGAAATAGACTCATACATTTTCACTTGGCATTGCCCTCGGAAAATGGAAATCTGATTACTTATTCCTTACAATCCCAAAGTGCCCCTGCCAAGCCAGACACAGTGAATAAATCCTTGCTTTTAGAGATGTCCTCTCCATTACAAGTGCATAATGGGACCAGTATCCCATTGACCTGAGGACACCAGGAGCACCAGCTGCAACTCCCGGGGTCTGTGTCATTGCCTCCCAGGCACCAAGCAATCCCAGGAGGGATTAGCAGGAGAGCCCAGAGGGATGATGCATTTCCCCAGCTGAGAGCAGCCTTTGGGGAGCACAGACGCTGAAACTCAATTTCCTTCTCTGCTGTGGCATTTAACCTTGCAAAGAGGAGCAGAGGATGGGGGAGAAGGAGGAGGGATGCAGGAGAGGATGGATGTTTCCATTCAAAGGGATCCCTCCCGCATCCCACCCTTCCTGAGAAGCCCGGGAAGAATCTTGTTTAATTTGCAGAAAGCTTAAAAGAAGAGCAATATGCCAGTCTGTTGAAGCCTCCAGCATTCTGAGCCTGGGAGGGAGCTGCCACCTGAGCAGCACTCCCAGAATCCAGCTGTTCCCAAAGATGGGATCGGTCACAGCAATCCCACAGCACAACCTCCCACCCCACAGCGGCCACCTAATTTCATCTGGGGATTGGAGCTCCGCTTTCCACCTCAGTTTATCTAATTGCAGCTTCCAGCAGCGGGATACAGCTCTGCCCGAGCCTGCAGAGCGGGGGCTTTGCTCCGGGCAGCCTGATTTTCCCAAATACAGAAAGCTGCTCCAGCAGTGTGATTTTTCCCCAAGCTTTCGCACCAGGCAAAAGCCCACAGCCATGTGCCTTGAGAATGGGCTATTTCACCACACAGGGAAGAAAATAATAATTCCCTACAGCAGTGCTGGGCTGTGCTGCAGCCTCCCCGTGCACAGGAGGACTGACCTAGGGCTGCTGTCTGAGGGCAACAGCTCATCCACAGCTCTCCCTGTCTGCAGGGGTCAGCATCTCCTGGAAAAAAAGCCCCTCCTAGTCAAATGAGGCATGAACTACCAAAAAAGCTACACCAGAGGTGCTGAGCACTCCAGGCAAGGTTGGATGGGGCTTAGAGCAACCTGGGATAGTGGAAGGTGTCCCTGTCCAAGGCACAGAGTTGAAATGAGATAAGCTTACAGTCCTTTCCATCTCAAACCATTCTAGGATTATATCTGCTTAGCCGAACTTGTGCATCCTGGCTGCCAAGCTAATTTCACTCCTACACATCTGAAAAGGCTTCTTAGCTCAGGTACAGAGTTCTATCAAACTCTAATACAATTCCTGCAATATCTGCCAGGCCCTGGATGCTTTTCCTAAAAGCTGTGCAAACAGTGAAACAGCTGCAGCACTACTTTTTTATTACTGTGAGTTTGTTTTTAAAAAGCAGCAGGCCGTGGCTCCAGGACCAAAGAACTAAACACCAAACTTCAGGAACCCTAGAACTTCACTCGAAGTCTAATTAGGGGTCAGCCAGTGTAGAAGGCAGCAGAGTGGAATCTGAGCAAGGTCAAGACAACTTCCTTAAGGAAGGGTGGAAAAGAGGTGTGCTAAGCAACCTGGCAGTATTATCAGCAAAAGCAAGCCTTTAAAATAAATGAAGGTGATTTAGAGGGTCTCATTTCAGCGGATTTTCAGAGAGCTTATGATGAAAGTACTTCATAAAAGATTAAGGAAAATAAACGGCTACCCAGGAAGGGGCACGGCAGGCAGGGATTACAGCTGGCAAGGCAAAAGGAAACAAAGACGGCGCTTCCCAAACTGAAAAGAGGTTCGTGGGGGACAACTGCGTTATGGGAACGCTGCGAGATGCAGGGAGCAAGTCACAGTTTGTACAGCATCTTGAGGAGCTTGGGTTTGCTGTGGCTACAGGGGCCGAGCATCTCCGTCTGGATTCATTACACACCACGGGAGGTGGACGATGAAATTTCATTTAGGCGAGTAAATGAACATGTTCTGCCTGCAGAACCATGCACCAGGGGAGGGGGGATGTACTGAATAACCATGCTGAGCCTGTGTTTTATTTGATTTACCTCCCATACAGCCAATAAAGGAGGCTCCAAAGGTGGATGATGAGGCTGCATCCCTGCCGTGGGATGTATCAAGAGCCTTGGACAAGAGGGAATGGCTTCAAACTGACAGAGGGCAAGGTTAGATTGGATATTAGGAAGAAATTCTTCCCTGTGAGGGTAGTGAGGCATTGGCACAGAGAAGCTGTGGCTGTCCCTGGATCCCTGGAAGTGTCCAAGGCCAGGCTGGATGGGGCTTGGAGCAACCCGAGATAGTGGAAGGTGTCCCTGCCCATGGCAGGGGGCAGAACAAGATGATCTTTAACGTCCCTTCCAGCTCAAACCATTCTGGGATTCTCTGACATATTTTGGGAGGTGTTTGGAGGGGGCTGCCAGCTCAGACAAATTAAACTGAAGACAAGCTGGTTCAGTGCTTTTCATTAACAACCCTCCAAGGGAGGTGGAGAATGTAATTCCCAAGTCTCAGGTAAAAATGATAAAAAAATAACTAACAGTTTTGCTCACGAGAAGCTACCACAGAGTGAATCAATCAAACCCTGCTCCCCCATGACAGGGGAGGATGCACCATTAAACAACACTCATTGCTCCCCAGTCGGTGAGAGACTTAGATGCCCAGAGAGGTGGCTCTAGGGCCATGCAGGAAATGCACCTCCCCATCCCATCCCATCCCACAGGCTCCCAGGCATTGCAAAATACCTGAGGCAATTCACTGACAACACCATGAGACAAAATTCAGTCCCTGGGCAATTTCAGACCTTGCCATTTTTCCAGGCACCCAGGAGGGTGCCACATTAGCAGCCTCTGCTCACCTACGGAGAAGCTGTTCAGCTACAACTTCTGGAGAAATCCAGAGACACAAAGTGTCCAGCTTCCCAGGGGTTTTTCAGTAGGCAGTACTAATGACATCAATCAGAAAGCCAGTTGAACTTCATACACCCACTACCCTGTGGCACTTCTTCATCAGCACCTCTAGCAACATTTGACAGCAAGAACACGCTTCCAGCAAATCCCAAGCGAGGCACTTCAGTCCTACCTACAGGAAAACATGGGAGCTGAGATGTTTGATAGCCCAGCACAGCCATTTGGCCAAGGAGTGACCAAATGCACACCAAAGGCCACCTCCACAACCCCCTGGTGACCCGCATGGTCTGTACAGCACCAGGGACATCCTGCTAAAACACCCAGAGCCAGAAAGTTCAGGCTTTCGACTGTGCACTGGAGACTGAGCAGGTAAAGCCAGCACTGCCACACTTCTGTGTATAAAATCTCCTTACAAGCACTTGCAAATAAAGGCAAATTCCTAAGTAACCCTTCAAATGGGACAAACTGGTGCAGAGACAAGGAAATTTCCCCCCCCGTACTCTCCTTGCTGCAGGTGCATCCCCAAGGCTCTGCGGCAGAGATGCTTCTATAAAAAGCACAGAGGTTATACGGGACAAAAGCGTTTGCATTTAGTCTGAGTGGGGACTCGAGACTCAGCTTTACGCCCCAGAGGCACCAGCATGGAGCCCTGGGGCAGAGATTGGAAAGAGACTGTCACTGGATCTAACTGGAGGAGGGTGAAAAAGTCACTGCTCCACAGGGGCCCATCCACAGGAGCAGCCCAGGAGTGAGCGTGTCAGTCCCTGACGGCAGCACATCCCCAGCACACACTTCAGCCTAACAGAGACACAACGAAAAGGGAACGTGCCTGACATCTCCCCAAATCCCCCTCCCAGCCAGAGCCAGCAAACTATGGATTGGTCAAATTTATGCCTCCATGCGTGTCCAGCACCCACTGTCTGTGGAAACACTGCTAGGGAAAACCCCTTCAAATGGGATTTCTCCCCACCGGGGCTTTTTCCTCCGGTACAAATCTATTTGAAAAGAAGATAAAGCATCTACAGTTGGACTGAGGTTTTATTCAGAGAAAGCTCTGGCTCAGAAATAATTGCCGTTTGCTATAATTGGTGAGATGCAGGAAAGGACTAGATACAAGTGGAGTCTGGTGCAATTTTGGGAGATTTGTTACGCTTAGCTCGCTTCTATCAATTTCAGTGGCTCAGACGCTTATGACCTGTTGCTCAGCTTATTGTGAAAATGGCTTTTATTTACTGCACTTCCATTAAAAGATGAAATCCATGCATAGGGCTCACAGGGCAGAAAATCACAGTTTACGTCTCAGCTTATCTCCCTTCAGCGGCCTCAGCTCATTTTTGCCCTGGCTCACTCCCAGCTGCCATAAAAAGTATTTCTGAGCACTGTTTGGAGTAGCCAAGGCCCCTCGCAGAGCCCACGGGGCAAGAGGCACGTTCAGGCTTTAAGGGAATGCTCGGTGCTGCAGCTGCAAGTCGGGTGAAATGGGGAGGATGAGGGATGGGGAGCAGGATGAGGGATAGAGATGCTGCAGTGGGACAGGGATGCTGTGGCACGTCCATGCTCTCAGCTCCCAGGGCACAGGACACCCACAACCACCCTCCAAGCCCCAGCACTGCTCTGCTGCCAGGCCATCAGCTCCCTGCAAACTAAGGAGAGGGACTACCCAAGGGCAGGCTCCACAGTGTGCTCCTGGAGGGCAGGCTCCTGCTCTCCTGCAGGTCCAGAGCTCCTCCTGATGCTGCTCCAAGACCCCACACCCTGCAGCACAGGTTACAACAGTGCAGCAGCAGGCTCAGCACCTTCTTCTGTACCAGTTCCCTCCCAGTACCGCACCAGTACTGCACCAGTACCTCTCCCCGGAGCTGTGGCAGGCAGAATGCCCAGCCTGTGCATCAACAAGGATAGAGGAAGCAGTGAAGGGACGTCAGTGCCTCCACCTGTGCCAGCTCCTGCTCTCCATGACAGGCACCTCCAGCCACGGGAGCGCTCCCAGGGAGGGAGGACAGCGTGCAGGCATCCCGAGCTCTGCTGTCCTGTGAGAGCCCATCTGAACACCACACACACCATCTCAAGGTGTATCTAAGCTGGTCCCCAGCAGCAGCGTGGAGTTGCTAAGGTTACCTCCTCAGCTGCCTCATTAGAGGAGCTGTCACTGTCTCGCAGAGATCAGGAGATACGGGTGCACGTGGGGGAGCTTTCAACCAGAGAGATCATTTTTAGCACATTAAAGCAGAGAGAAAACCCCATCTCCTCATGGGACACCAGTGGGCAGACACAGCCACATGCTGCTGTCCTGCTGTCCAGCCACTTGCTGAGCTGTGGGAAGAGCTGCTGGATGGAGAAGTGCATGGGCAAGCAGCTTCCCCAGCTCAGAGAAGCAGCAGACGCTCATCTGTCAAGTCCACTCACCCATTTCTTTCACTTCTGGCTCTGCACTTCCCCCGATCTCCTCTCCTCAGCCCTCTGCACCACCAGCCTGCAGGCAGCTGGCAGGAAGGGAGCCAAGAGGGTCTGTCCCTCCCTCCCACCTCCGCATGGGAATTTCGTGCCACCTCAGTAATGCTAAACGGGAGCCCCTCCAGGCTCCTGCAAACAGTCGGCAAGAAAGAGGTACAGGAGCCGTGCTCACTCGGTCAAAGTCATTTCATCAGTAAATAGCAAAGCCAAGAGGAGAACCCCAGAACGACCCAGAAGCGCTGCATTTTCCACCAGATGAATCCGCATGCTCCCGGATGCTTCTTTTAACTGCAGCACAGGAGAGATCTCGGAAGGAGGCTCTTTCCCCCAGTCTCCAGCACAGTTAAGTGATTGCTTTCACCTCTCAAAAACCGGATCCCAAAGCCCATAGACAAGGCCAGGAACCAGGCTGGGAGCATGGAACAAGACACAACAAGAAATACATCACCCAAAGAGGCTCAAGAGAGCATCTCCTTTTGGGAATCACGTAAGTATGGCACACACACCCAACGTACAGCAGCCAGCTCCAAGCACCTTCCTGCCCACCTTCAAGAGCAGAGGAGCCCTCCTCATGATGTAGAGGAGGTAAGACCATTCTCATCCATAGATTTGGGAGTGCTGGGCAGGGGAAGTCCAGGACTGCCCCATCCAGCAGCACACGGTGGCTGGCACCCTTGGGAGAAGCCCCAACCCAGGCAGTCCCTGTGACCTGACCTTCGAGGAATGGGAGCAGAGGCTTTCCTGGATGGCAGCGCTGCTGAGGCTGACTTTGCTGGTTCAGAAAAGTTTAAGAGCAGCAGGATTAAAAGGAGATGCAGCCAAAAATGCAAAGAGATCCTGGAGCTGAAGCACTTGCCAAGTTTCTCCCTTACACTTCAAGACACCCACTCATCCTCCCCAAGGGCTTGTCAGACTCACATGGCAAAAAATACATGCTCTGCACCTACCCAAGCCCAAAAGAAAAGACCCTGAAATAAACCTGGAATCCAGGGCTGGCAGGAAGACAAAGCTGGGGGCGGAAGAGGAATTTTTGGTGTCTCTTTTTTAAGGAAGGAACTGCCTGACAGCTCTGCTGCAGGAGACCATGGCTCACGGCCCCATAGCTCACACAGCCCCCTCAGACATGGCAATAGATTGCTTTTAATTACAGGGCACCCACTCAGAGGCCCCTGGGTATCCAAGGGACTGTAATGGAAACGAGAGCTTTATAAGAATAAAACAAATACCCCATCACGACAAGCTGGTGCATTCAAGGGCTCATGGAAGAGAAAATTCCAAGAAGAAGTGGTCAGTGTGTGACCAATGCTGCCATTTGCTCACCCTGACAAGAGGAACTGCAGGCAGCTGGCAAAGGGGAGGTGGGCTCAGAACAGCTGCCTCAGGCACCCTGGACACCTGGTGTGCCACCTCCACAGGCAGGGGGATTGGAAAGAGATGATCTCTAAGGTCCCTTCCAACTCAGGCCATTTTATGATTCCAAGAGGTTGCTCAGCTCAGGCAGCAGTGAGAGGGAGGCTGGGTTAGGCTGGGACTGCAGCTCCAGCTGGCAAGGTGCAACACTGGGATGGGGAGCCAGTCCCTGGATGGAGCCCGAGCTGCTGCACGTCCCCAGACACCCCAGGCCGTTCCCTCTGTGCCAGCAGCGTGCCACGCCGGCCGTGTGCCACGGCAGCCTCCACCCCCCCAGCCCAGCTTCTCCAGCGCCACTGGGTGAGCTGGAATAGCACGAACTGGCAAGTCCTGTGGCACAGCCAAGGGCAGAAGCAGCCCAGAGCTGCTGCCAGCCATGGGCAGCTCCAGCCTCCCCTTCACTCTGCACTGACAGGGTGATGTTTGGCTGAGCCATTGACAGATGCTTGCTAAGCATGTGGAAAATCTGTTTTCACAAACCAACTCGAAAGTGCAGTGAGTGCTTTGGGGTCAGAAGTGGTGAGGGCATGGCTGGGGCAGCACGGATGGGGTTGGCATGTGTCCATGCTTCACCCACATCTCCTCATCTCTGTGCCCTCCTCCTGCTGCTGTTGGTCCATCACCAACACCCAACACATTGGCAGGACGCACTCACTGCTCCCTCCGTCAGGGCTGTGCAGATCCCACCCTGCCCAATGCACACCAGTAACACCAGTAAAAACCACCCCTCCATGCTGTCACCAGTGTGACAGCCACAGGCAGCAGCACCTCCAAGTGCCTGAGGCACAGCCACATTTGATTGTGGCCACGGAAAGTCTTGTTGAGAGCTGTCTTTCATGAAAACTTTCTTTTTCTTTTCTTTTTCTTATAAAAATGTGTCAGTTTAAGATTGTAAAAATACTTTCATCTTCAAAACAGTGTCACAACTCCCCTTCAGCATTTTCATAACAATGCTGCCATTCTGGCTTCAAAACATCTTCCCAAACTTATTGTTCACACATTCACCGAACTTTAAAGCTCAGAACTGAGGGACTGCAATGAAACTGGAACAAGCTGCTCTTTGAATAAAGACAAGTTTTCCTTTCATCTCGTGCTAATTAACAGAAGCATCCTTCCCTCTGTGCCGGCCCCTGGTCAGCACTCGGCACATCCCTCAGACCTCAAAGAAAAACCTCCCTCTTCCCTCACTGCATCCTGTCTGTGCGGGCACAGTGCACTACCCCAGGGATCAGAGGGATTTCCCAGAGAGGCCCACGCTAGGGACATGCAGGGAGGAGATGCAGGAGCCTCTCAGGAGCTGCAGTGGGACCCTTTCAGCTCAGTCAGGACGGGCACTATTGCAGCAGGAACGCAGGAGCAACCGAAGGCCAGCAGCATCCCTGAGGGTGGCAGCGCCTCCAGCCTGCCCAAATCCCAGCTCTTGGGGCCACAGCATGTTAAGGAACAGCTCCAGGGGTGCTGCACAGAGCTGTTCCTCACCTTCTGCCACCACAGCAGAGACTGCTGGACAAGGTAGATCTTGCTGCCCACCGTGAGACCACTCTCCCAGCCCAACCTTTCCTTCTAATTCAGTTCATGCCACAAATAAAAATGTCCCTGGGCAGACCCCTAACTGCTGCAAAGATTTGCAGGGAGTCAGAAAAAGGAGAGCCTGGAGAAGGGTGGGGAAGCAGCCAGTTTAGGGCTGCAGCCTGTTCCCAGCCAGGTCCAGCGCTGGTCAGCTCTCGCAGGGTCTCACCTCCCTCCAGCTGCCACGGCTGAGAGAAGCACTGTTTCAACAAACAGCTCTCCTACAATCTAAATTCCTTCCCCCACCCAACAACAGCAAAAGGAGCAGAATATTAACATTAACACCTGCTTGTTTGCCCTTAGGCACATCCAGAGCAGTTTAGTAGAAAGATGATCAAAACAAGCAGCGATTAAAACCCACGGCCCCGAATGCACAGAAATGCCTTTGCCTTTTGAGCCACAGCAAAAATATCACCTTCCTTCCCAGCCCAAACCCCTCTGTTTCCAGGGGCACAGAGCTGCTGTCCCACAACAGGGCCCTGGAGAGCAAGGCTGCAGGACAAGGGGTGGTTTGGAATGCCCTTCCCAGGAGGTGACCCACTCCTGCTTCAGTTGTGGGCAAGGTATCCATGGATAAATTTGCACCATTTCTGCTGGGAGAGGTTTTGGAGACTGCAGCCTACTAAAATTTTGGGTTTACATGACTTAAAGCCAGTTCTCAAACCAGAGAAGCCTTTGAGCAGCGGGAAACACGATTTTGAGGAGGAAATGCAGGTGGGCAATGCCACAGGAGAAACACCAATGGATTGTTTAGCAAAGAACAGGCTCTCACGAGGCTCAGCTCTCCTGCAGCATCCCCTACTAACACCCCATATCTCACACCACGGCAGCTCAGCTGGGAGGGGGGTTGCAAACAGGATTTTTTTCCTCCTGTTTTGCCTTTAAGCGGCTCATTGCAACACACTGTAAAACCCTTCACCACCAAAGAGGGAAAAGGTTTTACAACCGTCTTTAAAAAGCAAGCCCAGGCAGCAGAGGAAACTTCCCTGAGCACACATAGTTCTGGGCAGCACACGGGATTTCGGGCAGCACTCCTGGGGAGCAGAACCCAAGCCTGGCAGAATCCCTGAGGCCGGCAGCATCCTCCCACCTCCAGCTCATGCAGCCCCCATCCTGCCCAAATCCCAGCTCCTGTCCCTGTCCCTAAACACCGCTGGGCCACGGCACGGTAAGGAACAGCTCGTCAGCCAAGCAGCAAAGGCAGCTGCTACAAAAGCAGAATAAAATCGAGTACAACGAGGAGCAGCGTGTCTGCCGTGCAAACTGCTGCTCCGGCAAGACCCCAAGCTGGCTGCGAGCAGCCCCTACAGGCAGCGTCCCCGACCTCCCTCCCAGCTGCCATTCCCCCGGATAATGGATTTCCTCCCCCGACGCAGCAGAAGGCAGGAACACGGTGAGGACAACCGCGCTGCTCGGCTGGGAGAGCGGCGAGCACGGGCGGAGGAAACGGCAAGGGCTGCAAGATGTAAAGCGATGTAATGGAGTTTGTGTCTTCAAGCAGCTCTGGCTTCTGGAATTGCATTAAAAGGCGAGGCAGTTGCTGTTTGATTAAATGCACTTCCAGCCCTTCTGATCACGCTCAGGAAAATTAAAGCAGGAAACACACGGTTCTTGATCCAGCACAAGGCATGCGACTGCAATGGCTACAGTAAGAATAGCCATGAACCTCTAATGCCTGTTTGAAATTCGATCAATTTTGAAGGTTCTTAACGTCCAGGATCTGTGAATGATGCTGGCAACAGCACACCCCATTCCGGGAGGCCTCAGGAACCACCTCAATGGGGCTCAGTGAAGGAAGCAAAGCTAAAGGAGGCAACACCTGCACTCCTTGGGCATGAGCTCGGGAAGGTCTGGAGCAAGAGCAAATGGAAAAGGGCTGGTGTGCTTCTGAGATATCCCTGCTCCATCCCAGCAGTGCCCACAGCAATTCCCATACTCAAACCTGACAGAATAACCTCCCTCACTGGTGTGCTGCCTCCTCCTGAAGCGAGGACCTGAGGCTGGCAGGCACCACGCACCCTGCCTCTCCTGTGATGCGTTTGATGGGAACACGTAGAGGCTGCTTTTGATTTTACAGTTTGTTTATAGCACACATTTGGGGAGCTACACGGCATGGGAAAATACATCCCATAAACAAACTGCTAAACAAAACAGACTAAATGTGTACCACTCCAAACCAAAATAGATTCCAGCTACCCGCCGTGCTTCAAGCATATGCCTCTGACAACAGCTTCGCTTGGTGCCCCTGATCCCGCACTCAGTTTTGATTTTTAGGTTCTGTCACCACTGACAGCACCTTCAGATGCTTCCCACAGCTCCAGGTAAGTCAAGAGCAGTGAAAATACACCCAGCTGGAGATGGAGACCAGCGGTGATGGAGGCATCACCCTTCCCTGCCTCCACCCCACAGACAGCCACTGCCCAGATGTTACCAAAGGCTGCAGGATGGGGAGCTGAGCCATCAGCTGGCTCGGGGACTGACTGCAGAGACAGAAGGGGACATTAGGTGACAAAAGACTCACACACGCCAAGTATTTCAGGCAGACATTTAGAGTCTCCCTCCCAAGAACTGTCCCGCCAGCTGAACTCTACCACCCTGCTAATGCCCAGAAGCAATTCCTCAAGCGTTTAAACTTTATCATCCCCTCTCTGGGGCTGCACGGAGGACACATTCCCCTGCGAATGCCTCTTCTGTCAAGATGTAAAGCTGTTGAAGCTGTGTGAAAGTAATTCCCACCCACTCCTACTGCCCCAGGAAAAATATTTCTTTGGTGGTTTTGCATAACAAACAGCTACACGGTTTGCCTGTTTCTCCTGAGAAACTCAGACTTAGAGGAAAACACGATCGCAGCGCTACTCTGAGACCAGACTTCATAAAGTTCCCCCTGCAAAGGGGGGAAATACTACCACCGAGATTAGACTGCCGCTGCTCCTGATAACATTCAGTCACCCTGGCAGGCTGCAGCACACCGAGTTTGTAAAGCTCCTTGGGAATCCTTCAAGATGAAAGGTACGGTATGATACGGATGTATTATATCCATGGGCTTTGTTACAGCACACATTTCCTAGCATGGTTTTATTGCTGGAACACAAAGTTCAGCCGAAGCCCGGGGGCTCTTCAGGTGACAAATGCACCCCTGCAGCCCTGCCTCCCCTCTGTGAGGGAGGAAAAATGCCCAAGCCCCTGATGGGAACACAGCAGCCAGAGCAACCACCGCCCTGCCAGCGACAGCGGGCGAGGAGCTGCCCACACAGATAAGGCCAATGCCACCTCTGCTGGATGTGCTTTCAGCCTGCAATGTCTGACTCTCAAATGTACCTGCCAGCTTCCCAAAATGCCAATGCTGTGATTGGCTCCTTTACACCATCCTTCCTGCTCTGCTGCACCTTCTTCACAGCCTCCTGTCCCACCCACCCCCAGTAAGGGCCAGGAGGCTCCATCAGTTGAGCCAACCTTAATTAAATGGTGCCCAGCACTGGTATCCCCTTGAAGACCCCGAGCTGCCTGCCCTGAACATCTGCTCCAGACCAAAGATAATGGGAGATGTTTGCTGTGGACACAGCTTGACCATGGGCAGTCCAGTTTGGATGGCATGGAAGGGAGGGTGGGGAATCCGGATCCTTTTGGATCAGCTGCCCAACAAATTGCTCTGCCTGGGCACCTCTCTCTGGCCAGATTTCCCAGGATATTACAGCTAGAGGAACAAGAAGCATGATTCCAACAAGAAGGCTGGGAGGAATTCCCTGGGCAGGGCAGGAAAAAAGAGTTTAAACTCCTCTAATTTAAACAGACGAGAGGTTCAAAGGACACAGAAGAAGTGTGATGGGGGTGGAAGGAGAAGGGACATATCAGGATGTCCCAATAAGCCCCAAAGCTCTCCAGGGCCCCCACCCAAGCTGAACCCACCACACAAGTGACTGCTCAGGCCCAGCAAACCAAGGGGAAGGGTTTCCATCAGCCTCCACCCCACGGAGCAGCCTGGGCAAGGCAAGGCTGAGTAACAGAGCGAGGTGGGAACAACTGGCAGCACCTGCCGTGGGAGCCCATCTGAGCGGGAAACCACCTGGAAGAGCAGCCCTCGCTCCGGGTGCACCTGCACGAGGAATTCATCAGGTCAGCAGCACCAGCTTTTACGTCATCAGGCCCCCTGGTAGCGAAAGTGACATCCCTAGCAATTGTGAGCTGAGGGAGAGGCTTTTCTGGCCAGGGTGGATGAACAGCAAAGCCTGGTCTGAGGCTGCAGGGAGCACGCTCTGCTCCAGCCCCCCTTCCCTGCTCGCACACACAGACCACCCTGCGTTCCCGTCCCAGCACGGGAGCATTGCATCAGGAAGCTGATGTTACTGAGCAGCTGACTAGAGGCAACAAAAAAATTCCTATACTGTTGCCAACTCCTATATTGTGTCACTCGATCCTGCAGTTTAGGGATGTGCTGTGCTCTCTGGAACGCTGGTTGCTGGAGAGCCACAGGGAGCAGCAAGGGAAGGATCCAGGCTGTGAATGGCTTTGGGACAGCCATAGGCACAAGCACACTCGGGAATGCCAGCCAGGAGCCCTGGGGCTGGCCAGGGAGCCCAGCTCACACAGCACAGCCAGGGCAGGGATCCAGCCACAGGCCAGGCCACCCCGCTGCCCTACAGAGAGAAAAGGGAGGGGAAAAGGGAAAGAGAATCAAAGCCTCAAAGGCACCGGCACAGCTGAGCCGTTGTGAGCATGGTCATGGCTGGGAGCGAAGCTGGGGTCCCCACAACCTGCACCCCAGTCATGCAGACCTGGGGCCGTGGCAGGGTGGGCTCACCTCCGTAGCGAATCCACAGCAGGGGCAGGGCAGTGCCCCTCCGCAGGCACATCCCATCCCACAGAAAGGAAGGCATCATGCACCAAAACACCCAGCCTGGCCCCAAATCAGACTGGAGCCAGACCTTCCCTCCTCCACTCGAGCACGTGCGAGCACCCAGCCCCGGGGAGCCCCACCCTCTGCCCCCACTGCCCCCCTGAGTGCCGCTGGCAGTGCCATTTCTGTGTCATTCCCCTGCTCTGGAGGAGCAGATGTTGGAGCACGGGAGGTGCCCGGCCCCACGGGCCCTCTCTCCCTGCACAGCTGACCTTTACCAGCCCGTCTCCCCATGTGCAGCCATCCATGGTGGCCCTCGCCTCCCTCTCCTAACAGGATCACTCCCATGCATATGCCCGGGAGCAGCACCATCAGTTCAGTAATCTTCCTAAACACAGCAGTTACCAGGTGACTGGGAAAAAATCTCTTATACTGCTGATGCTGCTAATGGAAAATTTCTCCCCTTTTGCTGCTGCTTTCAAAGCCAATCGAGGTTTCCTACAGACTTTGTCTCGCACTAAGACAGGAGAGGTGGACGCACAGAGAAAGGAGTGCGGGACTGGTGGGGACGGATAACGTGAAATAGAGGGAACTGGCGCTTCTGCCCCCTCCCCACCAGCCACCTTCACCCACAGGCAGAGCTCTGGCTCCAAATCTTGTCTGCCCCATCTTCTTGCAGGCAGTCGCAGCCCAACCTCCCCCTGCAAGGAATCCCTTCTTCCCCCCGACCTGCAGCACGATACTGGAAGCATTCAAGAACACTGCTTCCCGCAGGGCAATCGGGGAAGGCGCCCTAAGGGAACAATGGCCCAAAACATTTACGCTGCGATTTTCTTCCCCACTTTCCTCCTTCCCAGGAGACAACCAGAAAGCCGCACCCAGCCAGTGCAGATGTAGGCAGCCAAGATCACTGCTCGTCCCCTCTGCATGCCATTCTGCTTCTTCAATACCATTAAGTGTCTCCATACTGTCTGGACACTGGAAACCTTAACTGCATTAGCTGAGACCCGAGCAGCAGCACAAGCATTCAATTCTTTTAAGTGGCCCCATTTCTTAAGCTGGTTATGCACAAGAACCATCTGTGCTCGATGACATCCCGCACCCCACAGGTAGCCATGGGGCAGGACTGGGCAGGGCAGGAAAAAGGAGTTTAAACCCCTCTAATTTAAACAGACGAGATAGGATAATTTTCCGTTCAAAGGATACGGAAGAAGTGTGACGGGGGTAGAAGGAGAAGGGACGTATCAGGATGTCCCAATAAGCCCCAAAGCTCTCCAGGGCCCCCACCCAAGCTGAACCCACCACACAAGTGGGAACACAGGCAAGGTTCATCATTCCCCATTTTAAACGGTTGCTGCAGGGGGAGGACACTTGGGCACGGGCTGTACTATGGACATTACAGACGAAGAAAGGCATCAATTGAAGCATCTTCTTTTCTTTCAGCTCCAACCCCAGCCTGCCCCACACTCTACGTGGCATTTTGATGTGACGGCAGCTGTTTCTCAAGCTACCAGCAAACATATGTCAAAAAAGCATAAGATCAATACCTCATCACTCCCGCACATGGCACCAATCTCTCCTCCCCTTGTCCCAGTCCTGTGCCTGAGCTCATGTCACACCAGGAAAGCCCAAGGGCTCAGCCCTGTTTCACAGCCAGCCAACACCACACATCAGCACCGTGTCACCAAGGCAGCACAAAGGCTCGTCCATCACGCAGCTGAGGTTCACACTTTGAGGGCTTAGGAGGGAACAGGCAGCAAGTTTTGGAGGTAACATCCGTCTGTGTGGTGGCACTCGCAGGTCACTCACCACCCCATTCCCCATGGAGGAATGCAAGCTCTCTGCATAATTCTGAATAAAAGCTCATTATTTCTTCCTGAAAAAGAGCAACAAAAGCCTCTGGCACTCAGACATCATGGAGAATCAGGTGGGAGGAAGGGGGAGCAGGGGGATCCCCAGCCACCAGCCTCCTCCCGTGGCAGCTCAGCTGCAGCAAGCAGCTCCTCTCTCCCTCCATAGTTAATCTTCTGTTGCCACTAGCTGGTCAATGCGGGTACTCTTGGAAAGCAGCAGCTCCCCGAGCACAGCCTGCGCTCAGCTACGCATTCCCAGCTCTAACTGGGATATTCAGCCCAGAAAATACCCGAGATGAAGCAAAACCCCTGCCCAAGTCCACACCCCACCGTGCTGGACAAGCCATGTTCAACCTCGCCTTTGGGGAGGGAAGTGATGGCCTCAGGACTGACCCCTTTTCCTGGCCATTTTGTGCCTACAGCCTTTCTGGGGGTTATAGTGCCTGCAGACCAGCAGCTCAGCATCCACATCACCAGTACAACCCCACCCCAGGCTGGGCTCTCCCTCCTTCTCTTCCCAGCTATAAAATCCAACATCTTGGAAAGCTGGAGTAATCACATTGTAACACAAGGAGGGGAAGAAATTCCTACCAGAAGGTTTTCCTCTTTCCTACACCCTCCCAGGCATCCCCCACCACCAGGGAACTGGCCCAGACCCCGGACCACACACAGCTGTGGATGGGAGAGGAGGGGAAGGGAAGCAGCCCCAGTGTCACGGCTGCCCCTGTCCCTGTCCCAGTCCCAGTCCCAGGGAGCCGCTCAGCCTGTCTCATCCTCACCACACCACCTCGCTGAGATCGGGATCCCTCCACTTGCCTGGTGGGAGATATTTACCCATTGGATTAGCTGGGGAACAGAAACAATATAAATAGCAAAAAAAAACCCCAACACTTGGTTAACCAAACCTCTGGGCTGTTACTCCGGGCATCTCAAGCCTAGCAGGAGGCAGTTAATGCAAAGGGAGGTGCAGAACCAGACTTTGCTCATCGGCTTTTCTGCAGAGACGACCCCATTTTTAGATGCCAAGCCCTGACAATGGAGCCTCACACCGGGCACACTCTCTGCACCCACACAGTGCTGCTCCAGACCCCACAGGCCAACTCAGAGCAGGGAATGGCACTTCTGAACAGCAGCACCAGTCATCTCCAGTCACACCCATGCTCGCCAGGTGATCCTTCAGCCTCCCCACCCACTTTGCACAAACAGGAGTTGGTGACCAAAATGAGTGTGGCAAAACCCTGGTCAAGCATTTCTAGGAACAGCAATAAATACAATCAGCCCATAGGGAACTGAGTGCTTTCCCCTTCTTTTAATGTATTAATATAAACTCAGAATGATTAAGGTTGGAAAGGCCTCCAAGACAATTGAGTCCAACCTGTGAGCGATCCTCACCACCCTGTCACCCAGCTCAGAGCACCGAGCGCCACGTCCAGGCATTCCTTCAAGCCTCAACACTCCTACCCTGAAGAGGAGATGTCCAAGTTACAAGATGACTTCAGGAAAAGTTTAAAAAGAGGATAGAAGAAGTGGCGCTGAACTGCTGAGGAGCAAGAAGAGCAAGGGACAGTCATCAATGGGCCACACACAGGGGCCACAGGGGGACACCAGGAATGCAGACACAGGAGCCTGTTTTGTGACAACCACCGAAACAAAGCTCCGTGAAGCACTGCAGACACCGTCAAACAGCATCCATTAAAGCCATTTATGACAAGTGTGTAGTAAACTGTTCTTATGTAAGCCACTACAGGGTAAGAGCAGCGGTGAAAATTTGTCTGCCTCTTCCCTTCTCTCTCCTCTATATAAATCTGCTCACACATAGACAGAGCTCATCTAAATTAGCTAGGAAGCAAACTGCCTCATTCCCTGAATTGCACTCGGAGCAGGCTACACCATGGTGGAGCAGCTTCTGTAGGGAACACATGGCTGCTGACTGAATCAAGATCCATACCTGAGAGAGACCTCGCTGTGCAAGGATTAAGTCAGTGATAGGCTGCACCGTTTGCCAGAGTAACTCTAGGAGAATTAGAGCGGGGGGGAAAAAAAGCCACAAAGCATCAGTTGTATCCAAGGTTAAGGAAAGGGCAGGATGCTTTTTCAGGAAAGGGGAGGCACAGCAATTCATAATGCACTGGTGGCAGTTACATTTGTCATTTCCTGCCACCACTGGGCTTTGCTGAGTAATTTTATAGTAACGTAACTGGGGGGTAGTGGGAGAAGCATCCTTCTTGTCTCCAACGCAAGAGGGAAAAAATAAACTGAGGCGTAGGAAATACAGAAGCTGTGACACCCCACTGCAGGAGGGACACCGAGCACAGGGAGCTGCCAGTGGGTGTTTCGGCAGCAGGTCCCCGCTGCAGTCCAGGAGGGATGCACAAGGAATCAAAGTTTTCTACCTTTATTGGGAGAGGATGAAGCCATACCCACCCTGGGCTGCCCACCTCCCTGCAGATGCTGGGTGCCCAGTGAGGCACAAAGAGCTGGAGCTGCTGTCCAGCATCCCAGAGTGCCCACATGGGCACACAGGGAGAGCGTCGAGGATCCCCAGGCACATTCCTAGGGAGCATCCCTGGGTACCCTCCTGTGGAGCATCCCCGGGCACCCTCCATGGCACACAGAGCAGGAGCTGCTGTGGAGCATCTCTGGAACCCCCTGGGCAGACAGAGCAGGAGCTGCTGTCCATCCTCAGGCACCCCCACAGAGCAGGAGCTGCTGCGGAGCATCCCCGGGTACCCACCACCCCCTAGTGGGCTCCTGCCTTCCACGAGTGGCTGCTGCTGCTGCTGCTGCTCCTGTTGCTGCTGCTCCTGATGTTGCCAGTGTGCCATGGGCCTGGGGCCGGCTCTGGGGGTATTTCCTGGTGCTGATTTCTCCTCCGTCTCAGGCATGCAGCGGCTCCTGCAGACCAGGCAGCCCTGCAGGCAGGGATGCTACACTGGAAGCTCTCGCTTTATGCACTTAAGAGAATAAAATCTTACATTGACAAGGAACAGATGAAGTTGTTTCCTCCCTAGAAGGAGGAATCCTTTAAAGAAAAGGGACACGGAGCACTCCATGTGCTTTGTACCAGCACCAGTTCAGAGCATCCACCTGGAGGATGTGGCACTTCAGGACATGGTTCAGTGGTGGACTTGGCAGTGTTAGGTTTACAGTTAGACTTGATGATCTCAAAGATCTTTTCCAACCTACATGATTCCACGACTTTAAGTTTCACACTGCTGCAGACAAGGCTCTGGCACCTGCCAGGCTTCAGCTACAGATCGCCCACCCTCCCTTAAATGCCAAAGAGTGAGGAGAGGCACAGGAACCACTGTAGCACTGGGAGACGTACTGAGCTGAGAGCTGCTGAGCAGACCCAGGAGTACAGCCCCGGCTGCTTAAACTCATTGCCACCAAGCAAGGCAATGTTTTCTTTCCTGCCTCCTGGCCTGGAGAGACTTCTGAGCCCTGCAGAATGGAGTGGCCTCAATTTTTTCTCAACTTATTTCACTTCAGAGTCAGTAGCATCAGCACCAGGACTCAGCTCTGCCACCTTAATGGTTCCTTTTCTTTTTTTTAATCTTTATTTTTCTTTCAAAAACCCCGCCAGGCTGGCAGTCAGGGTGGCTGTCCTGAGCTGTGAGCTTTAGGAGGTTCTCCTGCCCCATCCTTACCCTGCTGAGGCCAGAAAGTGGTCTCTGCTCACAGCAAGATCTGCACTCCAAGACATTCAGGAGTCCTCAACACATTTGCAGCCGGCAGGACGTCAGCTCTTACGTGTCCTCCTGAGCTCATGCCCAGACAGCCACTAAACATGTCCAGCAACACGCGTAAAGAGATATAATCGTTAGAAACCAGCTAAAGAGAAGGACTAGCAGAGATTCTGCCAAAGAGAAATCTCTGCCCCCACGTCACTCCCAAGCCCTCCCGCATGTACCCTGATTTTCACCTCCAAGAGCCCATTACGAGGCAGCAGCTGCTCTCCGGTTCCCAACCATCAATGAAGTTAGAAAAGGATGGAGGGGGAAAAAAAACACCACAGAAAACTACAGCCTTAATTCCTGCACTGGTGGAACCAGCTAGCAGAAATCCTCCACAGCCCTCACCCAGAGAAGAGTTAACTGCGAGCGAGACTCAGTTGCCACACCAGGAGACGGGGAGAAATGCAACAAATTTGAAATATCAGAACATCCACCACAATTCATGAGCTAGACCTTGGGGAAGGACAAGTGTTTTACCTTCTCTTGAGGCAACTGACTGATTAATTCCAGGACCATGATGAAGCCATCCCACCATGGACACAACCTCCATTTATCTTGCAATCTGCCTGATGCCTGTGAGTCGAGGGGAATGGGGGGGACGTTTTGGGGTCTTCTGTTCATGAAGGGGCAGGAAAAGCCCCACAGATTTGCACAAGACATGCATCATAGTCATAAGTACACACATAACCAATATGCCAGGCAAGTAAAAGAAATTTTTAGATGAAGACATGGTCTCTTTACTGGCAGGCACTCACAGAAATAGGATTTGCTATACAAGATCGTGCCTCTGATCTATCAAGACAAATTTCTCTCCTCCAACTTGAGCTATTATCTAAGCTCACACAGAGGGGTTTCTTTGCTATCTGATATATTTAGATCAGTGTGCAATTCACACCCAGTCCCTGAAGAAACTGTACTCTAATCTGAAAATTAACTCAGTGAACCATGAAACTTCTTGTTACTTTTAACCACTGTACGGTAAACGTCATTCCTACTGCATCAAACCTTGGGTTTGTCACTTTTGTTAGTGCAAACAGAGTATCTGGTTTGTTTCAGATTTTGGTAGTTGACCAACCGTGTCTAAGGAAGCTGCAAAGCTGGAGCCCAAGAGCCTCAGGAAGTACCACCAACTTATTTATTAGGGGCGTTTGCTACAGCAAAGCTTCACACAAGGTAAAATGACAGCGCTGGGGGACACTGACAGGCATTTCCCTGTCCCTGCTCACGGCACCCAGTGAAAGGCAATCACTCCACGAGGTGTGGGAAGGGACTTGGGGTCAGCTGCCCCCGGTGAGCCTGGACATGGGCACACCTCGACACACCTGAGGCACACAGAGAGATGCGCTGGAAGTCACAACCCAGTGTGTCAAGAGGTACCTGAGAGCCGAGTTAAGCAGGTACTCAAGTTATCCTAGGTTTGGATACCGAAAAACAGGAAAGCTGATGGGTAAAGCAAAGATCAACAAAAACCCTTCGGTGACCTGGCAGAGTAAACACTGCACTGCCCAGGTGACAATCAGAACAGTTCTCTTGGACGACTGGCTGATTACGGGTAAAAGCGACAAGAGGCAGCTCGGGCACCCCATCCAAGACAACAGGATCCGGCATCAGGACCGAAGTACGACCACACAATTATTTCTATTCCCATCCCCCTCCCCACAAAGCTGAGAGCGGAGGAAAGTCTGCAGCGTTCGCACAGACCCGGGCGCTGGAGTTGTGCGTGAAGCGAGAGCGAGCTTCGAGAATTAACACGAACCATTTATAAAATCAGGCTCTGGCTAGAAAAACAGCCCCTCTCGCTCTGCCAGGCTCGGCGGCACCTCCTCGGGGCTCAGAGCTCAACTTGGAGCACACGAGGCAGCCCCCATCACTTCCAGCCTGCGCGGAGATGCTCTCCTCCTCCCGGGGAATGCTCTCCTCCTCCCGGGGCTGGCAGCGCCGGCAGCCTCAGGCCCTGCTAAAAAATCCCTCCCCGGCAGGAAAGGCAAAAAAAAATAAACCCAAAAACCAGGTTGCAGCACGGGCAGGGTTAGAAAGCCCCAAAACACATCCAGCTGCCCGCGGAGCGGGGAGGGCGGACACGGAGCCGGCACAGCGGGTGTCGGATGCTTCGGGGATGCTCCGGGATGGCGGGGCGGGATGCGGGACGGGACGGGGCGGGAAGCTGCGCGGGCGCCTACCGAGGGTGAAGAAGGGCAGCTCCGTGTTGTCCAGATCGTCCTGCACGGCGACGCGGCCGGGCAGCTCGCTGCGGACGAAGAGCAGCAGGCGGGACTCGGCGGCGGCGGCGGGCGGCGGGGCGCCGCTCCAGCTGATGTCGTTCTCCCGGAGCACCGGCAGCGTGGACACCGTCACCGTCTTCACGCGGCAGGGGCCGGGGGGCTCCCGCGACGCCGCCGCGCCGGGCCCGCCGCCGAGCGGCACCGCGG
>VZRR01009274.1:111161-128244 GCA_013398015.1 Oreocharis arfaki
TCGCCAACGCCGCTCCTGACCCGCACGGCTGGAGGGCTGGAGAGGGGCTTTGGCAAGGGCAAGGAGTGACACGGCAAGGGGGGTGGCTTGGAAGTGACGGAGGGACGGGTTAAGTGGGATGTTAGGGAGACATTCTTCCGTGTGAGGGGGGCGAGGCACTGGCACAGGTGGCCCAGAGGAGCTGTGGATGCCCCATCCCTGGAAGTGTCCAAGGCCAGGTTGGACGGGGATTGGAGCAACCTGGGATAGTTAAAGACCCTGCCCATGGCGGAGGGGTGGAACTGGATGGTCTTTCAGATCTCTTCCAATCCATATCATTCTAGAATTTCTATTATTTTATGAAACTCCCGCTGTCCCTCCCACCTCTCCCCCCATCCATCTCATTGCCACTCTTTCCTCAGGCTATTCCTTCCTTTCAGGCAACTGCCGGGGTGCAAGAGCACAGAAATTAGTTTCCTGAGAGCTTTTACTAATTATTACCGTCTCCTAAGTGAATAGGCACCTCCAGCATCCACGGCACACAGGGATGGCTTGCAACGACAAAGCTGGAGGAGACGAACTGGTGGCCTAGAGCAAAGATTTTAGATTTGATCTTTACCAGACAGCATTTAAATGGGAGCCAGAAGGATAAATGACCCTGAGGTCTGATCTCGGATTCCTATATCCCTCCATCACATGGATGCCTCGGTGCCACCTGAAGGCTGGAGTTTGTGCTTGAAGACAAAACCAGGTGAGCTGCACTGCCGTGGTTTTGCTCACACTCTGCCTTGAACTGCAGCAGAGCCAACTGGAATGGTGAGGGTGAATTTGAAGGCAAACCCTGTCCCTATAGACAAAATTGACACATTTGACCCCAGCCGCAGAGCCCTGTGAACTTGTGCCCACAGTCGGGCATGACTAACAAAGACAAGGAGAGACAGCCTACAGTAGCTGGGAGTCAGTGACTCACAACAACAATTTCCTAGTGACTGCTAATCTACCTGATTTTATTTGTAGATGTACATATAAAAGAAGATGTCAAAACCCTAACAAAGCATGCTTAATGCTCAGGCTTATATTATTTCCACAAGCTAATTAAGAGCAATTCATCACATGCCTATTGAGGCAAAACAGCCTTCTGAGATACCTAGGTCATCAAATGTTAAAACCACAACAAGGGCAGAATGGCAATGAATATGAAATCCAGCAAACAAACAGCTCCAGCCCCATTCCCAGGGGCCATTCCCAGCTCCAGCTTCCAGCCTTAACAAGCTGCAGCCCCGGCGTAGTGTGAGAACAGCAACTGTTTCCAGCTACAGGGATAGAGAGAAAGCAAAAAGTGCTCACCAGCAAACAGGCAACTTGTTGCAAAACAATAAATATGAGACCTCAGCTCCGTCTAAGTTGGAGGGGTGAAGTTTCTAGGCATGCTGGAAAAAAAAATCAGGCAAAAATGCAGCCCTGGTTATTTATGCAGCCCTGTCAGGTGTTTGTTGAGAAAAGTGTAATACAAGAAAAAAGTTTCTCTTCCTTTCCTTCTTTTTTTTATCCCTTTGTTCTTTTCTATATATATGGGGGTTTTTTTTAAGGAGGAAAGGGTAGATTTTGGACTGGCTCGGGCTGTTACTGGTGCATATGCTCCTTTATTTTCTTTATTTTTGAAAATTCTTCTAGTCAAAGAGTGCAGAGAACCAGTGCCGCATCGATACACTAAGTGCCACACGAGTAGCCAGTATGTATACAAAAGAAGTAAATTTTAAATATTTTTTAGAACGGGAAATCCTGAAAACGAAAAGCGTCTCTTTCTCTTTAAGGCCCCAGCCCTTTTACTTCTCTCTCCTCATAGCCACTTGCTGCCCAACTGCATCCATTTGCCATAAGCAGAGACTTTTTTGCTATCAAGTACTAGGAAATTTTGGTAAGGAGCTGTCCTTGGGCTAGGAAGGGGATCTAGAGAGACCCAGTGCTGCTGTCACAGCTCTGAGCAATGTGCTTCCTTTCTCAGTTTGCCGAGGATTCAGCTGAGTTGGAGGGCAGGACATGTTTTAGGTGCATCCAGATTTCCCCTGACCAAGCATATGCCATTGAGCCATGAGGTGAACGTTTTCCAGGGCTTAGAGCTGGAAAGCAAAGGTCAGGAGACACAGGCTGAGACACCTGCTTTGCTACAGCCTGTCTGACTCCAGGCAAGTCCTGAGATGTTAGAAAACAGAGGTCCAGCAGCTCTGTCTACATCATTTGGTGCTGTTTTGCCTTACTTTTTAGATTCACAAAGTTCTGCTACCAGCTCTCTGCTTGAGGTTTCCTCAAGTCCTGCCGTGCAGGCACAGGCAGGGTGATCAAGGGGAAGGTTCTGCAAACCACTGCCCACAAATGGGCACATTCTGCTTCCATCCAGTCTGGATCCTTCCCTGTCTAAATGCAAATCTCTGCTCTCATTTTTGGGACAAAAGGATTCCACCTGCTTTTTCCTTCCAAAGAATTGAGCTAAAGGCAGAACTTCACTGTTTGAAAACCATCAATAATATTTGCACAGGGGAATGTGTTAATCCTGCTTTACAACTGAGGGTTTCCATTATCCCCCTGTTTACAACACGAAAGAAAATGGCACGAACAGGGTTCTGAGAGTTTCACTTGCTGAAAAAATATTCTAGGAAGACTTACAGAAGTTTGTCTAACTTGCTAATTTGGGGATACTTTAAATCTGAACAAACTGTAGATTTTCAAGCCAATTGCATAGCCCATAACCCAGACAGCTATTTCTAAATGAGCCCTATTTTTAATATCTTTTTCTTATGCTTCATGGATCCAGCCTTTCCTTGGGGATGCTGGCGCCTGCCTGACCGTCGATTTTGATAGCATCGGGGCCAAGAAACCAGCAAAAACTGCCGTTCCCAGCAAAAACACCGGATGAAAATGGAAACTGTCTTACGAGTGAAAACGCATTGCACTGACAAGACCCATCTGGGCAGGGTGAGATGGGGGGACCTGACGGGTTGTCAGGAAGCACCAGCTCTGTTCTCACCTCGGCTGCTGAGTGTGCAGCTTGGGGGCAAATCCCTTCTTTTTTCCCCAGTCTGGGGGTTTTTTTATCCTTTCTCACATACAGGAATGCAAGGAAAATAATTAGTTGCTGCCACAATGGATAAAAAGAGATACCGAGGGCTGTGGAAATTATATCTGTACCGGTCCCAAGCGTGGGGGTTTCCGCACAGAAAGCAGAAACATTCTCAGTAGGAGCTGGGAGCTTCTCCACTACCGAGAGGCAGTAGTGGGCTGTTCCTGGGTGGAGCAGCCTCTAGGAGAAGAGAGAGCATATGTTGTGTGTCATGCAAACCAGGAACCTTGGCTGTGCCAACCTTATGCCTCTATCTGCCCACATTCCTGCCTAATTTTCACCTGGGTAGATTTTTTTTTTAGCAGGAGTTTTGAGACATTCAATTTACTTCTTAGTCCTAAGCAGAGCAGTTCAGCCCCAGGGTTGTTTTCTTCTGTGTGACAATGCCCCAAGTGGGATTGAGGCAAACCCAGGATTTTGTGCCTCTGTGGAGAGCTTTGTGAAGACATTTTGCTGGAAAGTGCTTAAAGTATCTGTATTATCTAAGTTTAAAATGGATGGTGAAGGGGAAAAAAAAAAGTAATTCTCATTTAAAGGGTCACAGATGAAGCGTTCTTTGACTTTCCATCTCGTGAGCTGTATTTCTGGACACCCAGAACTAATGCATCTTTTATTGGCTGGCATAGATGAGGAGGTTATTGCAAAGATACCAATAGCAGCTTTCTGAAGTGGTTTTCAATTGGTCCTATTACTACAGGCATGTACATACAGCAGAGATCATTAAAATGCACTATGTATTTACAGTACAGAGAGCAGTTTATGTCTGTAATGCCTGTGTGTCGCAAATCCTGCTGCTTGCAATCAGAGGAGAAAGTCACTGGTAGAGCTCTGACGTAATCAGTGGTTTATATTTCACCCTGCCAGGGTCACATCAGCATCAATAACTGCGCTGAAGGAGTGAAAAAGATTTTTTTTTTATTGTGAAGTAAATGTCACAAAATTAATTTTGTTTCCACGCCGCGGTGTACAAATGCTGCTCCGCAGCCACGCAGTACCTGGCTGTGGTTGGTGACCACGGGGCTAAGCTGTGCTTTTGCCAGCTCTCACAAATAACACAGGAGACAGGCTGGGTCAGCAATTCCAAGGAATACCTCCTGAGAGAGGAGGGGGTGCACAACGTGCCCTTTGCGATTCGTTTCTTGCTTCTGGGTTAACTGCGAGCCCGTGGGCCCCTCGCTGTGCTCAGAGCTGCAGGACGTGCTGCTTTCTGACACGGCATCAAACCGGGAGCTTCCTGACCAGTTCCAGAGAAGTGCCCTGAGGGGATGCTCTGCCAGCTTTAGCTTCCCTGCTCTTGCAGCCAGGAGAGGCTGAATTTTCTCCTCCCTCCTCAGATACAAGTAGTTGGTTCCTACCTTTTACAGGAGAGCTGTGAACCACCAGCCGTGCGCTGGGAAACAGCCCCTGGACTCGGTTCAGAAGGGCCTGGGGCGGGAAAAGGGAGCTGCAGCATTTGTACAGCAAGGAAAGGCTGTTCAGCGTTTTGTGCTGAGGTACAGACTGAACAGTTCTGTTACAACCAGCAGCCTTGCTCACCCAGGGAAGGCTGTGGTCAGGTGCCCACGGCCATGGCATTTTCTAGCTGTCCTCCTCTGACAGCCTGCACTACCTGCCTCTTTATAACTCCCCTGGGGCTCGCTGGGGTTTCAGCCACACTTTTCCTGTGTGTGGTAGAGGCAGGGTCTTAGGCACGTCCAGGACCAAAGCTGCACTGGAAGGGGACCTTGCACATCCTGAGGTTGGAGTCAGGCAGGTGCCTGCTACAGTCCTCCTCCCAAACAGCCCCATCACCAGGCACGGGCCAGCCTGGCTGTCAAGAACGCTTACAGAAGAAGGGAAAACCCAGGGAAAAGTGGAAAGCAGCCTGTTGCTTGAGCCAAAGTCCATGGAATGACGCTGTCCCGTCTCCTCCTACAGAATCCCACAACCACTCCATCACTGCCCGCCCTCTGACACACCTTCATGAGCAGCAACAGCCTCCAGCGTGGCTCCCCTCCTTGCCAAGATGAAAGAAACCTTCAATGCATGTAACTCTTGCACTCTACTTAATTAATCAGTTTTTGCATTAGAAGTGAAACTTCTTTGATGCATGAAATATTAAGGAGCAGCAGAGGGAGGGGAGAGAGGGGGGTGGTATTGGCTTTCACTGCCTGGGAGATGGATGGGCTGAGGGACCCGGGGGCTGAGCTGCAGACAGCACATCTGCAGCAGGACAGCCTGCCCAGCTAGAGAGGTGCCAGCCAGCAAAGGCTTTTCCCTGCACTTCTTGCCTCTCAAGCAGATGGTTTTTACTCCATGTTCAAGCTCTACATGCTCATCAAGGTTTGTTCACTCAGGCATAGGAAGGGGACAGTGCCTGATTAAACTTTCATGAAAAATAATCTCTGGTTGATTCATTGTTTTTTATCTCATGATGGCTGCAAGAAAGTGAAGTGAAATGAGTCTTGGGTGAAAAGAAACAGCTCCGTTCTGGAAAAGCCAGACAGGCTTTTAGTCAGATGAGGCTCTCCCAAAGGATGTGTGAGTAGTTATGTGTGTTACAGGTTTGGAAGTGCCATTTCCACGCTGAGCTCTGAAGGAGGGAAGGCAGAAATCTACACACGTCAGTGTGGATATTCCTGCAGCCCTCCCTAGTGCACAGCAGGGATTCGGTGCCATGGTACCAGGTATGTTTGACACCAGAGAGCCACCCTGCTCTTAAAAAAACCCCCAAACCTCCTCTTTCTCCTCCCAAACCATCACATTTGATCAAAGTCCCCTGGCAGCTCTGCAAAGAGCCCAAAGCAGAACCCTGAGTCTTTGCTTTCCACCCTGCTCCTTCCCAGCTGACTCATTCGGGAGCTGCGTTGGCTTCTGAAAAAGAATCATTCAGTTCAGACCTGCTTGCACTGAACCATCAGCCCCTCCAGAGCATCACCATGGGCCTGGCTGCCACAGCCCAAGCCAAGCAAGCAGGTAGCAGGTCCTCAAAAAACAAATGGCAATGGTTGGGCCTGCATTAGCTGCATAAAGGGTAATAAATGAATAAACGGGTTAATTATACCCACCACAGAATTTAATTAGACCATCTCTGTTCACTCTGCTTCAGCCAGAATCTCAATTATAAATCTTTATTTTCAAGGTTTCACAGCTTGGACATAAAAATTTGCTCTGGGCTTAAACATGACACACAAGGTCTTCTGTTCAGGGACTGCTCCAGTTTTTTTAACCAATCTTTCTTAAAAAGGTCAGGTTGGGAGACCAGATGGCTCGAGGGGAAGGCAATGAAGATGCAGGGCTCTTCTGAAAGAGGTGGCTGGATGAAATTGTGGGCAGTTTAACACAGCCGAGACATTATTAAAGGCTGCTGGGTGAAACCACGCTGACTCTCCCTGATCCCAGACAAACAGGAGTCCTGGTTGCAAAATGCGACTGGGGCTCCTGCTAAGTGGCATCCCCACTCCCCATCAGCAGAGATCAAGGACTGCAGGGGCTGGGGAGAGGGACCCTCGGGCCCCCGGGGCAGGGCCAGGCAGGGGGAGCTCACACACCTGGCTGCTGCACAGGGAATGTGCTCCGGGGCTGTCAGGTGTGTGCGTGCTGCTTCCCTCAGTGCAGGAATCACCCCTCTGCCTCCTCCTTCTCCAAGGAGGCCAGCTGGGTGACCTGGAGTAGCTGGAAAAACACAAGGCAGATGAGAAATGATTCGACTTTTTAAATTGTTATGATTTTGAAGGTAATTTAGGACCCACCTTTTGCTTTCTGGAGTTGATGGTATTGAAATCCAGTACTTCTGTCTGGTTAAATGTGCTCTGAAATATTCTGATCATTTTAAAATGTCAATAGTGTTACAGGAAAAAACAGAAAACTTGTTTACCAGCAGCAGAAGCATCTACAGTCTCAGGTCACACCCTCATCCAATCCAAGGTATGCTATTCCATATTCCCTCATTGAGTTAATTAGCTGATTTGCTTTCCATGCCCTATGCCAAACCCCCACCTCCCTCTGAGGGAAAGCAGGGATTGTCAGCAGGGCCCAGCTCAACAGCCAGCCCTGCTAAGAGGAGATTTTTCCAGGCAGTCCCACTGGTTATTCAGACCAGTGGTCAGCCCCATCTTTTGGCTCAACTTATATTTTTAGGAGCACTGCAGGTGCCTGTTCGTTTACTAAAACGATCACCCTGGCCCATTAGAATTTTGGCAATATTCTCTCCACACCCCTGCCCCTCATTCCCCAGCAATGCTGCTCTGCACATCCTACCTGTCCGAAATACTCACTGGGTAAACCAGAACAAATCTGGGGTAAGCCAGACCCCAGGACTGCTGAATACATCTTTAACCAGCAGGTCACAATACTTTATTGTCTGCTTGGTTCACCATAGAATTTAACCCTTTGGAAACTCTGGCTGCCTGATCCGTGCCAAAGTCCTGCTCAGGAGGCTTTGATGTATGGCACGAATTACCGGTAATAAAGAAAAAGATATATGGGATGGATTAATCAAATCATAAATTTCTTAAATCTCTGTGGCAGTCCATAAATCAAATTTAGCTGGATGTTACTGGCCCTTTCTCAGTGTATGATAGGAAGTAGAGATGACCTGTACATCCAGAGCAGGGGATTGTTTTTGCTGGCCAGTTGGGAAACTGTGGTCAAATGATTAAAGCAAGTGACCACCCTTTCTATAAGGAGCATGTTTATGTATGTCAAGCTTCACTATTGAAAATGCATGCACTTTTGGAAGGTAAAATGTGCATATTCCCACACTAAGAGTTAAACCAGACACAGAACAGCTACTGGATGAGGCTGAGCATGGCACAGCTTGGGTTAGCTTAAGTTTCATGAGGCAGAGACAGGTCTTTCCCAAGCACTGATGACTATCCTAGCCAGACCTTCCAAACATTCTGATTTTTTAGGGTTTTGCCCCATTTTGTGTGCAAAGCAGCTGGAAACCCTGGAACAGAACATGCTTCTGGGAGCCCAGTAATCAGCATCCTTTCGCTGCTGAGATTCAGCTGGATCCTGAAAAGGTCCTGCTCCATCTGGGCTGATTCACAAGAAATACTCAACTAAGGGCAGCAGAATATCAGTCTTGCCCTTACTTTATTTCCAGAAATATCACATGTAATCATCCCTTTAGACTAAGCCCTCGCCCAGCTCAGACTGACCCTTTTTCTAGCCCACTTAGAGGCACAATTCCCAGCTCCTGCACCCATCATCCCTCTGCTGGTTTCATGTGTGGGGCTCCCTCCAACCCTCACACGAGCCCAGCCAAACACCAGTCCTCCTCTTAAGACCTTTGCTGTCCCCATCAAAACTGGATTCATGACCTTGCCATCAGACAGGCTCCCTGGCCTTTGGACATCTCAGAGGTTTTGGTGTGAAGCCTTCACAAAATAAGAGTGGCAGTGTGCCCAGAGTGAGCTGCCCCACAGCCCAGACATCAATATGTGTGTACCAGAGGGAGCAGCAGGCTTCAGAAGTTGAATTTCTTTTTGGCTGTCCACAAGAGACATGAAACAAGGAGATTAAACACCAGGAATAAGCACCTATATATAAACCTGACTATTTAAATCCACCAAAGCCAGGACATTCATTATGAAATCTCCTGCTCTTCTCCAACACCAGCACAGCAGTGCTTCTGATTTTGTTTACAAAAAAACCAGGACAACAGAGCATCAACCTTCACTTTGAACCTGGCTGTTGCTCTGCCAGGCTGTGGGGAGCCCTTAGTCACTAATTATCAAAGCCCTGCCCTGACCAAGGGACTGCAGCTGTGGATTATTGTTTCCCTTCTCCAAAGGAAAATGAAAGCACTCACCGAAAGCACTATTTAAAAACCTCTGACAAAGCTGAACCTGAGCCTAAGTGGGAGAGGGTTAAAAAAAAAAAAAAAAAAAAAGCCCTGAGATGCTCTTTATATGGAGCCAGGAACGGGGGATGCAGCAGGAATTTTCAGGCTGTGCCTGGCAGCGGATGCCCTCTGTTGGCATCTTTCAGGAATATGATCCGGTGCACAGGCTGGCAGCTCGCATCCCTGGAATTTACCCGCTCGTTTATCCCGTGGCGGCACGGAGCAGCCCTTAGCGCCGGGGCCGACCTGCGAGCAGAGCAGAGAGCAGCCCCTGCCCTCCCAGCCGCCCGCCGAGCCCGCAGCGCTGTCCCCGAGCGCCGGAGGGGGTGTCCGCACACCCGGCTCGGTGCGGCAACGCCAGCAGCAGGCAGCAGGGGCTGCGCAGCCTTCCCACCCCGCCCCGGCTCTGGCCGGCAGCTGCGGGAGGTGCTCCTGGCTCGCTGGGCAGGGCACATCCTGCCCTCCTCCCTGGGTGCAGGGGCAGGGGCTGCCGGAGCGGCAGATCTCCGCAGGAATCGGCGCTGTCAGCACCATCGGAGCTGCAGAGGAGCAGAGGGAGCACCGGGGGGGTGAGGAAGGCGGTGAGGCACGAGCAGGGGCTCGCAGCACGCAGAAACTGAGTTTGCAGACGATCATTTCTCCTCTCAAGCCCTCGAATCACGTGTATTAAAAACCCCCAAACATGCGGCATCGCCTCTCCCGGCTCCTGCTGCTGCCACGCAGCACAACAGGTCGGGAAACTGCTCTGCTGTGATGGAGCTTCCCTCCGCCCCACACACCCCCAAAGCAAGGCTGAAGGGGAGCACAGCAGGAGGAGCCTGGATAAATAGACAGTCTTAGGGAGAACTTGTGGCCCCAGAATCATGGAATAGCCTGACTTGGACGGGACCCACAAGAATCATGAAGTCCAAACCCTGGCCCTGCACAGGACACCCCAACAATCCCACCCTGTGCCCAGGCACTGTCCAAACACTCCTGGAGCTCGTCAGGCTTGGGGCTGTGACCATTCCCTGGAATAAACCAGCTCAGTGCTTCTAGAAGTCACCATGACACATCTTGAAGGACACATACTTCCTTGGAGAAAGGCTGGGCACAAAAAGGTGACCTGGAGGGCTCAGTTTCAGTGTGCAGCATCAACCTGGGACAAAGAGCCCACCCGGGGACCCCTGCCTGGCTCAGCCCCCCCCCACCCCCACCCCCCATGGTTTACAGTGCTGCTGATTTTGCACCCAGCCCTGCTGAGGTGCCCTGGTCAATAAACAGTGATGCAAGTGGCACTTCTGGCCCCGATATCTGGGTGCCACAAGGGCTGGTGCTCCCTCAGGGCCAGGAGCTGAGGAGCTGCTGGGGTTCCCAGCCCATTCCACTCATTCCACTCTACCTGAGCAGGGTCAGCTGCTAAGAGCCCACAGCAGCAGAAAGGTTTTTGGGGACAGGCAGATCCAACATCCATCCATGGGGCCCCTTGGTGGGACACAGAGGAGCAGCACAGACATGAAAAGGGTAGAGACAGTCCCATCACCTGTGATGGTTGGCTCGGGAGGGGCTGATCTGGCTGTGAGAGCCCATTGACTCTCCCTGCCCTGTCACCCCTGGAGAGGCCACACGTGCATCACTGGCAGGTGGTGGCTGTAATTCACTCTCTGCTGAGGAAGGAGATCAGCCATTCCCAAGGATTGTTCTCCCAACGCAGCACGGCCAGGCTTTGGAAGGGTCAGAAGTGTCTTTGCAGAGCCCTGGGGCTCTGGGCAGCACTGCCCTCTGAATGTGGGGGTCCCGCCAATGTGAGAAGCGACATCACTCACTGACATTCACTTATTCAGCGGGGTGAAGCTGTAGGTGTTGAAGATCCCCTTCTCCCAGGAGCAAGGAGAGGGGACCTTTCAGGCTGGGACTAGAGGTGGTATCTGCAGGTGCTGGGCTTTGCCTTAGGCACTGCTAAAAGCTAAAAGCAAGAGGCACAGGGCAGGCACCATCTCTAAATTTGCCTTTCATGGCAGTACAAAGTTGTGATGCCACTATTCACCCCATCCTCAACAGCTGTCTTTAAAATAAAGACAATAAAGAACAAACACAACAATTTTAGTGAATGATTTGTGGCTATTTTATTGCCAAAGAAAGCAAAAGCAAACTCCGAAGCAGAGGAAATCATAAACAATAAATGATCATTATTCCAGTTACAGTCTCCTCTGCACTTCTCTCTGAGGACACTTTGTAACACAGATTATATATGGTAAGAGTGGATTTACCCTTGGAGGGGATCTAAGTACCTCTTTCCTAAAATGAGTTGTAATCTTGTTTTAATGGTAGATAAAAAACAAGGCACAGACATGGCTTGTCTATTTGTAAGCAGGAGGAAACTTGTAAATCCTATTTTGGTGTTTTAAGGATAACCTAAATAACTGATAATCAGAAACATGAATAATCTTAAGTAAACCCTGTGAATCCAGTGCAAATGCTTAAGTCACTTATTCAAAAGAAACCATAGGAAGATGCACCTTAAGAAAGGCACACCAAAGAATATAACAGTGCCTATATCAATAAAATCACAGTCTTGCCCTGTGACTGGAGTCCGGGCAGTCTCTCAATTGCAAGAAAAAAATTCTAACAATTTGATGTTTTCTGGATAAACTCTCAGTATCATGAGTTATAAAAGCATCTGATATCCCCTTAAAACTGAAACATGGAATGGTTTGGGTTGGAAGGGATCTGAAAGACCTCTCATTCCAACCCCCTGCCATGCGCAGGGACACCTTCCACTGTCCCAGGTTGCTGCAAGCCCCGTCCAACCTGGCCTTGGGCACTGCCAGGGATCCAGGGCAGCCACAGCTGCTCTGGGAAATTCTCAGAGCGTTTTAAGAGTTTTTCATTTGTTCAGTCAATTTTCTGAGTAATTCTTCCAGTTTCACCAGAGTTTAATAGTGACTGAAATTCTGTTTCCAATAAGCCCAGATGACCTCACTTTCATGTATAGAAACCTTCCAGCTCTCCAAATAGATTTTAATTTAGTTAATTCTTAAAGAGCGCCTTGAAACTTGGGCAGCCATTAAAGAAGTTATTGTCCTTTTTTCCCTAACAACATTTACCAAGGTGCCTCTTGACAGAGGACTAATTCCCCAATTAATATAAATATTCCTTTCTTCATATCAGTGCCTGACTGCAGCAGCACCCGACCTTGCTGTGTCGTACCTGGAGCATCTCCCCAGCCATAAATCCAGCACAGGGGGAGGAGGTGCTGGGAATGTCTCTCACAGATGCACAGCACTTGTCATTTCAAACATTTAAGGAATCACCCAAGCTTTACAGCAACAAGAGGGAACACGAGCTGAACAGGAGTAACAAACACCTTCCACAGCCTGATTTCCTGTCCTTGGTTTGGTTTGCTTTGAAGTCTTGAATGTGTTTATAGGCAAAATTACTTTCAGTAAGAATAATATATATCTCACTTCTTTTGACTGAATATATATTTTTGACTGTATATATTTTTCCTTAACTAAAAAAAAAAAAAGCCTGATTTTTATCATATGGATCTGATAACACATTCCTACATTTTTCCTTAATTTTCTGGAAGGTTTATTTTTTTGCAATAAAACTCACATCTCTTCTAAATTACTGTCCTATGTGCTGGTTTGGGTTTTTTTCCTCTTGTTAGTTGTTGTGCATTGACCAAATGGTTTCTGGCTTTACAATCTGTCACCAGTGCTACATTTACAGCTTGCAATTAAGAGCTTCAATTAAATATTTTGCACAAAGATGCATGTTCCAATAACCAATCCTTATATATTTTCCAAAATACAACAACAAAAAATATAAGAGTATTGAAAAGCAAACCAAGACGGAAGTTAGAAAAATGGCCTTTAGGGCCTGGATAAATATTCAGAGTGTTTTCTAGCCACGGATGTTATCTCTTTTGATACTGAGGTTGCCCTTGGGTGACAGAAGGCAGAATCTTTTCTGGATTTCCATAAATGAGACTGAAAGTCTTCTTTGGCAAAGCTGGGCTGATATTCGCGGCAAGCATCCCGGATATTTTTAAAATGGCATGTTTTTGATGACTTAGCATATGTTAGCATGGCATACATTAGCAGTGCTCCAAGGCATTTCCTTCATCAGCGCAGATATCTTCGTCAGCGCAGATATCATCCCCTTCATTGCCGTAGGAGCCCCCATGCTCTCCTCTCTTTCCCTTACAGGGCTGAGTCACGCCAGAGGTTTCTCCTGGTCCCCATTGTGCCCCCAGATGAGACCAAGGTCTGCCTGATGCTCGCTCACCTAGAGGTGTGAGAGGAGCAGGTCCTCACAGCCACAAAGCCTCTGTGCTTGTGTCACCACGCCAGAGTGGATTTGACACCCACGGTGGGTTTGGTGGCCGAGTGCCAGCAGCGGGGACCAAGATTTAAGGGCAGAGCAATCTGCTGGGTGACTGGAGGTGGCCAAGTGCCAGCAGGAGGTGCTTCCGAGGACTAGCAAAGCTGGCATCTCCGGCACAACCCCGGCTGGGAGGGAAGGAGGACGGCACGCTGTCCTGGAGCCTCCTGCTTTGCTGTGGCCTGAGCAGAGCAGATGTCAACCGAGCTGGGCTCCTTCCCGTGCCCTGGCCACGGCAGCGGGGCTTGGCAGCCTCCCAAGGACACAGACAATAGGAGGCTGACTGTCTGCACACCATTTCACACTCGCTTGGCGTGGAGTATTCTCTTCTGCCTGGCTCTTGGAAGCAGCTCGGGGCTGCCTGGCGCCGGTCCTGACACAGGGCTGAGCAGCAGGGGAAGGCTGGGCCCTCTCTCTGCTCCTCTCCTCCGCTTCTGCCCATCTCTCAGCAGTTACTGTGTGCTCCTGTTTCTTCATTAAACACCGATTCCGCAAAGGGAAATACGGTTATTTCCTGCAGACGCTCATCAGAGAGGGTCTCCCGGCTGGACCGGCTCTATGTGGGCCACTCACACCCGAAGGCTTCTCTGTTCAGACTCTGGGGGTCCATTTGGGATGGTCCAACAGGACGTTTCCCTGCTGTCTGCTGCTCTCTGGTGGAGATGCTGCTTTCAGGCTCGCTGCCGGACTGCTGAATACCTTCTCCTGTACCTCTTCACCTCCTGACCCAGAAAACCACGTGCTGGAGGATGTCTTTCCTTAAAAATAAAAAAACAAGCAGATGAACCCAAGGGAAAAGGTTTTTCCTTCTCTGCTCAAATCCTCCCCTGGTGCTGCAGAGCAGCCAGCAGCAGCTGGGATGCTGGCAGGGGTGAGGACTCACATGCCACCCCAGGAGGTTGTCACTCTGTCACCTCCCAGGTGACCGTGGCTCTGGCACTGCCCCCTCCTGCCAGGCCTGCAAAAGCTGCAGGAGCCATTTAGCCAAAGGAAAAACATTAAATTCAACATTTTCCCACTCTGTCTGCAGTGCAGCAGTATATGCTGGGGCCACACAGGGCAGGTTCCAGCGATGCAGGGCCTGGGTACATCCTAAGCTGTATTTACACCCACCCACCCATCCTCAGATAAGTCTTCAGTCTCTTCTCTCAGGTCTCCCCTGAGCTGCCCTCCCCAGCCCTGCCTTTGGCTAAAACTTTCAGTCCAATCCAAACTCCAGGCATAAAGAAAGTGCTATGAACTTCTCCTCCAAAACTGGCTCTATAAACAAACCTTGCATTACCCCCCCAAATTTCCACTTTCCTTCTTTTCCAGACTGCTTTTTTCCTTGTGAATTATTTCTTCCAGTTCTCATCATTCCTGTTGCTTCGCCCGATTTCTCTGCCATTCTCCCACCTCTTCCCTCCCATGTGGTAACTCCTGCAGCCGTGGAGCTCTGCTGTGGCATCCCCAGTCCCTGGGACTGATGATGTCTCCTGCATCATCTGCCTTCTGACACAACCTGGGATGATGTTTGTCATTTCTGTACCAGCACAATACTGCCGAGTTGTTCACTCAGTGCAACAAAATCAGCCTTAGATCTTTCTCTGCTCAAGTGCAGCCTAAGCTCACCTGTGCACTCCATCAGCCCAGGGCATATTACTTTCTGTCTGTCCCAGATGAATCCCAACCTCTTTTTTTCTCAGTCCATTTCCTCAGTTTGTCACAGAGGTGGTTAAAGAAGGGTGTCCTTGGCAAATCCCTGGTCTCCAAGGTTCTTGTCCTTGGCACCTTCCAGATAACTGTAAATAATGCATTCATATCTTTCCTTCAGGACTTTTCATGAACTGAAGATAAATTGGTGGGTCTGTAATTCCCCATATTCCCAATAATTTATAAAAGCTAGGCATTTTTGTCCCTTTTCAATCTTCTGGTGCATCCAGGGATAATCACAAAGGACTCTGAGATTGCCCTAACCAGTTCTGCAAGTATCCATACCTTAAATTCACCAGGTTTGGAATAATCTTCCCAGGAAGGTTTTCCTCCTTGCCTCTGTCAGTCAGCAGCTGGCTTATCACCAGGAACAGAAGGGATTATATCCCCTGTAAACATTTTATCCTCTTATCTATGGATGTCCATTATCTGTCCATCACTTTGGAGCCCTTGCCCTCCATGGGTTTTTTGTAGCACCAAGCTGTGCGCGTCAGACTCTTCCTCACACTCAAATTTCTGTGTAATCAGAGCCAGCAGCACAGGATGAGTGGCATCAGCCACAAGCAGCAATAAGGGAATTTTGATTAGATATGAGGAAAAACTTTCCCAAGGGTGGTTGGATGGAGCTTGGATGAAGTTCCAACCCTGGAAGTGTTCAAGACCAGGATGGATGTGGCTTAGGACAGCCTGGTGCAGTGGAAGGTGTCCGTGCCCACGGCGGGGGATGGAACGAGATCTTCCAGGTCCCTTCCAACCCAAACTATTCTAGGATTCTACAGCGAGGGTGGTTGAGTAGAGCTTGGATAAAGCTCCAACTTCAGAAGTGTTCATGGCTCAGCTTGGCCAGGCCTGAGCAGCCTGACCCAAGTTAGACCTGCTTTGGGCAGGACTTGGACCCTTCAGGGTTCCTTCAGTCTGTGGTTTTGCAGTGCAGAGTTTTCTGTCCAGTTTCCTTCCTCCAGCAGTGGTTGAGGCTCCTGCTACATCCCTCCTTTTCAGTTTAACCACATATCCCTCCTGGCCAGGCTAAACCATCTTGTCGGAGTGGAGATGTGCTTTGGGAAGGTTTGGAGATTGAAAAAATTGGCTTTACTCTAATAAAAAGGGTAGAGGAGTAGGAGAAAGTAAGAGACAAATTAAAAACCTATTTTATTGAAAATTCCAGTCTGGCTGTCACTACTGGAAAGGGATCTTAGACAACAGAGCTACTTTCCCCTGAAGTGAAGTCTTTCAGCTTTCTCAACAATAGGAGATCAAAACCCAAATAAGAAGCGATTTTTAAGTCTCTGAATATCTTAATGGGAAATTCTCCAGGAATTGCTCATCTACTTTTATCTGCAGTTACACATTACCAGTGCAGACCGGAATATTTTCCAGTAGCAGACAGTACAAGGTCTTGTCATCGAGTTTTGCTGTCAGAGCCCCCCCATTTCATTTTTTTTGTTTCCCCCTCTTATCAGCATCATCAGGGCCCTGATGAGGAACACAAGGGAGAGAAATGCCCAGGAAGGGCTGTGAAGGGAGATAATAAGAAGATCTTTGCACTCCGGTGTGCTTGCCTGGCCTCTTATTGACAGAGCCTCCAAGATGCTCACAGATAGCCTTGCTGCAGGTCACAGTTCCCTGAGATTTATTCCGGTGCCGTGGAAAAGTGAGGAGGGTGAGGGCAGAGCAAGTGAGGACTGAAAATGTTGCTGTGGGTAAAGTGATTATAAAAAGAATTTCTTTTTTAATGCAAAAACCTCTAGCCTGACAAAGGCTCCATCTCTGGGAGAGGTTTTTCACCATCCAGTCCCCCACCCCCTTGCATCAGAGCGCTGCAAAATGTACTTGGAAGAGCAGCGAGTTCGTTTTAACCGATAGCATTCAGTGCTTTTTACTGTGCTATTCATCCACATGACAAAGCTGAGAGGGGAGCCCATACTTCTTCCTGACTTTTTATTGCTTTTCAGCCCAGTGGGAGCCAGCAGACATGAAAAAAAAGTGGTTTAACCGCAAAATATGTTTAAGCTCTTTTCTTTTTCTTTTTTTTTTTTTTTTTTTTTTTTTTTTTTTTTTTTTTTTTTTTTTCGGGGGAAAAGGGGAAGGGGGCGAGA
>VZRR01009274.1:128258-174022 GCA_013398015.1 Oreocharis arfaki
TTTTTTTTTTTTTTTTTTTTGCATGTCAGGGAAAAGGAGGAAGGGGAGTGAACAGCAGTGGCAGAACAGCCAGGAACTAACAGTCATGAAATTGAACCAAAACCCAGCCAAAATCCCAGTGCTTGTGAGCCTGATCCTACACAGAAAGGGTGAGGTTTGAAGCTGAGGATTGGTGACAGCCTTCAAATGCTGGGATCACTGTGTTGTCATAGAATCCCAGAGCAGTTTGGGTTTGAAGGGATCTTAAATCCCAGCTCATTCCACCCCCTGCCATGGGCAGGGACACCTTCCACTGTCCCAGGGTGCTCCAAGCCCCGTCCAGCCTGGCTTTGGACACTGCCAGGGATCCAGGGGCAGCCACAGCTTCTCTGGGCACCCTGTGCCACAGCCTCCCCACCCTCACAGGGAAGGGATTTCTTCCTAATATCCCATCTCAATCTACCAGTCGGATTGGCCATTTGCTCATGTCCTGTCATTACAGTTCCTGATAAAGTCTGACTCAATGTGGCTTTTTCTCTCAATTCTAAGTAGTTTGTTAATGTATATTTACACACTTAATGTTTTCTAAATAAGAGAAAGAACCCTCTGCTTAGCAGAGCTGTTGCTCATGCATATCACACCAGGAAAGTCTAAGAAATAAAACAGTATTTACATGATCCCAGATGTTTCCTTTACTTGGTTGATTTGAAACTAAACCCCCAGATTGACCCAAAACACAAGCATTTCATTTACTCTTTGAAAAGAAATCTTTACATTTTATCAAATAACAAAAACCAATAAAACCTGCCTTTGATTTGGGAAATAGTTTTGTGAAGAACAAGGAGGTTTTCAGCAGTTCCCCAGAGGAACAACATCAAAAGTTGTGCCTGGCTGCACAGTCCCCTCCGTGCCCCCACCTGCCACCATCCCCAATCCCCAGCTTTAATGGGGAGCAGGGGGCACCGAAATCTGCCCCTCCAAGAGATCAGCGGAGGCTTTCCCGACACGCGCCTGCTCCCGGCTCTGAGCAGCACAGCTCCCCGCCAGCTCCACGCTCTGCTCCCGAGTCTTTTAAGAGTTTCTTTTTCTCATAACCTCTCCTGATAAAGTGATTCTCTCCAGCTGAGCCCAGCCTGCCGTCAATCGGGCTTGTTCAAGGCAAACATATTAACTCCTTCCCCACCGAGAGCCTGCACAGGGCGTCCTGGGGTGCAGGGCAGGGTTTGGAGTGTGCTGCGCTCGGTGCTGCATTTGCTGGGGTGGAAAGAGCCTTGGCACTGAAGTCACTTTGGATAATTGAAAGGGCCGTTTTGGGAAAGATGCATTATTTCACTTTTTAATAGTAAAGTGTGCCTTGGACAGGAGAGTTGGGAGGACTCATCCAGTGTCTGCAGCTGAGAGGGAATTATTGATTTGCCTTTTTTTTACAAACAGTCATCAAAAGCATTTGTTTCTTGCAAAAGCACTGTCATACTTGTGGGGTGGGGGCTGTGGCCAGTGCCAGGCACAGACAGGACCGTTCTGTTTTCCATTCCAGAACTGCATCAACACAATGACAGATACTACCCCTGATCCACATGTGGAGGGAAGGGCTGCTCTGCTTTTAAGTGATGTTGAGTGTCCAGACCTCCTGCTGACAGCCACAAGCACTGTCCTCCTCCCAGCTGGCCAGTTTGGATGGAAGGTGCCCCTGCCCATGGCAGTGAGGTTGGAACTAGATGATCTCTAAGGTCCCTTCCAACCCAAACCATTCCATGATTCTCTGATTCTATGATTGCTGAAAACCTGGCTCAATACATGAGATGAGATCATCCTGGGGTACTTTTCTTTGTGGGAAAAAAGAGAAATACCAGATTGGAGAACAAGAGTAAACTAAGAGTAAATTGTTCAGAGATGATCTATTTTGGCTCAGAAATCTGCTCAGGAACTTTTTTCCTGATGTCTTTTTCCCGATCAGGCAGTGCTCTCCCAGCCTGCCTCCTAATGACCAGCATTAGTTTGCATTAGATGGATTTGTGATGATTTCTTTCTGCCTGGCTGCTAAGCCTGCAAGCGATTCAAATGAAGTTCTGCTCCCTGTGCCCCATCTGGCAAGAGCAGCTCCTCCGTTTGGGTTTGCTGCCTCCACAGCTGCTCTCCCTCTCTTGCATCCCGTGGTGGTTTGATCTGCCTGGATTTTGGAGTCCCTGGGTGCTCACAGACACTGCCAGCGCTCGGTGCATCCCAGCCCCAGTCATTGCAAACAGCTTGCTCTTGGATGCAGGGTGGGGACTCCCAGGAGAGGGCTGGGGAGAAAAGGTTGGTGTTCAAGGGCTGCTTTGCAGGAGCAGGAAGGAGAAGATGCTGTGGTTCCCCACTGATGTGCTGCAAGGAACTGGGACCCATGACACAGAATCATGGAATTGTTTAGATTGGAAAAGCCCTCAAAGATCACTGAGTCCAACCACTAACCCAGCACTGCCAAAGCCACCATTAACCATGTCCCCAAGTGCCACATCTAACCATCTTTTAAATCTCTCCAAAGGATGGTGACTCCACCACTGCCCCGGGCAACCTCTGCCAGTGCTTGACAACAATCTCAGTGAAGACATGTGTCCTAAAATCCAATCTAAACCTTCCCTGGTGCAACTTGAGGCCATTTCATCTTCTATTGCTCAGTACTTGGGAGAGGAGACTGGTCCCCACTTGGCCACAGTCTCCTGTCAGGTACTTGTAGAGAGCATCAGCCCGGGAGAGCCAGGCTGGTCACCCCAGGGATAACAAGGAAGGGGTGGGACCAGAGAGTGACCCTGAGGTGGCAGCTGAAGCCCAAACCTTGGCCCCCACTGTCACTGTGTCCTCTCACACCCTGTTGATGTGATCACCTGGATTAAGACAGAAGGAAGGGAGGTTTTTGGGAATCTGGCAGGTTGTGCTGGGGTCTGTCCCTTCTCCCTGCCAGCAAAAGGCCACAGTGCCCTCACAGGGGGGTAGGAGGTGGAGCTTTAGCTTTAGAGATCAAAAATATATGAAATAAGGTGAATCAGAACCTCCTTCCCCTCTCTCTGGCCTCAGCTCCTACCAGGGGGGAAGTTATTTAGGAGGAGAGGGGGGATCCTTTTTTGGGATGCCAAAACCAGAGGGGGACAGGGGAGGTGGGAAATGCACCTTATCACATCTACCCAGTGGCTGACTCACATTTAGGCACTGCCTGCTCTCTCTTGGACACGTGTGCTAACAGGAGACAACATCAAGGTTCATCTTGACCATCCACCAAGGTACCCTGTCACCACAGGGATCGTCAAACATGTCAGGTTATGCATATTTCAAACCACCCTGTCTTTTCTGGCAGCAGAGACAAGGCTGGAGGGCCTGGGAGAGAAATGGCATCAGGTTTGTGTCCTTCTCAGTGCTTCTTTGAAAACATTTGGTTTCTGCACCCTTGAGGTGACACTTGGTGGCTGTCAGAGATGTCTGATGGCCGAAGAGAGCGTGGATGGCTGTAAAGAGGTGTCATATCCGAGCAGCAGTGATTCTTCTCATTGCCCCTCCTCCTCCTTGGCACTGGGCTAATGACACCACCAGGTACCCAGCCACAGGGAATTGAGCCTCTTGTTTTTTCAGTGAAAATGAACGAAAAGTGCCTGCTGGGTCACGTAAAACTGTCAAAAGAACAGTCGGGGCTTCCTGCGAGAGGGATAATAGTTAAGAATGCTGAAATTCTGAGAAAAAGGGATTATGAATCACCAGTAATATTTACAGTGCAAATCCCTGTTCCCTATATTTCCACTTGGTTCTTTGTCCTTTCCAGGGCAATTATTTCCAGGAACACACAGCAGAGCCCCATGGTACGTGAATAAACCAAGCCCAAAGTGTCTGACAGAACTCATGGACACCTTGCACCCCTGGCCCTGCCACCTGCTCCAAACAAGGGGGTGAGAGCAAACAGGTGAGAAAGGGTGTCCCTCGGAGGTGGCAGGGTGTCCCCTCAGCTGTGCAGTGAAGCTGCTCGTGGCTTAGCAAAGCATCCTACACCAAATCATGTGGAGCTGTGAAGCTGGCAGAACATCTGGGCAGCTGTGCTCAAGCACCACAGTTCTAAATGATATTTAAGCTTTATATTCTGGAGTTATGGATCCTCAGGTGTTGCACAGACCTTCCAGGGCTGTCCCACTGTCGCTGTTGAGGCAGCCACGAAACATAAAGGACAGTGCCAGGATGAAGGGACAAAAGCATTTATTTGAAAGAGACAGCATCTTTTATAGACTTTCAGAATGTTATAGTTCGTGTTACATATCCATTGGCTACTAAATTGCTACAATAAACCCATTGGCTATATTAACTACAACGTACTATTGGCTACCTATAGCGTCAGTGTTCAAGCATTCGGAAAAATAACAGGTGCAGATATGTGGCTGTTTTTCTCCTTCTATTGTTTAGATTTCTTGCCTCTGTTATTACTACATTGTCAAGGCTAGAAGCTAATTGTTTTACTTTTCACAGGCTTTTCTCACGAATAGAAGTTAACGATGTCTAGCTTAGGATTTGTGAAGCCTTCAGGGCAGTCGGCTGCAACATCCCACCTGGGGTTAAAGGGTGGCTGAGCACTTGCAGGCAGCCACGTGCAGCCCAAAGCAAAGCACTCCCCTGTAGGATGCTCATCAGCACTTCTTCCTTGGAGGTGGCCAAAGACAGGGATGGGCAGCTGCCAAGGGAGAGCAGCACAGTCCTGGATGAGAAGGGCCTGTGAAGTGGGGCAGGGAATATGCAAACAGGGGGAAGAAGCAAATGGTGGTTTGTGCGGGGCAGGTGCCAGTTGAAAATGTAAGAGCAGATCAAACACAGGTGGGTTAATGAGAGCGCCATTCCCAGGCCTCCCAAAGTGGGGAGAGCAGGGACAGGCTGGACGGCAGGCACTGAGTGATATTCTGTAATTAGCTGGCAAATAGAATATGATCTTTAGTGTAATTGCTCGGAATAATGTCTCGCAGCCCCGATCCGTGCATTACGCACCGAGCGCTGCATCCCAGCTGCCACAGCAACTTTGCTTCCCTTTGTTTCCCCTTGCCTGTCATTTCTAATCACATCGTTCCCAAATTTGATTGCATCGTCTCTGAGCGTTAGTTGCCAGGGCAACCCCACAAAGTCATTATAGGCATGAGATGAATACCTTACCCCTCTGAGGACAGGTTATCTGGCCATCCCATAGTGACCCCCAACTCGGATTCCTTTGTCCCTTGTCAAACAGATGTGAGACCAGCTGAGAGGCTCCTGACTTCCGTGGGAGCGGGAGCTATGCAGGGAACTGTCACTCAAAGGCTGGACAAAAAGACCTGAACAAATGGAGCAACTCAACATTAGAAGTGGGGCCCCCAGCCAAGCCACGCTGCTGCTCAAAGCACAGGGCTGGAGTGATGGTAGCTGGACAAATCACCTGTCCCAGACCTCAGCGTGGCCGTTCCCTTCCATAAACACAGGATGAGCTGTGGTCTGTGTGGGATTTGTGCAGCCAGAGGGAATATGTGTGCATCTGGACAGGGGATGGCACACATGGCCTGGCACACATGGCCGGGCACACATGGCCTGGCACAGCTCTCCTGGCCAGAGAAGCAGCAGTAGAGACTCAAGGCCACGTTGGATGTGGCTCTGACCAGGCTGCTCCAGTTGAAGATGCTGAAGGGGGTTGGACTAGACGGCCTTTAGAGGTCCCTTCCAACCCACACCAGTCCAGATTCTGTGATTCTGTGTCCTGGAAGAGGCTTCGACAGGGGCCACCAGAGCATGCAGCTGGTGCTAGCACAGCGTGTGAGTGCTGGGCAGCAGAGCCACCTCCAGGTCCATCTGTCCCTTCTTCTTTGCCATGGACCCCTGTGTGAGGAAGTTTCCACTATGTGTGCACTTCAGCGCATGCAACATTCAGACTTTGCTCTGGGTGCACAGGGAGCCTCTGGGCAGCGAAATCTGTGGGTGGGAGGTCTGCAGGGGTCAGAGGGATAGAGCTGGAGTGGCCCCTCACAAGTCCCAGATGTGGCAGGGTTTGGCATCACCCCCAGCCCCAACATCTCAAACATTTTCTCTCCCAGCAGAGGTCGAAGCCCTCCTCATCAGCACTCCCGCTCTCCATCCCAGCCCTCGCGTTCTGCCGCACCATCCTTGCAACAGAGCCAGCTTTTCCCTTTTCCACGCCAGCACCTCCCTGAACCTGGAGCCAGGATGGGTGTGCTCCCAGCCCCCAACAGAGCAAGGCAGAGAGATGGAAGATATTGTTTTCCAGGTGGAATAGCTTCCAAAACGCTACATTTGCAGTCAAAGTGCTGTTTGGAATGCATATGAACCACTGCCTGCAGCAATGAGAAACAAAGCCATTAAAGTTTAGATAGCAGTGTGTTTTTATTTTTAACCAAATGAGTCAATCTCCCCTCCAGCTCTGAGCAGGAGAGGGGGAGAAAGTTGGGCAGGAGAGTTGAGAAAGCCTTAACCCCACTGGGACCCTGCTGCGGGGAAGGTTCAAGCAGTCTACTCTGTTTAATTGTGCCCAGAAAAAGTATTTAAGCTGAAGTTGTGGTTGTTTTGATGGTGCCTTGGCAGGGTGGAAATTCTGTTTGTTTCCCTGGCTTATAATTAAAAAATATAGTTTCAGGACACTTCATGCATCTCTCTTCCCTCCCCACATTCAGAAGGCCTCATGTTGCCTTTCCTCCTGCATCGCAGGCTGAGGGAGGTGAGCACCAGTGTGTTTCCCAATGTGGAAGGTGGGTTTGGGATACTGTGGGCTTCCTTTGGAGCTTCCCTGCTAACAAGAACATGCTGAGGGAGGAGGATGGCGCAGGGAGGCAGCCTGGTGTGGTGCCGCCCGTCTGTGGGGTCTGTGTGTGTGAGGTGGGCGCACTCCCTGCCACACCAAGGCCAGGCTGCAGCTCCTTGCTGAGCACGTCCAGCGCCAGGCACGAACTGCATTTCAACAAGAACATGGTCCTGGCTATGTCTCCAGCAGCTTCCCTCTCCATCCCAGCCTGTTTCCAAGGTTCCTATCCCTGTAGGATCTCTAAGAAGATGTATCCAGCTGTTAAAAAATGCCTGTGCTTGTGCTGTCGTCCTGAGCTGCCGCAGGAGGCTCAGCCCTGCAGCCCCAGGCATCTCAGCACATCCTTAATTTAAACCTCAGGCCCTTGTGCTGAACTGGGAAGCAAGTGCTTGGCCACTTGCAGGAGAAAAGCCCCAAATCCATGGAAAATTACAAAATTACATTCCTGCCTCTGTTTATTGGTTTTCCATGCCATATGGAAATTTATGTAAATACACAAATGAGAAAGAGGCCCCGGAGCTCTGGTGAGTTTGCCAAGGAGCCACCAGTGCTCCAAACATTGGCCATTGTTGATGCTTCAGGAGATCAGAGGGAGAGAAACGAATTCTGGCTCCAAGAGTTGTCCAGAGACATGGCTTCTTTTCTTTTTTTCCAACACAATACCTACTGTTCTCCTGAAAAGCCATCCCAGCCTCCCGCAGCTGCTCCAGTGAGTGATGGCTCTTCAGCCCCATCCCAGTCAGGCTCAGAGATTCAGCCTGCTCACGTACCTTTGGATGTGGAGCAGGTTTTTTGGCAAGCAAATTCTGTTTACCAAATTCTGCATGTGGAGGGTGTGAACTGGTAGAGGAGCAGTGCCTGGCAAAGTTAAAACTCAAGGAATGTGCCCATTCTAACCCATGATGGGGGCTTGGGGCTCTTCCACTCCCCACAGGAATAAGGCTTGATCCCACGTGGGCTTCTCAAACGACTCTACTGGAAGTAGAGGTGGCAGCAGGAGGCAAAAGGAGAAGCTTATCAACCCTTATATATGATAACCTTCTCCATGGTTATTTTTTTAAGTTATGGGGAGATGAAAGCTGTCCCTTTTTGGATCCCACACCTTAGGAAAGAGGAAAAAACACCATGAGCCAGGTACCATTATCTGAGCTTGGCTGGACCAAAAGTTCATATCCAAAGTGTGAGCTTTGAGTAGCTTTTTATACATATACATATATTTACATGTGTATTAAAAATGTATGTCTGGCTATGTATGTGACTAATTTGTTTATATCAGTTTTAAAAAGTGGTTCACTTATAAAATCACATATTCCTCTCATTTTCCTTGCTTTTCCTAAGACTCAGCAGTCGTTTTTTACAGGATGAGGTTTGTTTGTATTATTATTTCTTGACTCAGCTTGGGAGGAAAGCTGGGATCTGCAGAGGACAGGGAGAAGTCTGAGCGAAATCTTCCCAGTAAAAAATAAAAGCTGCTTCTGTGAATGAAAGCTGGAGAAACACCTCTCAACTATGCAATTTCCCTGCTTGTTATTAATTAACTTCAAATTCAAATATGTTTGGCATAAACATTACCATTTGTGTTTGAACATGTATAATGCTTCATATGCGCTAGATGCTGTTACTGTTTCAAAAGATTTATGTCTTGAGTAAATTATGATTTAGGTAATTGCACTCTGTCCACCCAAATCCATCCTGCAGCTCCACTGGAGTGTGGAATCCACCTTCCCCGCCTGGCCCGCGCCGCTCTGTGGTGCTGCCATGTGTGATTAAACATCTGCTGCCATCCCTGTGGGAGCGGGGATGCGTTTCAGTGCAAGGGTCAGGGTTGGTGAGGTGACACCACTCAACAGAGGTCTGCCCACAGCAGGGAAAGGCAGGAGTGTTGAGGCCATAGTGAAAGGAGTAGGTGGAAATGGATTTGCTTTCCGTCATGCTCACAGTTCCGTGTTGGGCTGGGCAAGGAGTTCATAAGAAGCTCCAGATTTTGTGCGACCAATATTTGGCTCCTCACCAGCCTCAGCCGTGCCTGGACTGGAGAACAAGCACACCCTCAGGCTGGTGGATGCTCTCTGGGAAGATGAGGGGAGTCCCACAATGGTGGTGCCTTCCCATGAGGGGTTGAACAGACACTGATGTTAACAGGGGACTCAGACTCTCATGGTATTTCTCTTCAAGCTCCCCATCCCCACCCATTAAGTATTTGCAGTTTTGTGTAGGTATAGCTGAGCTGGCCATGGTGTCCTGGCTCAGATTTGGGCTGTGCTCTGGCCAAGCCTGCCCTGTGTTTCACTGGTGAGCTCTGTAACTCTGCAGGTGCACGGAAATCCATGGGCACATCAGCTCTGCAGGTGCACAGGGAAACGAGCACAGGGCCTTGTGTAGGGGACTGAAATGGCTCTGAAACCATATCAAGCCATATCAAGCTCTGGAGCTCAATTGTCTGGTGGAAACAGCCCTGACCCTTTAAAATCTTTTGAGTTGAGTCTGTAAAGTTGCTTTTCACTTGCTTTAGGCTTCTCTTAGCTCTGCAGAGGGCACTGGCTCTGACACAGACAAAGCAATGAACACCCACAGCTCTGTCTGAAGGGTCCCCTGAAGTGCCTGCAAAAACTAGTACATTTGGAGTAAAAAAAAGACAGAAAAGCTTCCATCAAGACAGATTTCCTTCCCTGCAGTTATTTCACTTGTGGTATGAGTGGAAACAGCAAGTTCCACTTCAGTCAACAGCTCTTGGGAGAGGTCTGATGTTCAGCAAATGCTGAGGCTCCTTCAGCTCCTCCAGGGTCTCAGCAGAAACACTGGGTGTTGCTCGGTGCTGTGCAGTGAGCCTCGAGCTCTCCCAAACAGGGAGGGGAGAGGAAGGAGCACAGTGATGTGTTTGTCCTTCAGCTCTCAGTAGGCTGGGAGCAGGAGCAGGTAAATGGAATTTGAATTTCTTTTTCTCCATTTTTACCACAGTCACTTGGGCCCAGAGCTGCAGCTGTAAGAGGAGAGACATGATTCTACTGATAAAAGCAGGAGAATCAGCCTTCAAGGGCTCTCCAGTGGGCTGGGACTAACATGAGTCATCAGTCATGGTGGTGACTGGGGGTATTAACATGCTTTTGACTAACATTTGCCAGCACGAATGCAAAGTAGAATGAATCTGACAAACCCAGAGTTACTCAGCCTCCTGTTCTCAGGGCAGTTACCAGAACGCAGAACTCAGAACTTCTGCTGGGGCACGTTTTGTGTTCATCCTCAGAGTATGTGCAGCCCAGGATGTCCTGTACACAGCTGGTTCTCCAGGCAGGACTTTTGGTGAAGAGCCTATTTCTTCACAGTCATGGGCATTTTTGGATCATTTTCCATCTTCTTCAGCTTGATGTGGCTGTCACTTCCAACACGTCTGTGGATACACAGAGGCAGTGGCCACAGTACATTCACCAGGGAGCTGGGCAGCACAGATATGAAAGGGTTGATGTGTCCAGATGTGCAGGGCTTGCGGACATCTGCTGTGGAGGTCATCTGTGCATTTGGAATTCTATTGTTGCTACTCGTAGCGAGTGAGCAGACAAAATTACGTCCTCAAACTCACCCCAGATCAAGTTCTCAGGAGAAGAAAGAAGGCACCTTTCACCATTCTCAAATATACAGTACAGAGAAAATGTGGACATTCCATTCCTAGAAGTGTTCAAGGCCAAATGGAGCTCTGAGTAACCTGGCCTAGCAGAAGGTGTCCCTGCTCATGGTGGAGGGGTTGGAACGAGCTGATCTGTAAGGTCCCTTCCAACCCAAACCGTTCTGGGGTTCTGTGGCAGCCCTGGAATGAGCCTGTCTTGGGGTGTGGGTTATCTGGCACACCCCTGTAGTGGGGGATGATGTTGAAAACCTATGGAACCAGGAATAACAAAAATAAATGTGGACAACAGAACCACTGAGAAGCTTCCTCTGCTGAGAGCTGGCTTGTTAGTCCTTGGGAATTACTGTTTTTCCTGGTAAATTCATCCGTTTTTGAGGGCAGGAAACGTGACCTCGCTGTACTCACAGAAATTTGCTATTTTATACGTTACTGCCAGCATGGATCTTAATCAACCAGAAAAACTCAAAATGACAAACAAACAAGAGACAGCTTTGCTATCTGAGGTTCATTAGCTCCTAGCGACCTTTCAAATCCGCAAGAAACCAAAGAGAAATGTTCAGAAAACGGGAGGGCTTTCAAGGCATTTTGCCAGTAATTTCCACCTATTCCCCAGTTCCCCCTCAATAATGAATGGCATTTCTTGATTGTTTTCCCAAGATTTGCTTTTATCTGAGCAAATGTGGACTGGAACTTTGACCCACACCATACGAGGCTGGGAGGCAGTCTCCCTGGAGGAATGGTGCACGTGTTGTGTCTTGCAAAGTTATTTGGAGCTGACTTTCAAGGGCATCGTTGTCTCCATCTGGGAGGCTGCAAATGCGAGCAAAGGGCAGCCTGGCTCATGCTGGGCACAAGCACACACCAGGGAGCCATCAGCACTCTGTGCTGCAGAGGTTATGTGTGGGTTCATGAGGAGCCAGCACGGACCCGGGCTCTGGAATGCATCCAGCACTGGGAAAGGAAAGGAAAGTAAGAGCTGAATGTGGATAATACATTCTTTGGGGTGCCCTCGGGCCATGAGAACCAGGGAACAGAAAGCAGAGCCAGAGAGCATCACTTCATGGATCCAGAGAGGCCAGTTTTAGGGTGCTTCTCCATGGCAGGCTCCCAGGGCCATCTCCTCAGCAGGGGTGAACAGACCCCACTTTTGGTTGACCTGAGCTTACCCCTCGGCACCTGTTCTGGCAGTTTTCCTTCCTGGGGAGTTTCGAACTGGTGAGCTTTCTTGCCTAGCAGAGGCAGCAAATGAATTCCATCATGGAATCAAAGACTCATAGAATAGTTTGGGTTGGAAGGGATCTCAAGTATAATCTCATTCCAATGTCACTGATACGGGCAGGGACACCTTCCACTGTCCCAGGCTGCTCCAAGCCCCATCCAGCCTGGCCTTGGGCACTGCCAGGGATCCAGGGGCAGCCACAGCTTCTCTGGGCACCCTGTGCCAGGGCCTGCCCCCCCCCTCACAGGTAAGATTTTTTTTCTAGTATCCAATCTAAACCTACCCTCTGTCAGTTTGAAGCCATTCCCCCTTGTCCTGTCACTCCAGGCCCTTGTAAACAGTCCCTCTCCATGTTTCTTGCAGGCTCCCTTCAGGTCCTAGATGGTCACAATTAGGTCACTCCAAAACTTCTTTTCTCCAGGCTGAACAATCCCAATCTTCTCAGCCTTTCATCAGGCACAGAATCTGTCCTCTCACCAGTCCCTCATCTTGAGACCTTGTCACCTTGTCCAAGTAGAACGATGACAAGAGGATCATTGCTGGGGTGGAAAGAGGAGGACTGTTTTAACTATACGTAAAACCACTTGAGGCCATGTTGTATCTTCTCGGAGAGTGCTATTCTGCTGGGACCACAGCTGAAGAACGACTGACTGTAGATGGAGAACAGAGAAGGGCAGACAAAGCATGCGCAGGAGATGAAATGTTCAGAGTAGGCAGAATAAAGGGGCCCTGAGGGCATCTCTGGAAGATGTTTTCCGTGTTTTACTGACTTATTTTGATGGGAGAAAAAAAGGATTTTTCAAAGAAGAGACATAAGATGTCACACATGTATTAACAAGACTGTAGTCCACCCTGACAAGCTCTATGAACTCCGTGCATCCAAGAAAGAAGTTGGAGAACTTCTGAAAAGAGATGAAAACTAAGAGATGGAAACATAGGCTAGAGGATGGAAAGTCCCTTTCCTCCTGCCAAAAGAGAGCTTGTGGTGGGACCTGTCCTTTCAGCCTGAATGCAGCCCCCACCAAGATCACTGGGAGTTACTGGGATCCATTAGGGCTGGAAACCAGTTTCATCCAGGCCACTGGCAGCAGGGAGGAACAGGAGCCCAGAGCTGAGGAGTGATGAAGCCAGAGAAGGTCTACGTCACACAGGAGCAGCTGGGCAGGATAATTTGCCATCTGTGCTGAGTGGTTTCACCCCAGTGCTGCCGGTCACACCAGAGTGCGGAATTGCAGAGACACCTCTTATTTATTGTGGGGAGGGGAGGCAGGCGAGGGGGAGAAACCATCTGTGGAAGGGAATCGGGCCAGGATGTGGCCTTGGAGGGTCACATCCAGAGGGGGCTGAGCTAGGAAGCACCTGGCATTTATCTGGCATCTGTGAGAGTGTGCAACAGGGGTGCTGAGAGCAGCCGTGGGAAGCACATGGCTCGGGCTGTGAGGGGCAGCAGGGACAGGGTGGTGGTGTCAGGGATTGGGAAAGGACAGGGGGTGCTGGCTGAGCTTTGTTTCTACAGCCAGAGCATGGGGGTTCTCAGCCTGGGGGCCTCCCACCCCGCCTGCCCTGCTGCTACATGGATCGGGATACCACTGTGGAAAGCGGGGGGGAAGGCACTGAGGAACAGAGGGTAAAGGTTGGCTGAAAGGTGTGTAGGGGCTGGGAAGGAAAAGGGACACACTTTAAAGTCACCTGTAAATTCATATGGGAAGCCCTCATGGTCTTTAATTCCCAGGTCCACCGTTCAGTGCTTCTCTTCATTACCCTCCCAGCCTGGAAGACCAGTGAGCAGAGGATCTTCTGAGCAGAGGTTAATGCACTGCAGTGCTGGGGGCAGCATCCTTGACAGGATGAGCCACCTTTGTCTCCCATATTTCTGACAGCACTGCAGCCCTATAAGAAACAAAGGGGAAAATAAAGAAGTGTTGATAGGCTTCTCTGGACTTGGACTGTTAATTCAAATCTGGCTGGAGGCCATTAGTGTTTTCACACTATTACCTTCTAATGGCTTCTTGCTCTTGGCTCAGCTCTTCCTCGGCAAGTCACAGCTGTGAGCTGTGCTAGCTGTAGGCTCCCAGTTAGCCTCTTGCTGGGAATCTCACTCAAGATTATGACTTGTGTCCATGTTAGGAAAATAGCCTGTGTGTAGCAGCTGCTGTCAGACCCTGCTCCTTCCAGCACTCCCTCAACAGGTGTGAGGAGCTCTTTTCCTACCTCCATGGGTGGATCAGCTGTTCCAACAGAAGGTGCACTTGTAATCCATCCCCCCTCGCTGTGCTGCCAGGGCCACAGGGAGCTGCTGCTGAACCCGAGGCAGGTTTTGCTAAGAGAGCTGCATTTTGTAGCTCAGGTGCTGGAGACTCACAGTGCAATCCATTGGTGCTTCATCCAGAGCTGCAGTTTTGCCTCTGGATTTCCTCCCCGAGCCCCTGCTCTCCGCTCAGGAGCTGCTGAGGGAGCTGTCATGACACCGCTATGTGAGATACCTGCTGCAAAGTGTGCCTCCTTCCCATGGTGCACGAGTAGAAAACTTCACACTCTCTAGCCCTTGATTTTTCCATCTTCATCCATCAAGACTGGATTTTTTTCCCCCAAAGTTTATACTCCGGGAAAGCTGCAGGAAAATCCCATGGTTTCTTACACCAGAGGTCAAACCAGGTCATCCCTTTGGAATTAGGATCTGTGTTTCCATGAGAAGATCACATCGAAGAGCTGTGTAGGGCAGTATGGCCTTACCATTTCCAGGACCAGACCCCTGAGAATCAATAAGCCCCAATGTTTACATGGCTTCTCCTCTGGGATTCAGGAACAGCTGCTGGACAGGTGGATTGAGAACCAGCCCTGCTGTCTCTTTTCCATGCTTATTCTGAGGATGACACAGGAGACTTCAATGTGCAGGTCCAGCTGACTGGTGTGAAATTAATTTAAAATTCAAAAAGTAAATTGGGGGAAAAAAAGAAAAAAGAAGCCTCTAAGAGTTCAGTGGAAAATCAATTACCCAGCACATGAAGGTGACGATGAGAACACCGCTCCACAAAAAGAGCAAAATTCTCTGCAATTCTAATCTCTTATTCCTGCAATTTCTCTCCCATCCCTTGTGATGCTTTAAGAGATGGATGGCTTTCTTTCTCTAGTTTTAGATACACTTATTGGGGCTGGAGGGTGGAGAGACCAAGAGAGAAAAGACTGTTCCAAAAAATGTAATTAAGGTAATATTACGATGTGAATTACATATTACATTTTGTTTAGAGCTATTATTGGCTGGAATGGCTCTGAAATTGAATTGTGCTGCAGATTCCTCACTGATTTTACCCACACTCACTCCCGGGCAGGGACTGCATTAGACCTGGGGAAGAGGAAGGTGTGGATGGAGGAGGGGATCCAGCGGGGAAGGAGGGCTCTGTAAGTAATTTCATCCTGTGCAGAAGCTTTCATCAGGCACACAAAGAACCACATTAAAAATTACTCTATACCTATCGAGCCAAACCGAGTCGATGTGTTCACCACGAATTGGTATTTGGGGACAGCAAGGACATCTCAGTGTCCTTAATCAGATCTTCTCTGCCAAAGTGGTCACTTGGGGTGGAGGGGCTCAAGGGGTATTTGCTCACCACAGACTGTCTGAGGAAGGCAGAGGTGCTTCTAAAAGCTCTGACTTTGCCCTGCTTTCACTCAGGGCTGCTCTGAGATGGGTTTAATCGAGCAAACAGCTCATCATTCCCATCTCTGCTCACTCCCCTGCCCTGATGTCCCTCTGGAGCCAGTGATGAGCCAAAGGATAACAGCACCCCCACCCAAGGGGTGTAGTGAGAAGGGGAGTGGGAGAAATTCACTGCATGGGCAGCACGACAGCAGATGCCAGGTTTGCTGGTGCTGTTGGTTGTGGCCTCTCCAATGTCTGATAAAGCTCCTATCTCTTTCCTCCACTTGGCCACCTATTTCTTATGCAACCTGTAGGAACGTGATAGCTTTGCATTAGCTCCTCTTAAATTGGTTGACACTAGCATTCAGGTTCAGAAATTATGAGGAAGGGAGGGATGAGAGAGAGAGAGAAACACCCCGCTAGCACAGCCACAGTAATTCAGAAAATGAAAAAATGATGAGATGCTGCTGTGCAAGAGAGATCCACAGCTGAGGGGTGGGGAAAGGCAGGTAAGAGGACATGGAGCTGTTGTGTGTTAACATTTGTGTCCTCATTCTGCAATTCTTTGCTCCAGCATTCAGGTTTTTGTGTCTGTTCCCTTTTTCACTGAGGCATTGCCCCTCCCAAGCTGCCTTCTCAGTTGCTCGGCTTTGGTGTCTCAGTTTTGAGAGATGAGGATGCTGCTCACGGTGGGAGAAGTTTGCTGGGTGATCTGATGTGGTGGTGTGGTTTTGGCAGCTGACAGATGTGTCCTGGGAGGGCTGTGCCAGGGAGAGGCTTTGGACGAGCTGTCGTTTGCAAAGGGGGAGAGGGAAACTATTTCTTACCTGCTCCTTCCTCAAACCATCTCCCATCTGAATAAAGTGGGGGAATTAGAAGGGGATTATCTACCAGCAGGAGAGGTGTAATTCATTTCTGCCACTGTCCGTGTGTCAGGTTTGATTTTAATTTCAGATAATGTCAAAGCCAGATTAAAGCCCCATCGTCTACGTAGGAAAGAGACCCATCCTTCCCCCTCGCCTCCCCGAGCTGAGAGGACAGGGACTGCCATCCTTCCCTCCTCTCCCTTCGAACACTCTTGGGGCAGGGCACACCATGAAGGCTCCTGCATGGGAGGTTGGACTCCCTTCTCCATCTCCTCCCAGATCCTGTCCCTGGACACCAGAGCCTCCTTACCCTCCATAAATGATGCTTGTGTGGTGTCCAGGTGCTTTATCCAGGAATAAGGAAAGGGATCTGGGAGGCAGAGATGTAGTGTCAGCCATGGATACTGGGAAAATGAGGTTCCAGGGCAGAAGAGTGTGAGAAAAGCAATGAGAGCTGAGGAATGGCTGGGTCAGCCACTAAAGAACAAGGTGAAAACAGCATTTGTAGAGCTCCCTGTTGTGCCTGGCTGTTCCTCAGTGCCCTTCCAGAGGTGCCTGCAGAGTAAGAAAGGGTTATTGGTTTGGGAGGTTTATTCCTGGCTCTGCCAGAGACATACAGAAATTAGGAACACTTAGAATGGCATCATCAGATGAAAAAGACCCCTAAATTAGACACCTCTCTCTGTGCTTGATAGCTAATGAGAAGCAGTGTGCATGGAGGGTGTTGTAGCTTTCTGGGAAGTCATTCTTCGGTGGTTTAATGTTATTCCTCCCTCAGCCTCTCCCTTGTGCATGCTGGGTCAGAGTCAGCTCTGCTGAGCTCCAGGAACCTGCTCCAACTCCTGCTCCTGCTTCCTGTGGCTCTCCAGGTCTGCAAGTTTGAGTCCTGCAAAAGTGGAGCCTTTTGGCTGGGGTAAGGATGTTTTTAACTGCTTTGAGGTCTTTGTGTGGAAGGAGGCGAAGTGCATGCTGATATCTTCTTCCCTGAGTGAACGCAGACACGTAATTCCTGCTACTGCTCATACAACATTTAAAGCCAAGTGCTTCTGACAAACAAGAGGGAAGATAGACTTTATTAAAAATAAAAATAAAATCTCTTGAGATCTGATCAGGCACTGATAACTCCTCCTGGGCTTTGCTAGTATTCTGTTCTGTTTCTCGGCTATCACAGGCGGCAGCAGTGAAGAAATGCTGCTCTGATATCGATATAACAATCCTGCCGTGGAGCTGAGTGTGTGCAGGTGGAGGGGTGATTTTGATGTTTATCATGACAATTAATGTGCTACTGCACTCTTTTCATTACAACTGTATTGAATCTGAGACAGAGTCAATCCAAACAACTGGCTAGGCCTTCTCACTGAAAAAAAGATATTAAAAATATGATTATTTTGAAATATGATTAAAAAATACTGAATATAAAGGAATGGCCCTGATGCTCAATGTGCTTCTTCATCCTTTGTTTGCTCTCTCCATCCTTCCGCAGCTGAAATTCAGCAGCTGATCCCAGCTGCGCCACATGTACCAGCACAGCTCCAGCCTGAAGCGGGACTCTGCCCTGGAGGAATGTGATCATAACATCACCACCTCGGTTTTACAAAATTCAGGTTTTAGAAAATGCAAATAATTTGTATTTTGCTGCATTCTATCACATCTGCAGTGAGGTGTTACCCCAAAAGCGTGTCCTTGGGAAAAGGCCACTTTGCTTTTCCAAAGCACCAGTTTGCACTGTGGCTTCTATGTCACCTTTTGGCAACACCAACAACCTCCACGGAGCAACTCCCATGTCCCACACAGTATGGGGGAGTTCCTAAAGCAATTAGGTCAAATTTGGTCTGGCCCAGCTAGTATGAGATTTGCATGCCTCACTGCAGGAACCCAAAGAAACTTGACTCCAGCTCAATTTTTTTCTAAATATTCATCATGTTTTGCCCACAAGTACCAGCAAAATCATGTGAGTTTGCCTAACTCTGCCTTCCCTGGCTGCTGCATGTCCCAGAGCAACGGGAGAACAGAACTCCATGGATGGAGGATGTGGCTTGGTGGACTGTTCCTGAAGAAGATAAATTCTATGCCTCAGAGCTCTGCATAAATCCAGGATTTTGGGGATTACCAGGTGCTGGAGAGACGTAAAGCCTAGGTTTGGAAACAGCTGGTGGTGGCTGTTTGGATGCTTCTCAGTGCTTGTCAGAAGCTGCGTGTGCTTCAGGCTGGCACTTCCTATGTTTCCACAGGGATGAGGGCTCCAGGATCCTCCGAAATCCCTACAAGGCTTTTGGCATCATGCTGAGAGTGCAGGCAGTAAATGAATTGACACCACCACACATCCAGTGCCACTGGACTCTGTTTTGGGGCACCTGTCTCCAAACTGGGGCCTGTGAACTGGCACTGCTGGGTGAAATGCTCAGCAATGGTTCAGTCACAGCTGCTCAAATGTCTGGGATGCACAGCTCGGTCCATGAGAAGAGCCCGATGCTAATTGAGTTAAGCCAGGCATGAGCAAAAACCTGTCATGAGCCAATAGATCTGATGTGTGTTTGAAAAAATCCCTCGTGGGCCATAAATCTGTCAGCTCTCAGGGAGACAAAACAAAACTAAATAATCCCCTTGGTCTGATTTAAACCCAGGCTTGTTTCTCAAACAAAACCCTCCTGTCTCGCAGCCACGGGGGATGGGGGAAACTGAGGCCCAGCCAATCCCCAGCCTCCACCCCTGCCCTGCAGTGTCATTATCTTGCATGGCTGCGAGAGCAGAGATACACAGAGGAGCGCTGGGAAATGTTCCTATTGATCGGAAATGAATAATTATCACCCGCTCCCTGTTCCAGGGCCTCGTGGTGAGCGGAAGAGCGGAAGCACTAAGCGGGATTAATAACTACTTTTCATTACTTTTAATGCAAACTATTGATTTTAAAGTGTTGTAGGGTATGACAGTTTATTACAATAAGACAATAAAACAGACTATATGAAATAATTGAGAATAATCTCTTCCCTTTTTCTGCACGACACAAGGACATTATGTTCTGTGCATGTGGAGACATTTATGGCAAACTCTATCCAGCAATGGCAGCTTAAGCACTCTATAAAACAGCACTTTGGAGCTGGAGTATTATAAATAATAGGCAATAAAACTGGTAAATGGGGCTTTAATTTGATTCCATTATGTCACCGAATGACAGCAAGGAGGGGGCAGAGCAGGGAGGGGAGGCAACGCCGAGCTCTGTTTGGGAGCCCTGGATGCTCCATGGTGGAAGAGACCTCAGCGGTGCCAGAGGGCCAGGTCGTGCCAAACCCCAGCCCAGCCATGGGCTCGATCCTGCCAGGTGACGTCCAGGGCATCCCTGCAGGGCTCCTCACCGCAGCAGCGCTGGAGTGGCGGCAGGGACGCTGCTGTCACAGGGCTGAAGGCTCACGGAGCTCATCGGGTCCCCGTTGAGCCACATACCAAATGTTTGGGGTACCATCCCAAAACCTCCACACTGCTGCCAGGTCTCTGACTGCAGGTGCTCCCTTTTTCCATGTTTCCTGCCCCAAACTGGCCAGTGCTGCCCTTCCCAGCCCCAGCTCTGGTGAGCACAGGGACCCTGGGAAGGTTCCTGCACAGCTTTCACTGTTCTCAGCAGAAACTCTCCTCAGGAAGCGCTGTTGCCTGCCAAGGGCTGGGGTACACCTGATCGTCAGGCTCAAATCAAGTATACCCCAAAGAGCACTCAGTCGAAATGACCACCAGGAAGAGATGGATTTTATTCCTCAGCACAATGGAAAATTCTGTGCAAGGAGGGGTCGCTGCAAAGCCCCAGGAGAAACCACTGTGCACCATCACTGCTTCCCAGCAGGAGTGCCTCTGGCGCAGAGGGTGGTACTTAGGATGGGCTGGGGGACCATAACAGATCACACAGCCTCGGGCTCCTGGCTCCTGGCTCCCTCTGGAGTGCTCGCACAGGGCCATTACCCACGGATGGCTTTGCAGGGCCAGCCATTTGTGAAACGGGCTGGGAGTCTCAGCCCAGTGCTTTCCACTGGAAAGCTGTTCCTGCTAATTGGGCCCCTCCTCATCAAGGCCGCAGAGTGAATGTACCCAAGAGATCGAGGGCCAAATGTGGAGAAGGGGCTGAGGAAGGCCTGGACATGTTTCAGTGCCTGTTTCATGGTTCCCTCCAGCCCACCAGGTTGTGTATGGAGCTCTTGTGCTGTTCATGTACCCTCCACTCATCCTCACCCCTCACACTGCCTAAAAACACCTCAGAAAAAGGACTCAAAGGCTCTGGTACAGAAAAGCAGCTGGGCAGGGGCTGATCTTGATTGATGCACAGTTGGGTCTTTTCCACTCCCCTCAGGTCCTTACGGACCCCAAAGGATCTGAAAGGTGAGAGAGGAGGCAGTTCATCATATCCCTGGGCCTGGAGTGTGAAATGAGGCTGGTCAGGACCTACGTGGACCTTCCATGGCCCAGTGGGATCATGCTAAATTGCTGCGCGCTGGCCCAGGTAATGTGAAATTGCAAAGGACTGGAGAGGAGGGAACAGCCAGGACCTGGAGACTGCAGGTGGGGTGGTCACATCTGGCCCGAGCTCACTCGTGCAGACGGAGCACTGGGGGCTGCCAGCTGCACTTTGCAGCCCTGAAGAGCCTCCACCAGGACAGTGCTCCCCTGGAGATGTGCTGTCCCAGCTCCCCTCCTTCCCACCCCTCCTGTCCCCCTGCCAGACACGTCTGCTGTGGCCCCAGCTCCCCGAACACATCATTATTGCTGTGAGGATTTTTGCAAAGTGGGGGACAAGCAAGGCAGTGCTACTTCTTCACTTTGTTTTCAGTTCCAAAACCCCAGCTCTTCCCAGATTCTTCTGTAGAGAATCTTGCTGTCCCTTGGGATTTTCCAGCCTCTTCCCTAAGCATATAATCAGGGCTGTTTTAAGAGAGGGGATTACACACACAGCAGAGCAGAGAAGCCCCATTGAAGCTATTTGGAGCTGCTCTATACACAAAATAAGCAGCACAAGGGGAAGCACTGAACTAACTTTGCTGCGTGTGCTGTGGAGGCAAGAAGGAGGTTTGGGCTCTGGATTTTAATGTATTTTTCATCGCTGAATTCTGATTGCATCAGGATGTGCAGGTCCCAACTCGTGGTCATGAACACTGACGGTATTATAGAATCACGGAATATTGGCTTCTTGCACACTGGGTAACTGATTTTTGTGGACAACAGGATCAGTAAGGCTGGAAAAGATGTTTGAGATCATCGAGTCCAGCTGTAGACAAGCCCACCCAGGACATGCAGCTTGGCATGGAGGAGACAGACTGTAAAGAGGGCAGGGAGCAACAGAACTGGGAGAGAAGGAGCTGGTGGTTGGGAATCATCATAGGAAAGACACTGCAGGTAGTGAAGCAAGGTTGGAGATGGGAAATAAAACTGCCACAACAGGAGGGCACAGCTCATTCCTGATGCAAGTCCAGGGAAATGACATCCAGGATTAACTGGGGTCTGCAGGAAAGGGGAGAAGACAGGGACAGCTAGGAGAAGGGGTGGAGGGGAGCAAGCTGGCTTTGGGAGAGGTGGAAGGGGGGTAGTGGGACAGGTACATGGTCAGTGTGGGGTGACTGTTGCCTCTACAGCCCCCTGGGAGCCCTCCTGGGTGACTGCAGGATGAGGATGGTGAGGATGGGCAGCTGGTGCTGCTCTGCTGGGTGTGAGGTTGCCATGGCAACCAGCAGCCACCCAGGAGGAGGAGGAAGAGGAGGAAGGGGAGGAAGAGCAGGCCAGCGTGTCCCACCATGGGGTTTGAGCAGGGAGAGTTTTGCACCGGGAGAGAAAAGAGCAGCATGAACCCCATGGGGCTGTGGGTGTGTGGTGCCCACTGTCCCCTGCCCATGGAGGACACCTGGCCCAGGTCTCCTCCTTGACCAACCACCTCAGTTTGGTTTCCATTAGACCTGAACATCTTAGTGTAACTCCAGACAATGCCCTTTCCTGCTCCAGAGGGGCACCCATGGAAACATTACCATTTGGAGACACTGGTGCACTGGGAGAGCTGGTGAGGAAGAAACACCCTGCTCTGGGTTATTCCGTTCTACTTTCATTCTTCTGGTGCCCAAGAAAGGGCTACAGAGGGAGCACAGATTGCTTCACACCCTTTTGTCTGAGTAGTAAATCTGCCAGCTAAAGTGTTTCAGGAAATAAAGGGTGATATGCTCTGAATGCACAAACTCATGCACACACAGATGCAACTACTCATTTCAGTGCTTGGGGAAATTGGTTTCATTTCTTAATGGAATATCTGTACTTAGGCCCAGAACTGGCTTTCCACACCCTTTGCTAGTGCAGCCCTGTCATACACCTGGAGGAACTAAGCAGTCGCCTGTAATTACATGGCTAATGAGGGGAATTGATTAATGAGATGGGGTCAGATAGCTGCCACATAGGGCAGGAGGGGCTGAGCATGACCCCATCATGGGACAAAGCCCCAGGGAGGCACCCGTGTGGACAACAGGAATTATGTAAAATGGAAGGTGAGACAAGGAGAGAGGACCTTGCCAGGAGGCTCAGCCAGACTCTCTACGTGAGAAATCAAGCTGTGAAGGCAGTGAGAAGCAGGTGTGATCGGTTTTCTGCCTGCCTCAGGATGGGGTTGGGATGGAAAGCTGGGGTGATGCGGAGGAAGAGATATTTCTGCATTAAATGTCTCTCCCTGTGCGCTGGCTCCAGGCCACCCAGGCTGAACACTCACAGTTTGTGCTGAAGTGTTGGAGAACTGAAAGGGCCCGAGGCTGTGCTGGCTGGTCCCGGGCATCTTGCATTTCAAATGCCTTCAAAATGATGGATTTGATGCTTCCCCTTTTATTTATTACATTTAAAGCAGTTTTGCCAGGGGCGTAGCTCAAGAGAACAGGCAACTCACTTTTCTGAGGATCTCAGGGGCTGGACTGTGGGAGCTGCACGCATGGCAAAGGCAGGACCCTGCCAGCTGCCAGCCCTGCCGGGGTTTGGGAGCACAGAGGGACTGGGCTGAAGGGTGTGCCTGCCTGCAGCCTGGCGGAGGAGCAGGAGGAGGCAGGCAGTGTGATTCTCTTGCTGTGCTCCCCTCCTGCCAACCGGGCAGTTTTTATCAACACGAGGCAGCTGTGAATGTTCTCCCAGCAGCAGGGACCTGGGAGCTGAGAGTGCAGCTCAGCTGAGTGTGTTATTGGATTATCAGCTGATTAGAGCTGTTAAGAGCCCACTCTTGAATAATCAACATGGTGCTTTTTGGCTGCTGGGTACCAGTGGGAGGGAGGGGAGGCAGTGCAGAGCCTGGCTGACATTGATTCATGAGCGAGCCCTTGTGCTGCCATCAGCAGGCCCTGCTCTGTGAGGAGCTGGGATGCCCCACCTGCCCCACATCCCTGTGCAAGCTCCACAGGGGGTCCTCCTCTTTCCCTGGCACAGGTTTCAGTCCATGGGGGTAGGATCTGGGGTGTCTTGACCACTTGGGGAGGTGCCCCTGCAGCCTGGTGGTGTGCTGGTACTTGGGGTGTTCTTGATGCACCCAGAGCAAGTAGCCAGCATGCTGGAGACTCGAGCTGTGTGCTTGTGGCCCTGGAGAAGGGGGGTCCAGGTCTTGTACGTGGTGATGGAAGAGCTGAATCCCTGCACTGGCCGATACAATGGATGGGGATAGGGTGGGGGTGTGGGTGTCCCATTGCAAAAGGGGCTCACTAGCCAGGGTAAGGGGCAGGGAGACTGCCAGTGGGATAGGAGAGGTCAAAAGCTTAGAAGGAGCTTGCAGTGCTGCACTGGAGTGGATTCCTGTTGAGACAAGGCAAGGCAGAAGCCCAAGGATGGAGCTGAGTTAACAAAGATTATGCTGGGAGCATTTTAGAATAAGACAACACAATGTTCCTTCTCCTCTGCCTCTCCTTTGTACTGACTACAGCAGCACTTGGGTGGTAGACAGAGCAGCAGCAATGTGCCTGCTGGCCCTTCTTTCTCTTTCTTTTCTCCCTTTTTCTACTTCTAAAGGTTGGTTTGGCCTGCTGCTGAGTCACAGTTTCCCCTGGAGAATTTTCCTGCAGCCCCCTTGCAGCAGGAGCCTTCTTGCTCTCCTTTGATATGGATTTTTGCTTCCTGGAGCTGAGTTCTTCTGGTGGTCTTTGGCCTGGATACCACAATCCAACAGTAACTTCACGGGCCATGTTTTTCCCTTCAGTCACAATGTTCCTGTCCCCAGTAAAATCAATGGCCTGACACCGGTGTGAGGGGAGAATCTGATATTACAAAGAATTATAAATCACAAGCATCTTGACTGCACCTTGATATTCAGGGGTCCTGAGTGATAAAGACAGAGAATATCACTCTCTCCAGGCCCTCTTCTGCTCTCTGTGCCTCCAAGCTCTAGGAGATGTTTCCTATGGGATATATTTCTTGAGTTTACAGAGCAGTGAAACCAAACATGTTCCAGGCTGGAAGGAACTGGTCTCAAGTTCATGCACAAAACGGTTTGAAGAAGAAAAGGTTTAACAAGAGCGTGGGATAAGGGAGAAGAGAAGAAGCCATGCATTAGATAACATGATTTATACATGTACAGTGCAACTCAGGGAAGGGAGTGTGTCCTAATTAGAACTTGCAACCCTCCAAAGAAGGCTCAGGCTGAAGACTTCTGCCTTCTTAGTAATTAGTAATTCTGTAATTACAGAATGGTTTGGGGTTGTAAGGGACTTGAAAGATTATCTCATTCCACCCCCTGCCCTGGGCAGGGACACCTTCCACTGTCCTAGGGTGCTCCAAGCCCCGTCCAGCCTGGCCTTGGACACTGCCAGGGATGGGGCTGTTGCTCCAAACAGCCTGATCCTTTTACCTTTTTTTCAGTGGTACCCAGAGACAGGACAAGGAGTAATGGACATTAACTATAATACAAGAAGTTCCACCTCAACCTGAGGAAGAATTTCCTTCCATGGAGGAGGGCAGAGCTCTGGAGCAGCTGCCCAGGGAGGTCATGGAGTCTCCCACTCTAGAGGCATTCCAAACTCTCTTGGGCTCGTTCCTGTGTCACCTGCTCCGGGTGACCCTGCCTTGCCAGGGGGGTTGGACTGGGTGATCTTCTAACCCAAATGGTTCTGTGATTCTACACAGAAGGACAACAGAATGTTTCCATCAGCTGAGCCTCATCCAGTCTCCATATTTATTCTCCAAGGTCCTTGTGCAGGCACTCCTCCACAGGAACACCCGGTCACAGTCAGACCCCTCCCCACGCCTGCACTGCACAGAGCCCAGGGAGGCAAAGGAGGATCCGGCTGTGCTGCTCAGGAAGAGGGACCCTTTCCATTACACAATAATTAAATTGCCTGTAATTATGTTCTTGACAGTGAAATGCAGGCAGTAAATGATCCTAACATTCTGCACTCCCTCCTCTTCCCAGGACCCCCTCAGCTGCCCCTCCCCTCTAAATGCTGAATTATTTTACAGTTGATAGTTCCTTAGATTTGCCGACCTTTAAAAACTGAACACTACATGCCTGTTGAATTTTAATCAATTTATTTTTTTCAACTGGAAATGTCAGACTTCTGTACGGAATTACTTGGTGCCGGCTGATGTGACAAAGACTCAAAGTTCAGCATCTGAAGCTACAGAGGAGCAGCACCTTGCGTGCATTAGCACAGATAATTTGCAGGATGTGAAAATGAGAGCAGGAGTGAGGGAGCATATATTTTTCATTAGCTTTGGTATAGAGGGTTCGGGAACCTGCATTTATTTCATCCGGCGAACTCCGGCCTCATTAAATCCAGACGGTGGCTGGTAATGACTGGAAGTAAGAAGCGGCGAAGGCCACTAAAGGGCAGGAGGTAAAGTGAGTTCACTGGTGGAGTGTGGAGGGGACCTTGGTGGGAGAGCTCTGCTGTGCCCATGCCGTGGTACCCAGCATGGCACAGGAGGTGCCCAAACCATTTCCCAGCCGGCACTGGCCCGGTTCATTAGCACTCGTTCTGCCACGCGCTGCACGCTGGCCCTGGAGACCCGGGGCTGTGACCTGAAGAGCCCAGAAAGGCTTCACCCGCTGTGCCAGCCTTTCCCTGCCAAAGGACATTAACCCTCTCACTAGCACAGAGCCTGGCTGGCACTACCTGGAAGGACTGCACATTCCTCACCTGTAGCAGAGCCCACCTGCACAGGAAGGAAGAAGCTGAGTTGCAAACACATTCCTGCTGAGTGCTGGGGAACCTGTGGCAGTGTGTGCGCACCACTGAGGAGCCTTCTGGTCTCTACTGGGGTTTGCTGGTTTTCATCCTAACTTTGGCATCACACTTGTGAGCTGCAGCAATGCTGGGGGTTCTTTGCCTCCTTTCTGAGCAGAATTTCTCTCCCATCACTGGCTAGGACTCTCCACATCAGTTGGGTCCTGCGTCACCTACTTCCCCACTATCAGTCATTCAGGCATAAGTTATCACCTTCTGGTTTCCTTCTGTCAGCAGTCTCTGGTGTTTCCCTTCAGTGCTATAGTCTGCTCCAATCCTGGGCCATGACAACCCCAGAACCATGTTTCTGTCCTATTAAAATTTAATTCCTCCTTTGGAATAGAGACTTCTCATCACACACAACCGGATGGATAAATGTTTGCTAAGGTGACAAGGATTGAGTATATTTAATCTTCCTTCCTTCTCTTTAAAAAACTGTGCCCGTCGTTGCCTCTTGGCACAGGTACATTAAAATCAATAATGAACCTTACAAACTGATCTGTGATAAAATATGGTCTATCCTCCTCCACTGAACTGTAATAACCAGCTTTTTCAAACCCATTCACGTACTTGCATGCAGCTGAAGTGATGTGATGGCTGTGTGTTGGTTCAAGGAAAGTTCCAAGAAGCTCTAAGGATGGAGGTGCCCCAAACACAAGTGTCCTTCCAGAGGCACAAACCACTCGTAGCTGGAAATGTACTTGGAAACCACCTGACCTGAAGAGTCATTCCTTATTTATCCTGACCTTAGTCCCTCTCTGAAGCTTTGCTCTGTGAGGTAGGGGTCGAGGAACCTTTGGTCTGACACAGCACCACGGATCCTTTATTATGACTTCATTTGCCTGAAATGGATTTCAATTGGAAAATGCTCGTGGGTAGACATCAGCTCTTTCTAATGGGGGACGAACCAGCTTAGATGAGTTCATAACTGGAGCAGGACAAGTCCAATGGGCAAAGAAGCAGAACTGAGTTGAGGAGGGACACAGGACTGTCACCCAAAGAGTGACTGAGGTGTGATTGACACCAGCCTTGCTCTGAAGCAAGTGCAGGCAGACCTGAACCTGCATTTATCTTGTCGTAGATGACTCTGCCGATCACAAATACATTGTCTCATCCGAGCGAACCTGTTCTTTGTGCTTCCCCTCTCGGTTCAGCCCATGAAATTTTGAGATCTCATTTTTGCCCTGTAGAAGACAAAAAAATTTCTTTGAATTTTGAGTTTTGCAAGAAAGGGAACCATCCCTCCTGTGTAGCTTTTCTTTATTTAGCTTAGAGGTTCTGCTTCTCAAATCCTCCTGTATGAGAAGCCCTCAGAGAAGACAGAGCCTGTGGAAAGCAGCCCAGCCCAGGCTTACTAACTATTCATCAGCCTTCCCTTTAAAGGAGGCAAATGTTATTATTCCCTTTGCCAAAAGGGAGTGTGAACACATCTGCTCCTCCACCCACCCTCTTGGCACCCCCTCACAGTGCAAACTCCCACAGCTCACCCTCTGTCACAGCTCCACAGCCCACGACAAAAGCCTGTGTTTTAGCGAGGTCTTGCTCTTCATCTACAGCCCTCTCAGTTGCTGGGATGGGCCCCTTCCCTGGCCTTTGTTTCAGGTTAAGCAAATGTCAGGCTCATTTGGAGGTTCCTTGCCCTTCCTCAGCTGTGCTGCAGACATTCCTGGTTCTCTCCCAGCCGCAGGACTCTGACATTTACATCCCAGCCAGGCAGAAGGTAATTGTGGTTCCGGCGGATTTTGCTAATCACCGGTTATGTCCAGCTTCCGAAACAAGCTCAGGTGGCCAAAGCTTATTTTCCTCATTTCCTCTCTCACATTCTCACATCCCCACCTACCCCCTGCCTGGTCCTCCACCCTCCTGTCCCACCACTTACCTGCCTGTGGTCATTTGATGAAATGCAAGTTAAAATAAAAAAATCACAAATTTTGTAGAGGAGATCAGAATAGCCTGAATTTCCTTCTCCTCCGTGCATGATCATCCCTCCCAACTCTCCTCACCCATTCTGAACCCAGTGGGTTCATCCCAGTCGGGAAGATGCTAAAACCCACTGGCAGAGCTGGTGATGAGGAAGGTGAGTTTGAGATCCGCCCTGCTCATCTGGAAGATCCTGGGACACGCTGAGTGTCAGGGGTGAGGTAAACTCATTAAAGAAAGCAGGTTCTGCCCATCGCATTTTTCTAGTCCAGACCCAACACCAAACCACAAAAAGGACCTGGCATTTCTCCCTGCTGGAGAATCTCCTGTAAATGGGGCTGGTTGACAAGGGGATGGATTAGGTGGCATCTGGAAGTCCTGTTCACCCCCAGCTTTCTGTGATTCTGCAAGGCTGACATTTAAGGATCAGATCAAGACTGAAACAGTGGCGTCTACAGGGCTCTACTAATCACAAACTTCATTCAGATTTGAAAATGAGTTTTGACCAGGGCTATCGATTTCCCTCTTTGCTTTGCCAGTGCGTGTGCATATGTGTGTGTTTGCAATTTTAACCTGAAAGACTGAAAGGCACCACTCCCTCCTCTTCCTGACTTCCGTGCACCTCCCCTTTGAAGCCCCAGTAAGAGACTTCATTAAAAAAAAGCAAACTGCAGCAGTCAGGAAGTGCAAGGGGAGGAGAAATCAGAAGAACTGATGAGGACAGCAAGTGTTTGAAAGCTGAAGAAGAGGAGGAGCTGTGGCAGATGTTGCCAGCTGTTGCTCAGTGCGTGGGTGTCACATCAGCCCAGCCCTACAGAGGAGAACAAGCCCACAGATTAAGTCTTTGTGCTGTGACCCTGCTGCTGCTGTCCTGTCCTATTTCAGCTGACACCTCTCCCCAGGCCCTGTCTGTCCTATTCTCATCCATAATCCTCGCCCACCAGTTGGCCCTGGCTGCTCCGTTCTGTGCTCTGGCCCTCGCTGCTGTGTCCAGTGGCTGCCACCCAGCTGTGAACAACTGGGGAAAGACATCTTTATTCATAGGATTGAAGCCCTCTAAAATCATGAAATCAATCCACTCTCTGTTTTTGTATAAAAAGAAAAAAAAATCTGCCTGTTTTATAGCCTCTCTCTTTTCCCTCTTTCAAATTTGCTTGTTTTCCTGGAATGACACTTTGTTCTATCATCAGAAAGGGAGTGCTGACGTATATTTTTCCTTCTCCATATTACACTGTTCCCTGTGTAAGTTGTCTTTTACCAGCCTCCAAAAGGTTTTCTCTGAGCTGTCAGGATATTCTGAAGCTCCTCCATGCAGAAGTGACTTTCACCTCACACCCCAGCCTTGCCCATCATGCAAAAAAATCACATGAATGCTTCTGATGCCTTCCTTCCTCTTCTTCTCCCATTTGACCAAAGAAAATTAGTAAAATATTAAAATATTACTATATTAGTAAAATGCAGAATATTAGTTTTAAAAGGAAGGGGTTGTATAGGCAGAAGTGAAAGGCCAGCTGTCCATCTAACCTTGAATCTACTCTGTATTTCAACTCATTATTCCATCTTTATTCTTTCAATCACTGAATATTTTCTCCATAGGACTTCCACCTTATCCTGTGTCTAACACTGGCACTTTTTGAGAGTGGGCTGGTGAAATGCAGCAGAGCAGGCTGTATTGTAGGACAATTGTTTCATTTTGTGCAGTGATCTTTTCTCATTTGATCTGCGCTGGCTCCTCTGTGACCCCTTTGCTCCAACTTTTATTCCTGTTCCTGCTTCCAAAAGTCAGCAGAAGAAAGCGAAAACCCCACAGCCCCTGTAGTTCCAAAGGTGTGACCCTCCCTCCCCAAACTCCCCGGCAGCCCTTCCACCACATGCAAATTTTTGCAGCCTATCAATAAAAGGATCTCGAGGCCAAATGGAAATTGAGCAGCTGCTTAAACTGCTTGAGGGGAAAGAAAGCCATTCAAAGAGAGTTATTATTATTATTTTAAACATTCAAATGAATGACCCAATCGATTTCAAGCCTCTTTGTTCTGTGAGTCCTTGCCAGGAATCCCTGAGCATTCCAGCTGCAGGACTGGCAGCTCTGCCTTGGATAACTCAGAGCACAGCTGAAAGCCCCACTTCTCACCCCCCATGTCCCTCCAGCCCCTCTGGGGTTGTCATTTCCCCAATCTCCTGTCCCTTCCAGGCCACAGCATTGAGAGGATTTTAGCAGACCAATGTATTTCCCTGAAAATCCCTCTGCACAGGGTACAGGGGGAAGAGTCCTGGGAAATTTTCCCTCTGGTCAGGGCAGAGTGCAGGGTGAGTCCTTACCATACTCATGGGGCTGTAAAAAAGCCTTTTGTGGGAAGGGGCAGAAACAAGTAGGTCACCAGAGGGGCTTCTCTTCAGTCCCTTAGAGCAGAGTAATCTGAGTGTTGCTGTGTCTAATACTGGCTTTGCATAATGTGATTAATTGATGGTTTTTCAGTGTGTGACTAGCACTGCACTGGACTTCAGTGCATTTCCACTTTGAACACTCTAACTAGAGACCCTCAGCTTAATTTTAGTAATCAATACTCTGACTGGAGCAAGGCTAAGCTGGCCACACGCTTCTTTCAAAGCCACGCATGCCATTCCTCATCTTTATTCTCCTTCTCAGTTCCTTGACCGCTGACCTCTCCAGCAGCAATCAGCCTCTCTGGCCCTGTCATTATCCTTGCTGTAATGATGAAATAATAGCTCCTTGCCTCGAGCCTGCCATCAGGACGGTCCCGAGTGCAGGTGGCCTGGTGTGCTCTCCAAGCCAGGGGAAGTGCCAGGGGATGCATCACTGCCTGCAGGAGCATCCGCAGCTTCAGTGGTCCAGCTCCAATGTCCTTCCTCAACGGCACTTCTGCACAGCCCTCAGGGGCAGAGCCGCCAGCAGCTGAGGTTCCAGATGCCATGGGAGAGTTCAGGTCCATCCCTTCCCTCAGTACTCCAAAGAAAAGTCACTCTGAATGGGTTTGTTGAATGTGTTTATTGAGTTTATTTACTACTTTTTTTGGTGAAGTGCTGGATCCTCATCAGGAGACTTTGGATTCACGCACTGCCCTTGGAAAAAGTACTTTTTGTCTCTGTGCATCTGTTTACCTGCGTTATCTTTGTGTGTGTGTGTGTGTCTTATTAGTGCTGACTGCAAACTTCATTAAGACTGAAGTCGTCTCCTGGAAATATTTGCATAACACTCAGCTGGAAGAGACACCCTCAGCTGTGGGAGTGACTGCACAGGCTGCAAGAACAGGACACTGCAGGGCATCACACACTGCCCTCCCTTCTGGGTAGGGCGTTTCTGCAGAGTTCAGCACCTGCAAGAACTTCGTTTCCACCTGGAAGGACCTCGCCTCCACCTGTTTCCAGACTCCATAAAGTTGGCAGCCCCTGTGAAATTCAAACTAACTTCCCTGCCTATCCACTTCTTGTTTGTTTGTTATTTTAATCTTCCTCCCATCCGCAGTGTGAAGAGAAAGGGCTGACTGACAGCTTAACTGTTTCAAATCAATAGAAAGAGCACTTGGAGATTAAAGCAATTTAAACAAGGTGTTTATGTGGAGCTAAAACTGCACTTGAAGGAAACAAGCGCAGGAGCTGAAGGAAGTGGGTCAGGCACAGACACAGGGAACCTGCCTGAGCAGAGGTAAGATTGCAGCAATAGGCTGGGATGGCTTTTCATCGCAGAGAGATCACTGCTTTCCATAAAGGAGGCCTAATCTCGAAATTGCTTTAGCTTTCGACTGATTGTTCCATCGATTTAGACACGCGGGCCCTGCCCCTCCTTCTATCCGGGTGCTCTAATCTCTGGCACATCTCTCTCGTTCGGGTTGGGATGCGCTGTTTTTGTAACGGGGCTGTAGAGACATCCCTGGTGCCCTGGTTTGCTGGGCTGGAGAGCAGAGGCAAAGCCCAGCAGTGCTGTGACTCCTGCCTCTGGCTCATCAGGTACCTCAGGGGCGATTTTGAAACCATTGCAAACCTCCCATCACATTTTTAATCAATGCAAAGGCCCTGTCCCCTTGCTAAATTGGTTGATCTCCTCCCCTTCCTAGGCTTTTAGGTAATTGCTGTAGATGAGCACTGCTGCGTAGCAAGGAGAGCTGAGCCAGGGCTATTGATCAATCCAAATGTGCTCTTGGCATGGTTTAGAGGAGCTTTACTAACTCACCCCAGGGGCAGATCGGGTTTTTCACGAAAATCAAGCAAGTTTCATGTTCTTAGGGCTTTTTGTAGCCCTAATGAGGTGGTAATTGAACCCTTCCTTCCCTGATACCCGCTGGATGATGGCAATAATTTGGGAAATGCCAACCTTTCTCTAGTGACCTTAGAAAAAGACCAGACAGTTGGTTTATTTTATTATTATGATTTCTGGGCAGCTGAAGTTGGGGGAGGGGGATCCCACTGAGTGTCCCGTGAGGGAGCAGCACCGTGTGGAGCAGAGGGGTCAGTTTTTCTTACAGCCACTGAGGATGTGACCCTGTGTGGAAACAATCCTGCAGAAGATAAACAACCTGCTCCAAAGAGCTGGAACTGAAGAGAGAAAGGGTGCTTGGGGAAGCTCAGTGTCAAGGACAGGAAAACCTGTAATTACAATGTTAAAATCTCCACTAAAACTGCAGGTGTAGATCAGCAAAGCCCCCGGCCTCCAGTCCACAAAGGATGACAGCTTTTGGGGCCACCACAGAAGATAGGAAGTCCTTAGGCCAGTTTTAACTAGGCTTCCAGGGAGCAATTCCCTATTTCTGTCAGTCTCAGTGAGGAAACGTCAGGTCCCGAGTCCCAAGCAAGGACGTGAGAGCAGCGTGGGTGGTAAATTATTGTTTACTTTCGGCGTCCCCAGGAGCATGCAGGGGGATTCTGCCTCTCTGGCTTCACAAGAGCATCAGGTAGAAACACTTGCTGCTCTGCTGGGGTGACTGAGGGTGTTTTGAAGGCCACCACAGCACTGCTGTACCCTCCTCCCAAGCATTTACTATGTTCTCAGTGACAAGTGACCAGCTGACAGAGTAACTCGGCTGGTGCCACAAGAGCTGTCACAGCTCTGTGCAGTTGCTGTGCCTGACAAGGCAGGGCTCATCTTCCTGGGGGATGTGGTGTTTGCACTGAGGCTGTGTCACCCGGCTCGCGAGCTCCATTCAAACCTTTCAGCTGCCCTGTCCTATGCTCCCAGCAGTGCTTGCTCTGGCACAGCCAGCAAAGCTCCTGGCTCCTCCAGGGGCATGGCTGAGTCCATTTACCTTGGTATGGGACCTGGCCAGGGCCAGGTTTGAGCAACCTGCTCTGGGAAGGTGTCTCTGCCCGTGGCAGGGGCCAGAACGAGATGATTTTTAAGGTCTCCGCCAATCCAGACCAGTCTGTGATTCTATGCCTCAGGTTTGCAAGAGTTCAGACTCCTCCTGCACAGATACAAAGAGCTTTCCTGCGCTGTGACTGCAGTGGCTGATCTCTGAGTCAGGGATCACCATAATTACTTGCCACAGCATCGCCTGGAATATGTTTTGCTGGAAGTCCTGCCTGGTGCCTGACCCACGCCTTTGAAATGCACAGCTTGCTCTGCAGAGAGGGGACAGTGGCCTGTGTGTGCAGGGGCAGGACTTCAGGAGATTATTAATTATAAGGAGCTTTATTTAACCAGCTGAAGGTCTGAGCAGGGTACTGGTTGCTGTGTAGAGTCCAGAGTCACCCGGGCACTGACAGGAACTCACAAGCTGTGAAACACAGCCCTAGCACGGGCTGGCACTGGTGGAAGGTCTCCAGCTGAACCAGTGCCAACTTGGGCTCCTGCCACGCAGGGTCCAGCCTGCGGCTCCTTTCTGCTGTGCAGATGGGCTGGGGCTGGGGACTCTGGGGTGCACAGGAGCACAGTTTGTGGGTTCACAACACTCCATCAGTCTGACACGGGGACCTGTGACTGCACATCCTCCCACCCGCAGCAGCACTGGGAGCTGGGACCAAGGGCCATCCAAATCCCCCCAGGAGAGGAGATACACTCCTGGAAAGCTGGCTCTGCCCCAAACACCCTGCTTCTCATTTTCTGGCAGGTGTCAGCCACGCCAGTTGCTCAGAGGGCAGGGGAACTTTGCATGGAGACAACAAAAATTTGGGATTAATTCAGTATCAGCAAATCTTCTGCAAAACCACCAGCCTCCTGTGGGCTCCTCCCTTTGAAATGGGCTGGGAGGCTGCTGGGAATGGGAGGGAAAAGTGTCACATTTGCAGCTTTACCCCCTTCCCTGAGACATGCATTGCAAATCCTGGGCCTGTGCCATCCCTCCCTGCCCACCCGGAGCCAGAGCACATCCATTCTGTGCCAGCTGACAGATTCGGCAGTGACAGCTTAGCTGAGCTGGAGAAAGGCCATTTGGACCCCGGGATGTTGGCAGAAGAGTCCAACATCCGGAGGCAGGAGCACATGGAGCAGAGAGGTGTGTGCTCCTCTGGGAACCTCATGGGACCCACGAAAGCCGCGGGAGCAGCAAGGGACATTCGAGCCATGGAGACGGATAAAGGATATTTACAGGTCCTGAGCTGGCTGCTCCTGCCTAAGCCCTTCTGGGTGGCTCAAAGGCTAACCTACCACCTGGAAAATGCTCTCCAGCACATTTTCGCTATTGGCATCCATCTGTGTTTCCCCACGAGCACAGGCAGTGGCACAGCAAGTTTTCAGCCATGCAGAGCAAGAGGGAACTCGCCCTGGGAGCCCCTTCCCCACATCCCACATGCTGGCAAAGGCTTCCACATGGAGTGGAGCAGCCGTAGGGAGATGCAGGTGTGATTGCACGGCTTGGGAGCAATGTTAGGGAGATGGGAGAGCAAAGCAAGGTCAGCTCTGACACCTCTTCATGCAGCATCAGAGGATGCTTTGGCATTGCCAGCCACTCATCTGTGCCAGTTTGCACCAGCTGAGCACTTGGGCCATGAGTTTTGTGTGCTCCTGGCATACAAAATGTTTTACATTTCACTGTGTTGCTTGTAAAAAAGAAAAAGAATTGTATTGGAGCTGAGGACGGATATCTTCAACAACATGCTGAATAAATACTGTGCCTTATTTATGAGACTTTAATTCTCCCCCAGATTAGAACCTGACTAAAACATGAATCTATTCCCCAGTTCCTCACACAACACATAAAACAATGCCTGTTTAAATGCAGATTAATTTGATTTTTGAATGCAAAGGCAGGTGGAAAACGCACTGAATTCCCACGTGTGTCTAATTCTTAAGACTGTGACATTCTTAGGAATGTGACATTCTTAGGAACGTCTCCATTTAGCTGCTGGAGAGAAGGTGCAGCTCAGCACCTGATGGTGCAGATGAACAATAAACCAAGGGAGATGGAGATACCCAGTAAAGTGTCCCAGTTGCTCGCTGTGCATGCCACGTCCATGACATCTTTCCTGGACTCAATCTGCCCTCCTGTCATCGCCCTCCTCACCTAAACATGAGGAGTTTTTGTGTAGACAGCAGGGGCACGACACTGGGAATGAAATGCCATGGCTCTCCCTGGGAAAAAGCAAACTGTGACAGGAGCTCCAGATTTCCCATCTCATCTCTCATGGATCTGTGAAAATCTAGAGGGTGGGATGACTTGCACAGAGGTGTCAGGCTGCTCTATGGAAATAAGAGTTCCCTCCTTGCCTTTAGGAAGCCTGAGAAGAATTGCCTTCTGTGGAACTGATTCCCTGTGGGGAGAGTGCCCTGCTGGACACCCTCTGCTCTCATTCAAACCATGAGGCCCAGGCTGTGAGATGTCAGCTGCAAAAATCCTCTGTGGGAAGAGGGAGTTTTAGTAGAAAGCCACCAAAACAGCACTGCCTTTCTCCTTGTCTGCTGCTGGCCAGTCCCACTGGAGCTGGAAGAGTGGGGAATTCTGTTGCTGTTGCACTCCAGGGTGCAGGCAGTGAGGATTTCCTTAAACCAATAAAGCAGGGGGCCCTGGGAGCCTGCAAGGAAAGCCAGTGTTGTTCAGCAAACTGAAGGAGTTGAGTTCTGGCCGTGCCTCACTGCACCACTGAGCACCTGCACCCATTCTGAGGGCTGCCAGCAGGCAATTCCAGGGGTAATGGCAATAACCCAGCCTGATACAGCTCCCAGGCATGTGAAAGGTGATGGGAGAAGATGGGGTAATTTCTTTCCTAAGGCTATTCTTTCTGTGCATTCTCAGGTCTGAGATTTCCATTCCCCCATTCACAGGTATAATGACATGCTCTTAATGGCTGTAAAATTACAGAGCTCTTTCTTAACTCCAGCTCCAGCACATCACTCTCTGACCTCCTGCAGCAGTGAATTACATGAACTGACTACACAGTACATCAGCTCTGGTGGTGGTTTTTTTTTTTTTCTTTTGACCTGTGTTAAATTTGCCTAACCATTAATCTAATCGAGTAAGATCACACTTTCCATATTATGATTCCAAGGCAAGAAGAGCAATAAATTCCTGTTCACTAAGACTCTCACATTTCTGAAATACTCCTGCCATCAGCATTTCTCCCCAGGCTAAATACCTTCTGAGAATTCCTGCGACATGGGGTGGCCACATACAAACCCCATTTAGGTCTTCAATTACTTTTGTTTCCCTTCAGTTTTTCAATCTCAATTAAACATTGATATCTTCCCCAGTGTGAAATGACCCAGAACACCCTGTGCTAGAGACTAAGTATATCCAGGTTAGATTTGGCCAACTATTTCCTTCAACACGTGGGAGAGACGGGCACAGGCTCTTTACCCTACGCAGAAAATTCAAATCCAGTTTCCCAAAGATCAAATTTCTTTCTGTTCCCTGAAGCAGCAGAGCTGTCCTGTGACTGTCCATTGATATCCTCATGCCTGGAGAAATACTTGGAAGCCCCTTTGCTATCACAGCTGTGGTGATCTAATGTGATCCAATCAGTAGATGCTTACTTTGAGTTGAATCTGTTGCTGGATTAACTTTACAAGAGCCCAGAACTGCCCTGGATGTTTCACCACTTTGGCGTATCAAACCCAGAACTCCCAAAATGTTTCAAAAAGCATAAAGTGACCCCATCCTCTTGTTGGTGAATAACACATTAGAAAGATTATTCCTGACCTAGTATTAACCAGGGTGGATCTTTCCTTCTGCTCCTCTTCCTCCTCCTTGGATGCTCTGATCTTTGCTGATCTCAGACCTCTCCTATCCTGTCTGTTGATCTTTTACCCTCTGACCACTCTGCCTCAGTCAGCAAACCCCGCCTTCAGCACAATCAGGTCTCCTAAAAGCATTTCTGAGCTGGGCAATCCAGCCCTATCTCTACAATAACACTACCCTGCGATTGCAGGGACCCTCAGAGCAATCTGAAAAGGCAGGAGAGTGTCATTAGCCACGTTTCACAGATGGCAGGCACGGGGAAGGAAATGATTTATTTGAAGTCATACCTCAAGGCGGAGGTGGAGGCAGGGAGGGAGCGCAGGAGTCCCGACTTGCAGATCCATGATGGAGTGCAAGCGGGAACCCACGGAGTGCTTGCAAGTCTCTCCAGGTACAGGGAATGCCAGAGCTGCTCTGGCAGAGCTGGCTGCAGGCCAGCTGCAGAAAGAGAGCACACATGGGGCCCAGCTGAAAGAAATTAAATCCTCCCCTGGGAGTTCCAGACTTAATTGGCTGCTTTATGACCAAGTCAGCTAACAAAAATCTTGGGCTTCATCCCTTTGCTGCAGCTGAGTGGGCTGTGAAGTCCAAACCAAGTCCTGCTTGAGCCTCCAGAGACCCCATTTCTGCTTTGTGCTTAGCAAAATATGTCCCTTCTTCCGTGAGATTAGGGTTTTTTTCTTTATTATCTTTATTTTCTTTTTTTTCCTTTCTTTTTTCCTATGGTCTCATCTCAGTGGCATTGACAAGGGAAACCAAGAAGAGATTTGCAGGGGCTGTGAGACTTCTGCGTGGATAAATGAAAACATTTTCCCAACACTCCTCCTGCATGCACCATCCAAGCCAGCTCCAGGTCTCCAAGAGAGACCTCCACACCAGGCAGGCTCTGAAAAGCTCTATCAAAAAGTCTTCTGACCCCACCAGAACATGACACGTGCCCATGGTTTTCTTTTCTCTGCCCATATCTCCCATTTGCTTTTCAGTACCGGCAGCATTTTGCTTATAAATTTCCTTCTCATTCAGTGTCTGTTTTTCTCCCTTTCCCCTCGTCTCCTGAGCTAAGCCACAGCACCACTGTGCCCAGGCAGCTGGGCAAGGGCGGCTGCACAGATGGAATATGGGGACTCATAGAATTGGAGTCATTTTTTGGTGGCATAATTACAGCCCTTGGGGACCTGGGTTGAACCCTAGGGTCCATCCTTGAGCAGAGCAGCTATTCCAGTCCAGGGGGAGGCTGTGGGGACCAGAGTGAACATCCTATACAGATGACAATAACCTGGATAAAATCCAGAAAAACAGCAGATAGGATGCAAAAATCTCCCTGGAGCTGGTTGCTCTGACGAACACGTGCCAGCCCTTGCTTAGAGCAGAGCGCTGTGCCCTCATACCTGCACAGGGTGGTGGGCAAAGGGACAAGGAGGGGAGGCACAAGCCTTGTGATAGAAGAGGTAGGGGAGAGGCAGGAGAATGTGCCCGCAGCAGGGAGCTGCATGGCATGGGAAGGATCCACCCCAGCGAGTAATGAGAGCAGATATCCAGCATGCAGCACCCTGAGGGATCAGTCTGCACTTCCAGCACAACGATCACTGCTGTCACCAGCCTGGGAGACAGCCCCGTGGCACCCTCCCTTCTCGTGTGTCTCAGCTCCAGGTGAGCTGTACTCTGCTGCTAGAGACATCTCTGCTACTGGAAAGCGGTTCCCACTCTAAAAATCCCCCTGAATGCAGACTTCTGACTGGCAATGAAGACATGCCCTTATTCTTTTTGCCTTCCTCATTTTCAGGGCTGCAAGGAGCAAATCAAACCTCTTGCCAAGTGCGGAAATGCAACCTGCAGAGTTTGGTGGTAGAAAGGGCAGAGCAGGGCCCTGCCTCTCACAGTTTGTTTCAAGTTTGTTTGTCTCAAAATGCCTTGAGTGTTTTAGACTTTCACTGTTGTCAAAGGTGGCAGACAGGGCAGTGCTGTTATTCTGCCAAGGGAGAGAAATAAAAATAAAAATAAAAAATAATAACCATGCGCCTTCAGTGTGACTCAGAGTCACGGGAGACAGTACAGGATAAAGAAGGACCGGGGATCTCATATCCTGTTGCCCTCTGTGAATCCAGAATTACAAAATGTTTTTGTAACATTTTAAATATCAAATGCAGCCTCAGGTAGTCTGGTGAAGTCTGATACTTCCCTGTCAAGCACCCAGATTTCAAGAGACCGAGTCCTTCCTCTGCACAGGTTTGGGCTATATTTTGGAAATGATTAAACAGTTGGTGTTACTTTTTTTTTCCCAAGGTCCCTAATCCAAATGCTTTGGCACCTCTAGAAATGATACTCTGAGAATTTGCTTCATCAGGCAACACAGATACTCTCAGCAGTGAGTTATTTGCTCTTCTTTTGCAGGCAGGGGAGAGAAACTGATACCTCTGGGGTGCAATCCATCCTGTGCTGGTGTCCACAGCAGGTGAAATGAATCATGCCCTTGGCACGCCTCTTGCATCCGTGGCCTGGAAAAGGCAGCCTGCTGCAATGGAGCCAGACAAACACTGTGGACACCCAGAGTGAAGAGAGGAGACTTTGCAGGCTCTTCATGAGAGACACTCTAAAAGAAAGCAACTAGGAAGGATTATTTGGGAACATCTACACACCTCTGTATGGATGGTTTGTGCCATTCCCCTCTCCTTTAGCTGTGCCACTCGTGGTGCTGGCACAGAGCACCAGGTTCCCTTTCTGGGGGTGCCACGTTTGGGCTCCAGGTCTCCTCTACCCCACCCTCACAGGGACCTTGACAGGGACACTTGGCTGCTCTTCCAGTGGCCTCATGATGGAGCCAGAGCCGCGCACGGCCCCGGAGAGCCAGGGGATCCCAGCTGCCAGGGACAGGGCGGGAGCAGCCATGCAGCTCCTGTAATTTCTCTAATGGCTTTCTTTGGCTTGATAGATATTGAAGGAAGCTTGTTGCCGGGGCAATTTCTATGGCGAGATAATAAGAGATCATTTTCAAGTGAGCAAAACTTTAATGGCACATTGTGGTAATGAGGCAGCAAGGAGAGTAATGACCGGAGACCTCAGAGCGCGAGCACATTGTGAGAGGGGGGAGAACTCTCAGTTCACTGCTCAAGGCAGACTTTGGAGGCCTGATCTGTGTCCCCTTCGGTTCAGCCTGGCGTGCTGCTGGCTACAGCGAGAGGAAGATTAAGATCCAAGTGTTGGTAGTGGGGCTGGATGGTTCCATGGAGATGCCCCAGTGAATTCACTGGGGAAGCAGGGACACTCCGTAGGGCTTAGGCAGAAAGTGCTCCCATCTTTTCCTTCAGCAGAAAACAAATTGGAGAAAAAAGTCAAAGGACACCTGGATACTCCTGAGCACAATCATGTGCTTTCTCTCTTAAAACAACAGGAAATATTTTAGCCTGTGTGTGTTAAGATACCGTGTTCCTGGAGATGGGAGGGAAAGCGTTGTAACAGAGGGTGAAGGTCCTGTCTGGTTTAAGCTCCGTGTTCTGAGACCAACATAAGCAGAAACCCTTAGGAAGCAGATGTGAAATTCAGGGATGGTGGGAGAAGCAGAGGGTGCAAAGGCAGAGATCAAGGGATCATGAATAGGGAAAGACGACGATAAAGGAAGACTAAAAAAACCCACTTATTCCATTAGGTTTTAGATCCAAGGAGAATCTATACCCACTCCTTTGGCGAATTCTGTGAGTGTAAATATGGAACTCAGCAGCCAGTATAAACATTACAGCCACTTCTGAAATAGGGGAGCAAAATGTCCCCGTATTAGATCACTGCAAAGTCAGAGATTGCAAAAGACCACGGAGAACCTGTGTGGGCCCAAAGCCACCTAAGGTCCAGGACTGTGCTTTCTAGTCAGTTCTGAATGTCTAAACTGAGGAAAACTTGCCCAGGAACTAAAGTACAGAAGAGGCAGTGGACTTCCTGCCTCCTCCTGGAGGAATGAAGCATTTTCTTGCCTCTCAATTCCTTGAATTCATCTCTGCAGCTTGGTTTTGGCAGTGCTTGTAAGGAGGGCTCTCAGTCAGCTGCTTCTTGAGGGCAGCCAAAGCCAGTCGCTGTTTACCTCCTCTCTAAAGAAGGAAGGTGAAGGGTCTGCTTTGCTCCAGCCTCGTTAACAGTTGTTTCATTAATCACAGCTTTCCCTTCAAAACCAGAGACAATCTGTCCAATTAACATTAAAGCTCTGGCAGTTGCTTGTGACAGTGGGGAACTTTGCAAGCAGCACTTTGACAAGCATCGCTATAAGTTTCACATTTTTAAAGCTGCTCACAAACCAATCAGCCCAGTCTCACCTCGTTAATCCCCTCTGTTCCCTGCTTGCACAGAGCCACCCTCCTTTCTACTCACTCTTACAGTGGATCCCAGCAGAGCTTGGATCCCACAATGCTTCCCCCAGACCTCTGGGATTGTGTAGGCATTCCTTTGTGTTACACCCTGACACTGGACTGCACCTCAACTGAGGTCAGAAAGAATCATCATATTAAAGTGCAGGTCCAGCAGAAAAGGTCACGAATAACATCTTGTCTCCAAATGCCACGTGATCAGAGAACAGTAACATGCAGAGAAAAAGTTACCCAGTTAACTCCAAGGCTCTTAGTCTAACCTTGACTGGAGATTTCAAAGTGAATTTTGAAGGGAAGAACAATTAAATACGCAGAGATAAAGGGGAAATGAGATAAGATGCAACATGGGTTTACGAAATGTAGATTGTGTCAGACGAACATGATAGCTTTGTTTTGATAAGATACCTGATTTTCTAGACAAAGGAAATGCTGCTGATCTCCTTTATCTAGGGTTCAGTCAGGTATCTGATAGGTGCCATGTGGGAAATTATTAGTGAAGCTAAAGGAAAGGAGGATTAGTAAACTGTAAGGTGAGGTGCAACTCTCTGGAGGGAATTTACCAGAAGAGTTTCTCACAGAACTGTTTGGGAACTGATCTTTTCTTCTTGTGGATGATCTTGGCAATAAAAGCAGGATCCTGAGGCTAAAATCACCCAGCGACACAGAACTGCAAGTTTTGACAACGCAGAGAAGAATGAGAGTACAAGTCTGAAAGAACTAAGTGACCTTGAGAATCAGAATAATTGAAATGAGAGGGCAAACAGAAAGTTTGAGATGACAGGTCAGGAATGTGAGGACTTGTGGTAACTTGAGATATAATGTAGGAGATGATGAGCAGCAAATGGTCAAGGACTGTGTGGTCTAAGTGACTGCAGCCTGACTGAGATGTCAGGCAAAGAAAGGCAAATGCTACCCTTGGATGTATCAGGAGGAGTATTTCAGCAAATATAGACAAAAAAAAATGTTGCCACTCACCCTCTCTGGCTTCTTAAAGTCAGCATGGTTAAGCTTAACCTTGCTTGAATGCAGAGCAGGGCTGGAAGATGGAAAACAGAACACTTACAGGAGGTCAGGAGAGTCAGGAACAGCATGTTTAATTTGGTAAAAGACAGACTGTCATGGGAGAAGCTCTAGAGAGGTAAAATGGCTCCATGAGCTGCTGGGATACAGCTCCTGAAGCAGCTATGGTACAAACACGGTGAGAACAGAAGAGGTTCCCTGCCTGCGGGTGGAGGATGCAGAGAGAGAAGAGAAGGTTTGAGGTCTGAGCTTCTCCTTTCACACCTGCAATGACAAGGACTGCCCTTGCCAGAAGGTCCCTGACATTCCTGTGCTCCCAGGCAGGGCTCTTTCCTAGGAGTTTTTCCCAGTACTCTGAACAGCTTTCTCATTCCTGATGCTCCTGAGAATCCCCCCAGGCTCCTGACAGAGTCAGAACATCTGCGTGGGAAACTGAAGTGATGATTGCAGCACACATAAGAAAATCTCAAGTCTAACGTAGCCAGAACAGGTGAGAAAACCAGGAAAAACAGGTCAGGAGAGGAGTTAGCCCGCTGTGAGAACACAAACTGTCTGTCCAGGCTCACGGCGATCTGCCTGCTATCCTGTGCTATCCCACTTTTACTGCTCCCTGTTAGCATTTCCTGCCACTTGCTTCCTGCTTTGCATCAACACAGGACAATCCCCTCTGTACTCTGCTGTCTAAAGCTGCCTAAAGCTGTAAACTGGCATTTGGAGCCCAGCGTGCTGATAACATTTGCGCAGTGCATGTTTTCCCCTCCTGTCTGTCGCTCCTGTATTAGAGTCATTTAAACTCGAATAAGCTCTTTTCTTTGGCTTTCTATTTGCCTCATTTTCAGGCCTTTTGTGAAACCGGGACAAGTGCTTCCTGATGAACTGACTACGGATTTGAGGTGCTCGCTGGGAAGGCTATTTACCGGGTGGGTATGAACTGGGCTTAAATCTAAAGGAACTGCTAATGCCTCGTCTGGCACAGGGCTATCACACATGCTACAGCTTTGATTATTGCTTCCTGCCATGCTGGAGGTCAATGTGAGATGAAAGAAAATTGGGAAACAGTCATATTTGAGCAATCAAAGTGATACATGCCGGGATGGGGCTGGGAGGGAGTGGGGAAGGCTTTGGTGAGCCTGCAGGTTTTGCTTCTCAGCGCTGGGCCAGCAGCACACGTGCTGTAATTACGTGTAGATGCTGGTGTCCTGGGGAGAAAGCTGTTTAAGGGAAATTCTTGCAAAGTTTCCCCCCCTGCTGGGATGATTACATTAACAGGTGCCAGGCACGGGGGAGCCTGGTGGGCCCTGAGGAGGAGGCAGGGGCTAACGTTTAGAGACTCTCAGTGAGCCACTTTTGCCTATTAAAAAACGCAACCTGATAACTGCATCATGCCTTGGACATGGGTCTGTCTGTCTGTCTGCTCCACCTCTTTAACATGATGCCCTGCAGTCCTTTTCGTGTACAGGCTCCCCTGTGTGTTGAGAGCTCTGCTAAATCCTAAATGTCATTGTTCTGTTCTCTGTCTGCAGCTCCCAGCTTTTGTAATCCAAGTTCTTTGCATGCACAGCACGGGAGAGAGGCTGGCAGGCAGGACTGGGATTGGGGTTTTAGCTTCAGAGGGGCTGGGGACAGGCAGTGAGGGCAGCAAGGGGCACCTTCACTCCCACACTGTGTTCTCATGCCAGGCCAGTTGTCCCAGCTGGTGACAATTCTGTGTCCACAGAGTGGCTTGCACACTCTCCTGGACCCACCCTTGCCACAGCTCCTCAAAACCACCATAATCTGTATTTTTCAGAGCAAGAAACCTAGGCACAGACAGTGAAAGTGGTCCAAAGGCAGTGTTTACAAACGCAGAAAGTACTCTGGAGTTTTTAGCAGTTGGTGTTTGCATCAACATCAAATGAATCCAATCCCCACATGACAGGAACATCCTTCCCCCACTCCATCAGAGGTGTCTTAGCCCAGCCACAGGTATGTGCCCAGTGGCTTCTGTGTCACCTACTCCTGACTTTCTCCTTGCCCCCGCTCTCCCTAGAGCAGGTCTGGATGGGGAGCACAGCTCTGCTCCTGCCCAAACCCTCTTTCAGAGGCTCCTGTAGAGTGCCAGGCTTTCTCTTCCTGCCTGTGTGGAGCTACCAGAGCAGAAAGCCCTCTTCCCTTTCCTGTGGGATCTCCGTGCTGGCAGACGGGTGGTGAAACTCTGAGTGTCAGTATTTGTCTCCTCCAGAAAAGGTCAATGCCCAGCACTTGAGGGCCGTGGCACCACAACCTTTTCAAAGCTTGGACAGATTGCAGTGGCTCTGCAGAGAAGGGCCAGGGCAGGAGGGCAGCTGGCAGTTTCCCAGGAGTCTGTTACTGTGGCAGGACGCACAAGGCTCCCAGGCACAGAAGTGTTTATGGGCAGCTCCTCAGCTGCTCAGAGCTGGTTCACAGCCAGTGACTTCAGAGGGGATGCAGTGCTTGAAGCAGTGCTCAGTCCTCCATGCTTCTCTGACTCTGAACGTGAGTCAGCAGTGCCCTGGCAGCCCAAAGGGCACCCCTGTCCTGGTGCTGGGGCATCAGGCCCAGCATCACCAGCCGGTTGAAGGAGGAGATTGTCCCACTCTGCTCTAGGCTGGGGAAGCCTCACCTCGAGTGCTGGGGGCAGTTTTGGGCACCACAATATAAAAAAAGATCTAAAGCTGTGAGAGAGTGTCTAAAGGAGGGACATGAGGATGAGGAAGGGTCTGGAGGGGCCATAAGAGGACTGGCTGAGGGCAGTTGGCTTGTGCAGCCCAGAGGAGAGAAAACTGGGGGGAGACATTGGGGTCTGCAGCTCCTCCCAAGGGGCAGCTCCAATCTCTGCTCCCTGGGACAGCACCCAGGGAATGGCTGGAGCTGGGCCAGGGCAGGCTCAGGCTGGAGAGCAGGGAAAGGTTCTTCCCCCAGAGGGTGCTGGGCACTGCCCAGGCTCCCCAGGGAATGGGCACGGCCCCGAGGCTGCCAGAGCTCCAGCAGCGTTTGGGCAGCGCTGCCAGGGATGCTGTCTCGGTTTGAAAGACAGG